>CAUYUJ010000111.1:0-102500 GCA_963575745.1 Prorocentrum cordatum | reverse complement strand
TGTTCGCGCGCGCGTGTTTTGTTTTGTTTGTGCGTGTGGGCGTCGCACGCCACACGAAAACACCACGCAGACCACACCACGTAGAACACACCACGTAGAGTACACCGCGCACACACACAGCCCCGTCGGGGTACCCCTGTTTATGAGGACGGGCTACGGCCTTATGGTGCCAAATTGAGGTGTAATCGTTGTCGTCTTCATCATCGTCGTCGCCATCGTCGTGGTCGTCGTGGTCGTCGTCGCAGCCTTGTCGGCGTCCCCTTTTTTATGAAGGTGGGTTCTTTTTTTGGGGGGGCAGGATTCAGCCGCTGTCTACGTCAGCTGGCGTCGGTACATATTAGTCACTACCCACTACCCTCGCCCCGCTGCCCACTACTCGCTACCCACAACCCACTACCCACTACTGGCTACTTACTACCGACTACGCACTATTCGCTACCCACTACTCACTTCTCACTTCTCACTACCCACTACCCACTACGCACTTCTCACTACACACGACCCACTGCTCACAACGCACTACTCACTACCCACTTCCCGCTACCCACTACCCACTACCAACGATCCATCATTCACTACTCACTACCCACTACCCACTACTCACTACTCACTACGCACGCCTCGCTATTCACTACGCACCATTCACTTCTCGAGACCCACTACGCACCACCCACTGCTCACGATCCACTACCCGCTACCCACTACCCGCTACCAACTACCCAGTAATCACAACCCACGATTCACTTTTCACTTCTCACCACTCATTACCCACTACGCACTAGTCGCTAGTAATTACTCACTTCCCACTACTCACTGCACACTACCCACTACCCGCTACCCACTTCTCACTACCCACTACTCATCAGACGCCACATTACTCACTACCCACGACCCACTACTCACTACCCACGACCCACTACGCACTACCCACTACCCGCTACTCATTTCTTACTAATCACTAGTCAATACCCACTACCCCTACCCACTACTCACTAGCCACTACTCACCACGCTCGACCCGCCACTCACCCCTCACTTTCCACTACTCTCTACCCGCTGATCATCAAACAATGCTCACTACTCAGTATCAAGTACTCATGCCTTACTACTCACTGCCTACTACTCACTTCTCACTACTCACTCCTCACTACCCACTACATTACCCGCTACCCAGCACCCACGACTTACAACTCACTACTCACTGCTCGCGGCTCACTACTCACTACCCACTGCTCACTTCCCAATACCCCCTATTCATACCCACTACCCAGTGCCAACTACCTATGTCCCACTGCCCGCTACCCACAAGCCACCATCCACTGTTCACTATTCATTACGAGGTGATCATTTTCCACATCCCACCACTCACTTCTCATTACTCACTGCTCACTACTCACCACGCACTATTCACGACCCACTACGCACGGCCCACTACCCACTTTTCATTAATCCCTACTCACTTCTCACTACTCACTGCCCACTGCTCACTTCTCTCTACTCACTACTCTCTACTTTCTGCTCAGTCAGGACGCACTTTTCGGCACCCACTACCCAGCACTCACTACTCACTGCATACTACCCGCGACCCACTACCCACTACCCACTACTCACTTCCCTCTACTCACGACTCACTACTCACGTTCCGCTACTTTCTACTCTCTTCCCACTACCCACTACCCACTACTCGCCTTTCCCGCCGCACGGTTCACTACCCGCTACCCATTACCCATTACCTACGACCCACTGCTCCCAACCCACTACCAACTCTTCACTTCTCACCATTCACTACCCACTGCGCTTTAGTTACTATTGATTGCCCACTTCCCATTACTCACTAGCCATCACTCACAGCTTGGTACTCACTACACAATACCCACTATTCACTACGCACTACTCACTACTCACTTCTCACTACCCACTGCTCATTACCCACTACTCTCTACTCTCTATTCTCTGCTCAGTCAGTACGCATTTATCGGTACCCACTACCCAACACTCACTACTCACTGCACACTACCCGCGACCCGCTGCCCACTACCCACTACCCACTTCTCTCTACTCACAGCTCACTAATCACGTTCCGCTACCCTCTACTCTCTTCCCACTGCCCACTACTCACTACTCGCCTTTCCCGTCACACGATTCACTACCCGCTATCCATTACACATTACCTACTGCGCACTGCTCGCATCCCACTACCAACTTTTCTCTTCTCACCATTCACTACCCACTGCGCAGTAGTTACAATTCATTGCCCTGTTCCCACTACTCACTAGGCATCACTCACAGCTTGATACTCACTACGCAACACCCACTACTCACTACGCACTACCCACTACTCACTCCTCACTACCCACTACTCACTACTCGCTACCCACTACCCAGTACTCACCACCTGATTTCCACAACTCACTACCCCCTACTCGCTACCCACTACTCTCCCCCCCTTCTCACTACTCACCACCCACTACCCATGGTTCACTGCTCGCTGCACACTGCTGACAACTAACTACCCTACTCACTACTCCATACTCACTACTCCATACGCACTACACACTACTCCATACGCACTATTCATACTCCATACACACTACCCCATACTCCACACTACACACTACTCGGTCACCCACTACTGCCTGCCCACTACTCCATACCCACTACACACTACCCACTACCCGCTGCTCCCTACCCTCTACTCGCTACTCACTACTCACTACGAAGTCCCCGCTGTTCACTGCGCACCATTCACTTCTCGAGACTCACTACGCGTCACTCACTGCTCACTGTTCACTACCCGCTACCCACTACCCACTACCAACTACCCACTGCTCACAACCCACTACTCACTTTTCACTTCTCACCACTCACTACCCACTATTCACTAGTCACTAGTCATTACCCACTGCCCACTACTCACTGCGCACTATTCACTACCCGATACCCACGTCCCCTTACCCACTACTGATCACACACCACACTACTCACTACCCACGACCCACTACCAACTACTCACTACCCCGTACGCGCGACTCGCTATGCACTACCCACTACCCACTACTCACTTCTCAGTAAACTCCAGTCATTACCCACTGCCCCATACCCACCACTCACTAGTCACCACTCACTACGCTCGACCCACCACTCGCTCCTCACTTCCCACTACCCTCTACTCGCTGTTCATTAAACGCTGCTCACTGCTCAGTACCAAGTACTCATTCTCTACGACTCACTGCCCCACTACTCACTTCTCACTACTCACGCCTCACTACCCACTACACTGCCCGCTACCCAGTACCCACGACTTACAACTCACTACTCACTGCTCGCTACGCATTACTCACTACCCACTACCCGCTTCTCATTACCCCCTATTCACTGCGCACTAGCCAGTGTCCGCTACCTAATTCTCACTACCCACTACTCAGAATGCACTATCCACTATTCACTACTAGCTTACCACTTTCCACATATCACCACTCACTACCCACTACCCACTGCCCCCTACCCACCACTCACTATTCACGACCCACTACGCATAACCCACTACCCACGTTTCACTACCCGCTACTCACTGCTATCTACTCACTACTCACTACCCACTACCCACTACCCACTATTCACTACTCTCTTCTCCCTGCTCAGTCAGTACGCACTTCTCGGTACCCACTACCCTCCACTCATTACTCACTGCGTACTACCCACGACCCACTACTCACTGCCAACCGTTCACTCCTCACTACTCGCGACCCATTACTCACTTTCCGCCAACTTCTCACTACTCATCTGTCCCGTCACACGATTTCCTACCTGTTACCCGTTAGCTACTACCCACGACTCACTATTCGCAATCCACTGTTCACGTTTCGCTTCTCACCACTCACTACCCACTACGGACTAGTCACGATTCATTGCCCACTTTCCACTACTCATTCGCCATCCCCCACAGTTTCTTATACTTGCTACACAATACCCGCTACTCACTACTCACGACTCACTACGCACTATGCACTACTCACTACCCACGCCTCACTTTTCGCCACCCACTACCTACTACTCATCACCTGACCCCCACCACCCACTACCCCCTACTCGCTACCCACTACTAATCCTCCCTTCTCACTACTCACTAACCACTACCCAGTTTTCATTACTCGCTGCACACTGCTGACAACTAACTACCCACTACTCTCTACTGGGTCACCCACTACTGCCAACCCACTACTCCATGCTCACGACGCAGTACCCACTACTCCCTGCCCCCTACCCTCTGCTCGCTACTCACAACTCACCACTCACCGCACTGCTCTTACGATTCACTTCTCGCTGCTCACTACTCACTACTCATTACCCACTGCTCATTACACGCTACTCACCCACCACTCACTTCTAATGTCCCAGTTCATGCTCTAATTTCCAGAACTCACCAGTCACTACACACTTCCCCCTACTCACTGCCCGCCACTCACTACCCACACCCATTACTCACTTCGCACTTCTCGCTGCTCGCTACTCGCTGCCCACTACCCCATGCCCACTACTCACTTCTCGGTACTCACTACTCACTACCCACTGCCCACCTCGAACCACCCACTACTCACTACTCGCTACCCACCCACGGCCCACTAGCCACAACTCGCTGCGCACTACCCAATGCCCGCTACCCACTACTCACTACCCGCTACTCCCTACTCACTACCCACTACTAACTGCTCACTACTCACTACTCGCGCTCCGCTGCTAATGTCTTACCACTCGCCAGCCATTACCCACCACTATCCTTGCGTTACCCACTAATTTCTATACACCACCCATTCCTCACTACGTACCAACCACTCCTCACTACTCACTCTCCACGACCCACTACGCCTTACTCACTACTCACCACTCACCACTCACACCTCGCTACTCACCACCCACTACTCACCACCCTCTTCTCATTTTTCACTACCCACTACCCACGACAAACTACCCCGCTAACCACTACTCACCACCCACTACCCTCTACTCGTCTCCCACCTCCCACTGCGCACTACTCACTACCCACTACTTACTACCCACCACTTACGTCTCACTACTCACTACTCACTTCTCAGTCTCTCACTTCTCAAATTTCATTTCCCGCTACCCACTACTCACTACCCACTACCCACGACATACCACCCAGTAGTCACTACCCATTACCCACTACCCACTACGCGCGGGTCACTACTCACTGCCTACCCCCCACTACCCACTACCCACTACTCACTACCCACTCACTACTCACTGCCCACTACCCACTACCCACTACTTATTACCCACTGTTTGTCATTACTCCCTTCGGTCACCGCCGAGGGTTCGCTTACGTTGTCAGACCAGCATATCGGCTAGCTAACAATGCGCAGCCCATTGCCCCCGCGTGCGCACGCGTTGCGTACGCCGAACCATGTGACTGACACGTCACGAATTGATGCTAACTCAATTCTCGTTCGGGCACCGCCAAGGGCTCGCTGTAGTTCACAGGCTCGCATGGCGACTTCTCGATTGTGGGCTGCGCAAGGCTCACCACACGCTCGCGTGGGCACGTCGCACGCTGACGAAATTTACCGTCATACTAGGCGCTTGTGCTCGTTTGAAGTCCGCTCGGTGGCCGCCACGGGACCCCTTTTTTCAGAACCCCATGCCCACGTTGCGATTTTTCGGTTATGGACAATACTACGCCAACCACGCACGCGCGCACGCGTGTAGTACACCGCGCCAGGTCACGCACGACTTGCGCCAGCTTAAAAACGAATTTAAACTTTCAATTTACACCCAACGAAAGCTCAAAGCTTAACTCTAACTGCAACTCGAATTGTTGACGCTTCGCGAATCCCCACCAGCCCATCCAGACACGATGCCCAGAGGAGTTGTCTCGATCAGTGCAGTGGGCAGCACACTGGGGAAACCATCATGAGACATCCTTGGGTAGCTTGAGCCATCTTGGAGGTCAGGTTGGGCTTTCCCAGGTGCTCTTGGAGTCATCTTAATCAGTCCCCCTCAGGAGGCCAACATGTGGCCAAAACCTGCTGTGAAACGAATGCTTTGGTATTCTCGGCGGTGCCTCTTGGAGCATCTTGGGTGCCTCTAGGGGGTCTCTTGGGGCCTTTTGGGGATCTCTTGGGTGCCGCCTGGGGGGCCTCTTGGGGGCCTCTTGGGGCCATCTTGGGGCACTCTTGGGGCACTCTTGGGGCCTCCTGGGCGCGTCTCGGGGCCATCTTGAAGGAGATCGATCGCAGGAGAGGGGTGTGGTACTAATTAGCGCCCCCCTTCATCAGGATGCCAAAACTGGTGCCAAAACCATGGTACAAGCAATGATTGTGGCTTCCTCGCCGAGGCCGCTTTGCACGCCCTGGCACCTCGCGAAACCCCCCGTCCAGGTCCAGGGGAGGGGGTCGGGGGAGGGGTAAACCCCTCCCCGAAGAGGAAGAATGATGGGGTGGAAGGGGAAACTCCCTAAACCACAGACGCCCAGAGGGCTGGTGGGATTGGCAGAGGATGGTGATACGTTTCTTGGTGGTGATGTTGGTGATGGTGATGATGCACTGGATAAGGGACTGGGTGAGGGGAGGCTGATACTGAGAAGTGGGTGGCAGGCGGGAGGGAGGAAGGGAGGGATGTGGGATGGGATGTCGGGGTGCAGAGCTGGTCGTGATGGTGGTGTGTGTGTGTGTGTGTGTGTTTGCGTGTGTGTGTGTGTTTGCGTGTGCGTGTGCGTGTGCGTGTGCGTGCGTGTGTGTGTGTGTGCGTGTGTGTATGTGCGTGCGTGTTCGTGTGCGTGTGCGCGCGTGTGCGCGCACGCCGTTGGAACAGATGCGGCTGGTGTATTTTGTTTAGGCTAGGGTTGAGGCGGTGGAGGGCAGGCGGGACAGGGCAGGGTGCAAACGCGCGGTCACGCAATGTGCCCTATAGGCAGCCCACAGAGAGTAATCAGACGACCCCGCAAGAAGGTGCGCAGCGAGTCACTGCCACAGTGCTGGGCTGCCTTGCAGCTGCCCGTACATATCTCGTACGTTCTCCCCCCTTGCCGCTCCACACAGCCCCCCTTCTAACTAGCAGTGCATCCGGTTGCCCTTCCATCTCGCATCATATATGTTTCGATGCTTAAACTTGCAGCCGTTGCACTTATCATTATGGCTGTCGCTGATTCGTCATCCCGTTCTCCCTGTACTTGCCCCTCTGCCCCCCTCCCTCCCCCGTCGTCGCCTTCGGCGTTTGCAAACAGGGGAAGGGGAGGGCAAGTCGGGCAAGTTAAGGGAAACGTGGTTCCTAAGGCGCCTAACTTCGCGCATCGCTCCCCGCGGTGCGCGGCGCGCGGTCATCTTGACGCCCTCGCGCAGCCCCCTTGGAAAGGAACGGCTCTCCAGCCCAGGCCGCGAGGCGCGAGGCATGGTTAAATGGTTATCTTCGCACCCCTGGGGGTGACTTAAGGGGTGACCTAGATTTCGATGCCGAGGGGATTGCGAACTGAATGAAAGAGGGTGACAAAAAAGGGCTAAGGCATTGAAGTGAGCCTTGCGGTTGGTAGACATATGAACAATTTAATTGTATCACAACCCTGGCGAGTTTGTGACTGCCCACCCAAGGCCACACCTCGAGCCACACGTCGGAGTGGTCGGAGTCAGCCTCTCCCACCACACACCGCATAGGTTGGAAGACCATGACATACGGGCTCAAATTCACATGGGATGCGTGCCACCACGTGTACACAGTGTCACGATTCATATCTGTGATGGCGTCGGCAATCTCAGGATCATCATCACCAAAAAAATCTTGAAGAACCATGGCATCCATTGACGGCGCTACACAGTCTGCCTTGCGACGGCCACGCAGTCGCAGCACGTACCACCCATCAAGCATGAGCTGGCGTCTCTGCGACTTGTAGGGCGTGAAGAACTTGATCGCTCGCAGAACGCTGTTTCTCCACTTGAACAGCCTGCGTCCCCCCGCAGTCCGTAAACAGAAACCTGCCTTGTAGCAATCTCGGTGATCAGGATCCTGGTCTTCGTCGTCGACGCGGAAACCAGGCTCACTGGAGCACGGTTGGCAGACCACCGCATTCCGTGCATGCCAGTACGTGTCCAAAGCATTCGACAAAGAACGGTGATGGTAAGCTTGTCCGCGGGCGTATGCGGTACACATGGCAGCACCCACTGCTCCAGACACATCGGTATCGACCCTGGCCCGCACTGCTGGGGCGCCCGCCGAAGCACCGTTCATAGGGGCTGTCCGGAATGCAACATGTCGTTCATCAACTTTCCCAGTGCTCTTGAATAGCGACTCCACCACCAAACTGCGTTGCTCCTTCGCGATCTCGGCAATCTTTGACTCAACCATCGCCTCCTCGTCTCTACGCTGGCGGTTGGCTGCTCTATCTGCACGCTGAACTGTCTTGATAAGCTCCCGCAAGGCCCCGTCCGAGTGTTCAGACAAGGACATTTGAAGTGCATCCATCGGGGCTGCGAGAAAACTGGACTCAGAGAGCACATTCTGCCGATTGAACAAAGCAACGGCCTGCGATTGCACCTGTCGGTCCGCAATGGATTGACGAGGACCGAAACCAGGCAGACCAGCCCTGTGCAATCCGACCAGCCCTCTGGGCGTAGGTGGTATAAGGAGCTTCCTCTTCCAACCCGTTTCTTCCCCTTCGGGGAGGGGTTTACCCCTCCCCCACACCACCTCCCCTGGACCTGGACGGGGAAGGCGGCGAGCGGTCAGAGCGTCCAAAACGGCCTCAGCGAGGAAGCCACAACCATTGGCGTTACTAAGGCGTTGGCCCCAGTTTGGCTTCTTGGGGGGGGCGCGAATATAGGACCCCCCTTCTTTGGTCGATCTCCTCCAAAGATGGCCCCACGAGCGCCCCCGAGGCTCCCAAGAGGGCCCCAAGAGAGCCTCAAGAGGTGCCGAGGAGGCCCCAAGAGACCCCCAAGGGGCCCTCAAGATACATCCGCGAGACCCCCACAAGGCCCCCAACGGCCCCCCGAGACACCCAAGACGCTCCAGGAGAAGACGTCCCAAGAGGCGCCCAAGGAGCCCCCAAGAGACACCAGAAGAGACTCCGAGAGGCATCCAGGAGGCCTCTGACCTTTTTGCTAACCCGTTTCCTCCTCCTCCTCCTCCTCCTCCTCCTCTTCCTCCTCCTCCCTCTCATCCTCCTCCGATTCCTACTCCGTCCTCCCGTTCTTGGAGTAAGACTGTTGCACCAGCCCTTGGTTCCTCTGCATGCTCCTTCACTTCCCTGATCACCTCAACTCGCGTGGGCACCGTTTCTGGATGGGCTGGTGGGGACACGCGAAGCGTCAATAATTCTGTCGCATGCTTGCCGTCAACGGCGTCTTGGAGCTTCTCCGCATCAGTGCGATTCAACCATGCCTCTTTGACTGCTACAGGGTCGGTGATTTTCTGCCTCCACATTCTGGACACATGGCTCCTCCAAGCGCCGCCACCCCCAGTTCGTCTAGGTTGTTTCCGTGCTGGTGGCTGCTCCGTTTCATCTCCCGCGTCGTCGGCAGCAGTGTCGCGCGTGTCGGGCGGACGTGCTTGAGGGGGGCGCCATGGATTAATCTCTGCACTGCGTCGTTTGTGTTGCTGCTGTACTGACCGAGCAGACACGTCGAAGAAGTTCGGGCGATGCGTCTGCGTGCCGAGCCTCGTGATAATGCGCCTGGCCCACGCGTGCATGCATTCCACTGACGCTGTATCTGTATACCCTAAAAGCAAAATGAGCAGCAACACCATCTTTGCATCTTCTGATTCGATGTCCCAAGTCGCGAGGAACTCGCGGGTCCATGGATCTAACAAACACGGCGTGCGCGCATACATCGTTTTCAATTCTGAGCAAAGGCTGGGATCCAACAAAGTCACGAAAATCTTGAAATGAGGCCGAGCGTGATCGACGCCAAGAACACGAGCGCATTCGGCTGCTTGTTTGGATGCTGTCCTGAAGGCGAGGCATCTGAACGACATCGTGCACTCTTCGATGGGTACCAACCTCCATATCGCAGACTTTTCCATGAGCATTCTCACATGACGGTCATACTCCATGTCCAACTGGCCGCGCGCAGAAACGAGGATGCGATAATCACGGGCGCTGATGCCCTTGAACTTATCAATGCTGGACAACAGGTTTTGTTTCCGATCCCACCGTGCACTGCCAATCACAAGTTGTTTGCGGAGCACTGCCATCGCTGGCTCTATGATACAACGGATGAGGATGAGGTCGGCCAGTGCTTTCCCAGGTCGTTGCTTAAGAAGCCACGCTTCTGCCATTCTCCTTGCTTTAGCATTCTGCTCAGCGAACTGGTCATCTGCAGGGGCTGGCTTGCCACCGAGGCCGCTCGACGAGGCGGCGCCGCATTGATCGTCTGCGTCAGCAGTGTCATCCATGGCGTCACAAATCGCACCTCCAAAGCCACTCACATTCTCGCCTTGGTTATCCGAAATTGGTAGCATCGGCATCGGAGCAGCGGCGCCGCTGTCGTCGCCCGCTGCAGCAGGACGGCGAGCACCAGCCTTCACAAGCCACAGCGCAAACGTTCTCGATAGCAACCGATGGCAACACTCAAGCAGCCCTAAATCTGAGATGGCCTTGTCGTTACCAGTCCACTTCTTCCTATTGTATATTTGAAATTGGCGGCACAAGGCGAGGCATATGCCACGCGACGCCACCTTGGCAATTGTCTCCTTCGGCGTCGTGCACCCGAACGGGACGAATCCCACCAGCCATCTGGGTGTGAGTGGCTTAAGGCGTGTCATCTTCCACTCCTCCCTCTTCCCCTTCGGGGAGGGCTTTACCCCTCCCCTATTACCCCCCTCCCCTGGACCTAGAGGGAGGGGGGGCGGGTCGCTGCTTGGAGCGCCCAATATGACCCAAGACTGCCCCAAGAGCGCCTCGGAGAGCCCACGATGAGCCTCACCATGACCCAAGGTAGCCCAAGATGGCCCAGGATAACTCCGAAGACGCTCTAAGGGGCCCCAAGGCCGCCCCAAGAGGGCTCCAAGGGGCCTCGGAGCGATCCAATGATGCTTCCAATAAGCCAGGTTCCTTCAACATCCGAAAGAACATCGATGAGGCGCGCCTTCTTGCCATTCCGATTTCGATAGCCTTCCGAGGCTACAAGATGGCCCCAAGATGGCCCAAGCGGGTCCCCAGATGGTCCTCAGAGAGCCCCAGGACGGCCTCAACCGCGCCCAATAGCTCTCCAATGGGGGGCCCCAGAAGCGAACTTTAGGGCCACCGAGGGGCGAGGCTAGTTGGTGACCCCCCCCCTTATTTGGGCGATCTTCTCCAGGATTGCCCCACGCGCCCCCCTGAAGCTCCCAGTAGCACCCAGGGGGGCCTCAGATGCGCCCAGCCCCCAAGAAGCGACCAAAAGGCCTCCAAGATGCACCCAAGAAACCACCAAAAAGCCCCACAAGGCTCCCTGATGCACCCAAGACGCTCCAAGAGGCCCCCAGGACCACCGCGAGGCTCCCAAGACGTCCCAAGAGGAGTCCCACGAGATACCCGACGAAACTCCAAGAGGCATACAACGGGCCTCTGGCCGATCTGCGTCCTTATTCTTCCTCCTCCTCCTCCTCCTCCTCCTCCTCCTCCTCCTCCTCCTCCTCCTCCTCCTCCTCCCCTCCCCCTCCCCCTCCCCCTCCTCATCGTTCTCTGCGTCCTCCCCCTCCTCCGATTCCTTCTCCATCCTCCCCCTCCTGGGCCAAGATGGTTCCCCAGCCCATTGTTACTCTGTATGCCCCTGATCACCTCAATTCGCTTGGGCATCGTTTCTAGGTGGACTGGTGGGGATACGCGAAGCGTCAAGAATACCTGCACGCAGTCGGGGAGCTCCCAATCGCCATTCGGCAAGCACGACAAAAGAATGTGCGTCAGCCGTCGCCTGTGCCTACCTGGAACGAACATCGCAACTGCAAGTTTGCGGAACCTCTTGGCATCTTCACTGGATTGCCCTTCTCGGACGTCGATGCTACCCTCGACGACGGAAACCAAACATTTCCTGAACACACGCATCCAGCCGCCGAGGTTTGTGCTCAACGCCACGCGTATAGCTCCTGTCACCGTCGCCCCCAGTAGGCCGACCGACTTGGTCAGGCAACCTGTCGATTTGTGGACCTCGCAGCCGAAATGCAGAAGCACCCAGTCCTTACGTGATGCAGTGACTAATCGTTCCGCACTGAGCTGGGCAGCGTACCGATCTGAACAAATGAGACGTGTCTTAAACAAGAACCGTTGCACCGCCTGCCACCGACAGCCAGATGAACTCCGAAGCGCCTCAGCTATGTTGTTCGTGGTTGTGTTTTCTAGAACCTGGGCTGCTGTGATCACGTCCTCGCTTGTCACGATTGAGTAAGTGGCATGTCCGTTCTCATTCTGGATCTTGAGTAGAGCCCCCCACGATATTTTGGTCTGGAACACTTTTGCGGGCGCCCTCTCCACGATCAGATCTATTGACAAGGCCTCTTGGATGCGGCGCAAGGCATCTGCAACGGTCGGGTTCCCGATACTGTCATCAGAGGGCTGCGTGACGTTCAACAACATCCTGGCCTCGTCGTACCGAGCCGACTCAACGAACGCCAAGCACTGCACGTGGCCAGGCATTGATGATAGCGCAACCTTTGCGCAGGGGCGAAGAAGTTGCGCCCCCCTCTGCGCCAACGCCCCACCCCCCCGACTGCCACGCCGGAAACTGGGGGGTAGGTGGGCGGGCGCGGCGATCGAGGGGTCGGGGCGATGGCGCGATGGGTGGGGGGGGGGGAAGGAGGGTGGGCAGGCGATACAGAGCACGCTGAATAGTTAATCGTGCGATCGATGTTGTACTGCAGCGCGTTCAGAGTAAGCCCTGCATCGCTAGCCCACACCTCCTGCCCCCCTGTCAACGCACAACTTCGCACCTGTGCTGCCACATTGCGTTCTCGATCGACCAGCTCGGCCGCTGCAGCTGCTCTGCGAGTCGCCTCTTTGATCCACCGCGGGAACGTGTGCAGATCCAGTGCTCTCACAATCAACGAAGACGCCTGCCATGCATTTACCACTGGGTTGAAAAATTCAGCACAGAAATCAGCAACTGCCGCATCTGTCGTCTCATCAGAGGGGTGCGATGCCAACTTCAATACATAGTGGGACAACTGATTGGGGCAGCTCGGCAGACCAGGCCGAAATAAAGACATAAACACATCTTGAGGTATCTCGCGCTCCACTCGTAGCAATCTTCTGGTGGCGACGGCGACGACCTGGCCAGCTCCAGCCGCCACGGGTGGAGGCGGTGCGTCCTGTCGTAGAGCTTGCAACCCCTCTGCTGCACGCACCGCCTGTCGACTGGGCCTGCCGCGGCCGCGCCGTCCAGGATCGGGACCGCACTCCATTCCATGCAGCGCACCCTCGTGCACATCATATGGTGAAACTGTGGGGACAAGTGGTGAAACAACAGTTGGTTGGTTTGAGGCAAAATGGGTACGGAAGCGTTCGAACCCCACGGGGCTAAACAAATCGGGTGCGTTGCTCATCCCACCAGCCTTCTGGGCGTAGGTGGTTCAAGGAGCTTACTCTTCCAACCTCCTTCTTCCCCTTCGGGGAGGGGTTTACCCCTCCCCCTACCCCTTCCCCTGGACCTGGACGGGGGGGGGCGCGAGCGGCCAGAGCGTCCAAGAAGGTACATTACGGCTCCAAGAGGGGCTCAGAGAGCCCAAGATGATTTCCAAGATGGTTCAAGATAGCTTACGGTGCCTCAACATGGTTCCGAAGCTGCCCCAAGAGACCCCACGACCGCTCCAAGACGGCTCCAAGAGGCCTCCGAGCTCGCCACGGAGATCCCGAAGACGCCAACATCCCTCAAACACCGAAGGAACGTCAATGTGTGTTTGCTTTCTCGCCTGTTTGCTTCCGATTGCCATCCGAGGCCTCAAGATGGTTCCAAGATGGCCCAAGAGGGCCCCGATAGAGGCCCACGAGAGCCCCAACCCAAGACGGCCCCAAGAGCGCCCAAGAGCGTTCCAAGAGCGCCCCGAGAGGGGCAAAATATGTGATGCTGGGCGCTCCCAAGGGGACGCGAATTTAGGAACCCGCCTTTTTTGACAGATCTCCTCCAATATGGCCCCAAGAGACGCCCAGGAGGCCCCACGAGGCTTCCAAGATGGCCCCAAGAGGCCCCCAAGAGGCCCCAAGAGGCCGCCAAGAGGCCCCCAGGAACCCCCCAAGAGGACCCCAAGCGGCCCCAGGAGCACCCCCCCCGAAGCACCCAAGACGTCCAAGAGGCCCCCTTGACCGCCAAGAGACCCCCAAGACGCCCGAAGAGGCTTCCAAAAGGCTTCCAAGAGACATCCGAGAGACATTCAAGATGCTTCTGGCTATTCTGCTGGTCCTCGTCCTCCTTCTCCTCCCCCTCCTCCCGCTCCTCCTCCTTCTCCTCCTCCCCCTCCTCCTCCCCCTCCTCGTTCTTCTCATCCTTCCCCTCCTTTCCCTCCTTCTCCTCATTATCCTCCTTCTCTTCCTTCTCCTCCTTGCTCGCCCTCCTCGTCCTCGCCCTTCCGACGACGACGATTCCTCCTCCATCTTCCCCCTCTTGGGGCATGTGACAGTTTCTTCCGCACTGTGTTGCTGGATGCCCCCCCCGCTTCCCTGATGGCCTCAACTCTCCTGGACATCGTTTCTGGATGGGCTGGTGTTGGACGCGAAGCGTCGACAATTTGACAAACCCAGAAAAGCCACCATTGACCACCAAACACAACGCAACCGCCATGCAATCGCAATTCAATCGCAATGCAACTGCAACGCGATCGCAACGACCATTGATGGACAAGTCACGTGGCTTGTGGGCAGCGCTGGTACATGTGACCAAACGCAACGCAATCGCAATGCAGCCGCTCGTGGCAGTTCAAAGGATAAACAGGGCTGTGATAATGTTGCCCTCGTTTGCAATGCACATACGCGTAGACATCACAAGCGACGACACCTGTACACGAACGTGGACATGATTCGTATACGCAGTCTCTTCGCGGACACTCTCTACACGTACTCTCCGCACGTACCCTTTAACCTACTATCATCACGCCTACGGCTTCTGCGCGTGCAATCTTATCGTACGTACATCGATAACGACGTATAGCTAATGACACTGCTGTCACAACCCATGCCACCTGGAAGATGCCAAGCGGCTGCCCGCGCTCCCAATCAAAACGTCAACTCGAGTCGCAAACTTGCGTTTGCACAGGGAAATATTTCTGGAAACAACAACACATTGAAAACAACATCTTTTTCACAAGCAGCGACATCTTTTTGAAAAACGACGACATCGAAACGAGCACTTTTGCCATATATGGGGCAACATCTGCGCGAGCTGTTTTCGATAACTTTTCAGCTCGGAATATTCAACTCCAACATCCCTCGCTGTCCACGCTCGTACTTTCTTAAACCTAGTCACCGCCGGGAACCTCGTAGAGCTCCTTACACTGGTAAGAGTGCTGAGAATCGAAGTAGAGTCAAAAACTAAAGATTTTTCGGAAATCTTCATTTTCGATTTTTTCGATGTTCATATTCGCTCAGTCCCGGGAAGTCAACTCTCAAGAAGATGCATCGGCAGAGCTGAGCTGCTGTCAGAGAGGAGTTCATATGCCAATGCTCGGCGTAAAAATCTGCTTTCTATCTTTCAAATCTGCGCAAAACCGACCCAAAGTCACCACTTTTCCTTTCTGGTCGGGTCGACCAACTGGGCGCCGGCGGTAAACCGTCAACCTTCGTTACCGCCGGGGACTCGTCGAGCTTCCTGACAACATATAATGTCGAAAAACATTACACTGAAAAAAAAGTTTTTCAGCCCAAGCAATTTCAGACCTCTCCGACGTAACAGCCGAACGCCCCCGATGCTTCTGGATTGTCTTCTGTACGAGCTCTGTAGCTCTTCTACAGCCCGAGTTACATGCGTAAATCGACAGTACCTCTCAAGATGAGTCGAACAAAAAACAAATAGTTTCCCAAACCTAGCTCGAGTATCAGACCGAGTTCAGACCTCTGCATGCGACAGGCAGACGCGTCTGATGTCTCTGAATCGATTCCTGTGATTACCAGCCCTGCAGCCCCCCTACAGCCCGAGTTAAGTGCAGGAAACCGACAGCACCTCTCAGGGTGACTCGAACAATACGAATAGTTTCGCGGACCTAATTCGACAGCAGACAGACTTCGGAGCTCTGGATTCGAAAGACGGACGCACCTGATGTCTCCGAATCGATTCCAGTGATTACCAGCCATGCAGCCCCCCCACAGCCCGAGTTGAGTGCAGAGAACCGACAGCATCTCTCAAGATGACTCGAACAATACGAATAGTTTCGCGATTCTAGATCGGGCAGCAGACCGAGTTCAGAGCTCTGGATTCAACAGACAACGGCCACTGATTATTCTGAATCAGATTCTGTACGTATCAGCTCTGAAGCTGTCCTGTAGCTCGAGTTGAGTACAGAAAACCGAGAGCCCCTGAATAATACGAATAGGTTTGCGGACCTAGCTCGGCTAGCAGACCAAGTTCAGACCTCTGGGTTCAACAGGCGAACGCGGCTGATCATTCTGAATCGATTAGCTGTGTTTACCAGCTCTGTAGCTGTCCTAAAGCTCGAGTTATCTTCAGAAAACCGGCAGCGCGTGACAAGATGACCCGAAACGGCCGATCCCGCCTAGACGCTTTTTGGCAGTAAAAGGTACGCGAGCAAGCTGGGATCGAGATGGCGAGCGGGAATAAGATCGAATATCACGAGAAAAAAATACAAGAGCTCCAACGAATGGTTCAATTTCGAGAACGAAATTTTCAACCGAGCAAAAGTCGTCAAAACGTCCGTCGAGGTGTTTCTTGCCAACTAGCTCTCCAGCGCCCCGGAACTGGGAGCCGGCGGTAAACCGTTAACCAGGTTACCGCCGGGAGCCTCGTAGAGCTCTTCTCTGCACGACGCTGCTTGGAACACAAGGGGGGACCTTTCTTACGCGTGAGCTGAAAAGCTTTAAAAATTACGTGTTCCTCTCAGAGCACTCGTGTAATGCGGATAGTTTCGCGGATCTAGCTCGAGTAGCAGTCCGAGTTCAGACCTCTCGATGGAACAGACAAACGCGCCTGATGATTCTGAATCGATTTCTGTAAGTAGCAGCTCTGTACCTCTCCTAAATCTTGAGATACAGAAAACTGTCAACGCGTGTGGAGGTGCTCGAAACGGCTGACGGTTCCCTCAAGTCTTTCGATAGTAATACTGCAGCTACGGACCTGTGAATTTCACTCGCAGACGCGGCACAACCCACTACAGGTGAGAAAAATACCGGTTCCCAAAACGAACTTTAAAATTGCACAAAGATTGCACTTGGTAGCGTCCACTGGGCGCCGGCGGTAAGCAGTCAACCTTCCTTACCGCCGGGGGACTCGTAGAGCTTTCTGAGCATATATAATGTCGAAAAAAATTGCAGAGAACGAATAGCTTTTCATCCTAAACGATTTCAGACCTCTCGATGCAACAGCCAAACGCCCCTCATGCTTCTGGATCGTTTTCTGTGCGCACGAGCTCCGTAGGTCTCCTACAGCCCGAGTTACGTGCGAAAATCGACAGCACCTCTCGAGATCACTCGAACAATACAAATAGTTTCGCGAATCTAGCTCGAGTATCAGACCGAGTTCAGACATCTGAATGCAACAGGCAGACGCGCCTGATGTCTCCGAATCGATTCCTGTGATTACCAGTCCGCAGCACCCTTACAGCCCGAGTTAAGTGCAGAAATCGACAGCACCTCTGAAGATGACTCGAACAACACGAATAGCTTCGTGGACCTAGCTCGGGCAGCAGGCCGAGTTGAGGGCTCTGAATGCGACAGGTGGACGCGATTGATGTCTCCGAATCGATTCCAGTGATTACCAACCCTGCAGCCCCCTTACAGCTCGAGTTAAGTGCAGAAAACGGACAGCACCTCTCAAGATGACTCGACGAATACGAATAGTTTTGCGAACCTAGCTCGGGCAGCACACCGAGTCCCGAGCTCTGGATTCGGCAGGCGGACGCGCATGATGTCTCCGAATCGATTCCTGTGAGCACGAGCCCTGTAGCCCCTCTACAGCCCGAGTTAAGTGCAGAAAACTGTCAGCACCTCTCAACATGACTCCAACAACACGAATAGTTTCGCGGACCTAGCTCGGGCAGCAGACCGCGTTCAGCCCTCTAGATGGAACAGACGAACGCGCCTGATGATTCGCAATCGATTTCTGTGAGAATGAGCTCTGTAGCTGCCCTACAGCTCGTGTTAAGTACAAAATACCGACAACGCGTATCAAGATGACTCGAAACAGCCGATACCGCCGCGATGATTTTTTGCAGAAATATTTACCCGATCAAGCTCAGATTAAGATGGCGAGCGGGAATAAGATCGAATATGGTCAGAAAAAATACTAGAGCTCTAAAGAATGGTTGAATTTCGAGAACAAAATTTTCAACCGACCCAAAGTCAGCAAAAGGTCCGTCGAGATGTTTCTTGCCAACTGGCGCCGACCCAAAGTCAGCAAAAGGTCCGTCGAGATTTTTCTTGCCAACTAGCTCTCCAGCGCCCCGGAATTACTCTTAAGCTTCCAGCAACAACTGGGCGCCGGCGGTAAACCGTCAACCTTTGTTTTTTTTGCGTCTTTGCTGGGACCGTCTTGGCCACTGAGGCCAGGTCCAACAAAGTCTCAGGCAAAACAGAGCCTCTTATTCATCACGCAAGCAGTCAGCTCTTATACCACACAGCGAAGCTGAAGGAATAAAGAGAATCACATGCCGCAATGACACAATCAAACGCAAAGTACACACAGCTAATCGAGGAAGTCAGTGAGCAGCGAAGCTGCAGGAATATACAAGACACGGAAAAGAAGAAACAATGTGTGTCAAATCACTGCGAATGATCAAAGAAGGTCTGCACAACCTGTGGGAGCACCTCGCATATGCGCTCCGCCGCCGATAGTTCCGTATCTGTAACAGTGGCGCTCGGTGGTAGACACCAAGCCGCAAGATACACATCCTTGAAAATGATGTCGGTCCGCGAGAAGATATACTTGTTTCGCAGACCAATCTGTATCCATGCACCACAGGCACTTCCGCGGCTACAAACTCCCCCATCAAAGCCGGCTTTGATAAGGCAAGGAATATAACACTGAGATTCAAAGTCGTTGAGGTAAACGAAATCGGCGTACACATGGCCCTGACGGGCCTGATGGGTCAGTAAGTCAGCTTTCTGGTTCCATTCCCGAAACGAATGAGAGAAGAAGTCACGGCCGGCCTCTGGAGGCCTCACCAAGTAAGTTTCCTGCATTTCGTCCAACTTATTAATCAGAGTATCCACCCTTTTCTGATATACCTGAGCTAATACTTTCCATTTCCCGCAGAGCCAGTTAATAACAAGCAGTGAGTCCCCTTGGATGTCCAGTGGTATCCCATCTGTATCGAGGTCCCACTGTGTACAACGCATATTATGCAACGCAATACGTTTGCTGAGGCGATCCCTATATGCTGGTGTATCCTCCCGATCCTGACCGATATGAACCCCTCCATCCTCATCCAAGTTCAAGAATACAGGCACCCCTGAGGACGCCAACCCTTTACACTTCTTTTGGAAGTACTTCAACATAGTACTAGAACAAACATTAGTAGCGAAATCCATGAAATGCTCAAAACTTCCAGCAAAGAACTCCCACCAGGATAAACCGTAAAACGATTCCAATGAATAATACCACGGACGGAGTCCGACGCTCTCCTGTCCCCCCCGATGCCTTTTCATAGAGCTGGCCTCCTTCCAGTTTCCCCAACATCTGAGAGCCTCACTTGAATCCGTCCTCATTCTATCCCACAGTCGGCCAAACGCCAGACATGAGAAACGAGAATCTCTCCAAGCTCTCATCGAGTTCGCCTCCAACTCCCCCCGATCTGTGATCAGCCTGTGTGCAAAGTCCTGGACGTCAATTGCCCACATCCAATGCACTCTGAGAAACTTCTGTACAATGCCCACAAAGTGAGCACCATGAAATTTTTGTCTCACACGTTCATACCTCCTCGTATTCCATTCCTGGTAACTTTCCCCCTCCCTCCGTATACAGCGAGACATTACAGACAGGCACTTGCCCTCAAAGATATGAAGGGCGCTCAATGAACTTGAATCGACCGTGCATCCTTCCGCCGCGTAGAGCACAATACTCTGAACTCTCTGAGCATACCTCTCATATTTATCTTTCAACGGGATGGCCGTGGAGCGGAAGAAGGTCGCCTGCCCCCAGAAGGCCCTGCGAGCACAGTCAATACGAGCGTCCAAATCATGATGTTCATTCACATGTAGTTCAGAACAAATATAAGCCCCCAGCACCTCCATCTCCGTCGTCCTTCTAAATCGATACACTCCAGACGCCTCCGACCCCACCGAGAGAGCAAGATCAGCAGTGTGAAGTATTTCCCCTTCCACATCT
Source organism: Prorocentrum cordatum (assembly GCA_963575745.1). Classification (NCBI taxonomy): domain Eukaryota; class Dinophyceae; order Prorocentrales; family Prorocentraceae; genus Prorocentrum; species Prorocentrum cordatum. Next base: position 82,033 of record CAUYUJ010000111.1, on the reverse strand, counting down.
CGCGGCGGCTCGACCCCGAACACCATATACAATAGGCTGGATTCCTTCCATCTCATTCCATAATCATGTAACTGTGTAGTTAGACCGTGTAACATGCGTGTGAGTTCCTCTCGACTCCGAGCCAATACATAACAGTTGTCAGCCCAAAGGAAATGATTAATAATCGAAACACAGCTAGTCGAGCCAGTCACATACTCAATACGATAACCTAGTCCTAGTACGTCCCATTCTCGAATCGTGGAGCCCCACATAGCAGCAACGATGAGATTGAAGGCCAACGGTCCCTCGGGCCCTCCCGTCCGAATACATTTGTCCCACCTAACCTCCACCACCTCAATCCCATCATAATAGACAGTGCCTACACATTCGCACAAGGGGTCAAGTAGAGCATACTGTAGGTAAAGGGGTACATCCGCATGATCCAACCCGCGCCTGACATTGGCCACCGTGCAGTGATCGAACGCCTGAAGGACATCAGCGTTCGCCAAGTGTGCCGTTTCCCCTTTTCCCCATTGTGCAGCATGTTGACCTATGTGTTTGATGCTAGCCGTGATTTCGTGTGTACGACGGTGTTCCTGGAAACCATACAACCCAATATGACAAAACACTCCTTTTCTTTCAATATGACCCTCAACCAAGAGAACAACACAGGAACTGAACCATCTCGAAACAGCATTCTGCATACACAGCAAGCGTCCGTCTTTTAGCTTAGTGATCCCTGGAGTTTTTGGCATAAAAGAGACGAGAATCTCACGCCACGACTGAGGATACGGAATCGTGAGCTTGATGATTTTATCGAACAGCTTCTGGATCGCTCTGAGAGCACACCACGGCAAGCTCCTTAGAATCTCGCACGGTATCCCGTCTGGCCCAGTAGCCCTCTGGGTCTTCAGCCGAGCTCGTGCTCTGAGAAGCAGCGCCATACTAATTCCCACAACTGATGTGGAACGTATCTCATGTACAGCCCTCATCCTGATCTCCTCCATCACACTGTTGGTGGAATTGCGTATCTCTTCGGACGACACCTTGCAACGAACGAACTTGTCGAGCTCCTCCTTCCACTCCTCACGGTCCTCCGTCTCCCTCCCATCCACCACTAAATGTTTGATAGTATATCTGACCTTTCGTTTTGTTGGGGGACATCTGCACATAATCATATCACGTCGATAACCTCTGCGTAGACGATTAGCCTCATTCTTTAACCTCCTCAACCTCTCCACTTCCTCCTTCGGACACATCTTAACCTCCTCCTCCGCTCTTGTGAGCTGCACCGGCCTGGACGGCTCTCTCGGTCTTCTCGCACCCGTGGTGGAGTAGTCCACCGTCGGTGACAAGTACGCCTCCAGCATAGTACTCTCCAGACCCTGTGGACAGGTCACAGACGGACACCTTGAAAAGGCAGCACCGCCTAGATACGAATCCACATGCTGTCGAGCCTGATGCTCATCAGCCCAAGTCGAACACTTGTATCCGACCAGAGACGGCCTAGACTTCTGACCAGGCTGGGGGTCAGGGCGACGAACAATCACGTTCCCAGGGTCAGTGAAACTCGCCGTGATGATTGCGTGATCGGATAATCTACTGAACTGCTTCTTCCCACCCCTCTTGAAACACCACTTCACCTCCAGATCCGAGAACTCCCAACGGTGAGGGACCATTAGGTAATCCAGGACCCTCTTCGAAGTCAGAAACTTGTTCTCCCCCCACGACTCCCAGGTATGCCTCCTAGTACAGAAAGTGTTGGCGGCCTTCAGTCCATGCGATTCCATGAACTCTAACAGCAGCTCCTTCAGCCTCCTCCTCCGACTCCTCCTTTCAATCTGCTGTGTACCGTCTCCTCCTCTCTCCCACCTTCTGTCCGTACGAGTACCTTCCTTTCCAGTAGCCTCATACTCCTCCCCATTATACGTAAATCTGCATCCAGGCGGAATCTCCACGTTTGCATCTAGCAGAACACAAAAGCTGGCCTGAGGAAACTTAGTGCGGAGAACATTGCGAGCACGACCGATCTGCTCATATACCTCCGCAGCAATCTCTACACAATCCTCCACATGAGGGTCTGGCAAATACGCTGACACAATAATGAGTGGTGACTTCTCTGACCCAAAGACACCGATAACGAACCTCGTGAAACAAGTGAAAAACATACGGACGGCAGCCGCCCAAGATCTGTCGAAGATGAGAGCTGCCTTACTACACGAACTAGTTTTGATGCGCCACCCCAAGCGTTCAAATTCCCCGTGCACTAGGTATTGAGTTTCCTGACATGCAAAGAGCCCACCACATGCCCTCATATGATGGAGAATCTCAGCACATTTGAAATGAGCCTCCCCTGCTTTGTTCAGGTTCCAGCTCGCCTAAGCGTATGCCTCGGACGAGGCGCCGCAAACGTCACTGCCTACGATTCACTTCCTGAAGTATATCATTCATGGGAACCTTCAGCGCCGGATAAAAAGAAACAATACGAGCCCATGCATCAGCATGAAGAACCCAAGCCCCTGTGGTATTCGTATACGTCGCAAAACAGACGGGTCGGAAATTCGAACAGCTTGAGTCCAAATCTGACTTCTCGGTGGCCCCACCTCCCCACGGATCTCGATTTGAACATGAGCCGAGGTCATACTACGCCAAGTCCCACAGAAACGAGCAACCGCTTTCACATGATCACGCTTCCAGGGTGCACACTCCACTAACGTACGAATCTTTCTGGGATCGATTGGCGTGTCCATATCATGAGTGAGAACATCGGCACCTGGATACGTATAACCTGGGGGCGGGGCAATGCGGTCGGCGGGTTCCTTACAGACCATATCCATCCATTTCTTTATTCTCCAAAGAGTGTCCCGCGGTGTCCCTTCTTTGAAACCGACCTTCACACTGCCGTACATATATCTTCCTCCGTTTAAACGTTCAGTTTTATCTTTATCGTAAGCATTCCTTTCCTCCCCCTGAAGTGTCCCAATCATATTTGATATTAACTGTGCCGCATCTGCCCAGGGTATCATTTGATTTCCCCGATTTACTTGATTCGACCAATCCGTAACCCACCCTTTCAGCTCGAGATAAGTTGGTGTGAACTGGCTCGATCGCTCCTGTTGCACGCGAGGGATCGAACCTCCACCACCACCAGAGGAGCCACCAGGGCCCACACTAGTCGAAACCGAAGCTGCAGGAGATCCAGCCAAAATTTGCTTAACCTGTTTCTCCAAAATATCTGTCCGTGCATCTGATTTGTCCATTCTCTCCGTATGCAACTTGAGTGTGTCATCAACTCTTTTGATGTCCGTCTTCGTCGATTGAACAACATGGATGAGATCCTCATGGGCATCCTCCGTTTTCCAAACATGCTTCATCATCATCTGTTTGAATGGATCCTTCTCCTTTTCTAACATCACTTTCCTCTCCTCCTCAATCTCTGTTCCACGTGCACGTTTGGATCGAGTCTCACCATCCCCAGTCATCGCGGCATCCGCCGCTGCTGCAACATGAGTCATATCTTCAAGAATATTACCGTTCAATCCGTATTTATCTAACCAGCTCCTATCGTCCTCACGTTGACGTTTGTTTGATGCTGCCTCCAGTGCCTGCAGATCTTTCTGATCCCACGGCTGGTATTCCTCAAGGTAATCAAAGTTGACTCTCTCGTCCTGGTAGTCTTCTGTGGGTATGTCCAAATTCCTTTGACGCCGAAACCACTCCTCAGTACTTTCACCCCAATGCTCGAGTCCTATCTCTCTCCTCAATGCCAGCTGAGCCTCAGGACTGTCGTACGACGTGATGTCAACAACGATCCACACACAAGTAACTACCACTCGTTCAATAAGAAGTAAAGAATGCAGACAGACAATGAACAGCAGTGCAGCACACCAGAGAATCTCAATACCACGAAGAAGAATATAGCGTACAATACAAGAGATGTAGAGTAAGCAGACAAGAACCTCGAGGGAACCCAGGCAAGCCGGGCTCACACCCCGAGGCCAGGGCTCGCTAGAACGTCTGGAGGTTCCCCAGGCAGAGACGTTCTTGAGCCGAGACGTTCTTGAGCCGGGGGGGCTCGTAGAGCTTCCTGACAACATATAATGTCGAAAAAAAATTACACTGAAAAAAAGTTCTTCAGCCCAAGGAATTTCAGACCTCTCCGATGTAACAGCCGAACGCCCCCGATGCTTCTGGATTGTCTTCTGTACGAGCTCTGTAGCTCTCCTGCCCGAGTTACGTGCGTAAATCGACAGCACCTCTCAAGATGACTCGAACAATACGAATAGTTTGGCAAACCTAGCTCGAGTATCAGACCGAGTTCAGACCTCTGCATGCGACAGGCGGACGCGTCTGATGTCTCTGAATCGATTCCTGTGATTACCAGCCCAGCAGCCCCCCTACAGCCCGAGTTAAGTGCAGGAAACGGACAGCACCTCTCAGGATGACTCGAACAATACGAATAGTTTCGCGGACCTAGTTCGGGCAGCAGACAGAGTTCGAAGCTCTCGATTCGAAAGGCGGACGCACCTGATGTCTCCGAATCGATTCCAATGATTACCAGCCATGCAGCCCCCCCACAGCCCGAGTTGAGTGCAGAGAAACGACAGCATCTCTCAAGATGACTCGAACAATACGAATAGTTTTGCGATTCTAGATCGGGCAGCAGACCGAGTTCAGAGCTCTGGATTCAACAGACAACGGCCACTGATGATTATGAATCAGATTCTGTACGTATCAGCTCTGTAGCTGTCCTGTAGCTCGAATTGAGTACAGAAAATCGAGAGAAGATGACTCGAATACGAATAGGTTTGCGAACTTAGCTCGGCTAGCAGACCGAGTTCAGACCTCTGGCTTCAACAGGCGAACGCGGCTGATCATTCTGAATCGATTAGCTGTGCTTACCAGCTCTGTAGCTGTCCTAAAGCTCGAGTTATCTTGAGAAAACCGACAGCGCGTGACAAGATGACCCGAAACGGCCGATCCCGCCTGGACGCTTTTTGGCAGTAAAAGGTTCGAGCTGAGATCCAGATGGCGAGCGGGAATAAGATCGAATATCACGGGAAAAAATACTAGAACTCTAACGAATTGTTGAATTTCGAGAACAAAATTTTCAACCGACCAAAATTCCTGAAAATGTCCGTCGAGACTTTTCTTGCCAACTAGCTCTCCAGCGCCCCGGAACTGGGCGCCGGCGGTAAACCGTCAACCTTCGTTACCGCCGGGGGACTCGTGTTTCCTGACAACATATAATGTCGAAAAAAATTACACTGAAAATATAGTTGTTCAGCCCAAGCAATTTCAGACCGCTCCGATGTAACAGCCGAACGCCCCCGATGCTGATTGTCTTCTGTACGAGCTCTGTAGCTCTCCTACAGCACCTCTCAAGATGACTCGAACAATACGAATAGTTTGGCAAACCTAGCTCGAGTATCAGATCGAGTTCAGACCTCGGCATGCGACAGGCGGACGCGTCTGATCTCTCTGAATCGATTCCTGTGATTACCAGCCCTGCAGCCCCTCTACAGCCCGAGTTAAGTGCAGGAAACCGACAGCATCTCTCAGGATGACTCGAAAAATACGAATAGTTTCGCGGACCTAGTTCGGGCAGCAGACAGAGTGCGAAGCTCTGGATTCGAAAGGTGGACGCACCTGATGTCTTCCAATCGATTCCAGTGATTACCAGCCATGCAGCCCCCCCACAGCCCGGGTTGTGTGCAGAGAACCGACAGCATCTCTCAAGATTACTCGAAGAATACGAATAGTTTCGCGATTCTAGATCGGGCAGCAGACAGAGTTAGAGCTCTGGATTCAACAGACAACGGCCACTCATGATCTGAATCAGATTCTGTACGTATCAGCTCTGTAGCTGTGCTGTAGCTCGAGTTAAGTACAGAGAATCGAGAGCGTCTGTCAAGACGACTCGAATAATACGAATAGGTTTGCGGACCTAGCTCGGCTGGTAGATCGAGTTCAGACCTCTGGGTTTGACATGCGAACGCGGCTGATCATTCTGAATCGATTAGCTGTGCTTACCAGCTCTGTAGCTGTCCTAAAGCTCGAGTTATCTTGAGAAAACCCACAGCGCGTGACAAGATGACCCGAAACGGCCGATCCCGCCTGGACGCTTTTTGGCAGTAAAAGGAACCCGATCGAGCTGAGATCAAGATGGCGAGCGGGAATAAGATCGAATATCACGGGACAAAATACTAGAGCTCAAACGAATTGTTGAATTTCGAGAACAAAATTTTCAACCGACCAAAATTCCTCAAAATGTCCGTCGAGATTTTCCTTGCCAACTAGCTCTCCAGCGCCCCGGAATTACTCTTAAGCTTCCAGCAACAACTTGCTAAGGGAAGCTCTACGAGTTATGGGCGCCGGCGGTAAACCGTCAACCTTTGTTTTTTTTGGGGGAGGCTGACCAGGCACCGAGCGCCCCAGCGCCCGTTAAGTGCCTACCTAGTCTCTCTGCAGCTGGAGGTCTTGGGCCACCTGGGCTGCGGCCCGCAAGAGGCCCTCGAGACCCGAAAGCTCAGCGTCAGTGATACTGCTATGGGAGGGGAGTGCCTGTGCACAACGCCCTACTACTTCCCATATGATTGGACAAGGAGAGGAGGCTTGGGGGAAGAGGGAGACTACCCGAGCTCTCTTATCTCTATGTTCAGGGTCAGGGTACGGATCATGGAAGCGAGGGATATATCCAATCTGCAGAAACCAGCCGACGCCCACACCTTGGGCACACACTCCGCCGTCGAAGGATCCGCGGAGGCCAATAACTCGAAAGTTGTCTTGAACATCAGGGCGAAAGATATGGTGGTGGAACAGCTCTCTGAATATCTGGCCTTCCCGTGCTAGATGGGTAAGTTCATCAGCTACCGCCGGGGGACTCGTAGAGCTTCCTGACAACATATAATGTCGAAAGAAAATCACACAGAAAAAATAGTTTTTCAGCCCAAGCAATTTCAGACCTCTCGGATGCAACAGCCGAACGCCCCCGATGCTTCTGGATTGTCTTCTGTACGAGCTCTGTAGCATTCCTACAGCCCGAGTTACGTGCGTTAATCGACAGCACCTCTCAAGATGACTCCAACAATACGAATAGTTTGGCACACCTAGCTCGAGTATCAGGCCGAGTTCAGACCTCTGCATGCGAGAGGCGGACGCGTCTGATGTCTCTGAATCGATTCCTGTGATTACCAGCCCTGAAGCCCCCCCTACAGCCCGAGTTAAGTGCAGGAAACCGACAGCACCTCTCAGGACGACTCGAACAATACGAATAGTTTCGCAGACCTAGTTCGGGCAGCAGACAAAGTTCGGAGCTCTGAATTCGAAAGACGGACGCGCCTGATGTCTCCGAATCGATTCCAGTGATTACCAGCCTTGCAGCCCCCCAACAGCCCGAGTGAAGTGCAGAGAACCGACGGCATCTCTCAAGATGACTCGAACAATACGAATAGTTTCGCGATTCTAGGTCGGGCAGCAGACCGAGTTCAGAGCTCTGGATTCAACAGTCAACGGCCACTGATGATTCTGAATCAGATTCTGTACGTATCAGCTCTGTAGATGTCCTGTAGCTCGAGTCAAGTACAGAAAACCGAGAGCGTATGTCCAGATGACTCGAATGCTACGAATAGGTTTGCAGACCTAGCTCGGCTAGCAGACCGAGTTCAGACCTCTGGGTTCAACAGGCGAGCGCGCCTGATCATTCTGAATCGATGAGGTGTGCTTACCAGCTCTGTAGCTGTCATGAAGCTCGAGTTATGTTAAGAAAACCGTTACCACGTGACAAGATGACTCGAAACGGCTGATCCCGCCCGTGTGCTTGTTGGCAGTAAAAAGTACCCGACCGAGCTGAGATCAAGATGGCGAGCGGGAATAAGATCGAATATTACGGGAAAAAATACTAGAGCTCTAACGAATGGTTGAATTTCGAGAACGAAATTTTCAACCGACCAAAAGTCATCAAAAGGTCCGTCGAGATTTTTCTTGCCAACTAGCTGTCCAGCGCCCCGGAATTACTCTTAAGCTTCCAGCAACAACTGGCGCCGGCGGTGAACCGTCAACCTCGTCACCGCCGGGAACCTCGTAGAGCTCCTAGCATGCCTAAGAGTGCTCAGCATGAAAAGAGAGGGCTTCTGGAAGCATTTCTCAGAAAATAGAAAACATGATTTTTTCCATGTCGACATAAAGTTGGTTTCGCCAAGTGTTTTGACAGTAAAAGTGCGGCTACAGAGCTCATATCAAGACGCAGAGGCCCTCGTAGTCGTCTACAGGTGCGAAAAATCTGCTTTCTCAAAATAAATGGTCAAAAATCTTTCAAATTTTCACAAAGACACCGAAAAGTTGTCACTTTGTCCTTTCTGGTCGGGTCGACCAACTAGCTCCACCCCGCGCCGGAATTCCTCTAGCTCATCGATGTCGAAGAGCTCTACGAGGTACTTGCTGAGGGAAGCTCTACGAGTTACTGGCGCCGGCGGTGAACCGTCAACCTGGTCACCGCCGGGAACCTCGTAGAGCTCATTTCACGCGTAAGAGTGCTCGGAGTCGAAAGAGAGAGCTTCTGGAAGCATTTCTCGAGATAAAAAAAAAAAAAAAAAAAAAAAAAAAAAAAAAAAAAAAAAAAAAAAAAAAAAAAAAAAAAAAAAAAAAAAAAAAATGATTTTTTCGTGTCGACATGAAGATGGTTCCGCCAAGTGTTTTGATAGTAAAAGTGCGGCTACAGAGCTCATATTAAGACAGAGAGGCCCTCATAGTCGTTTACAGGTGCGAAAAATCTGCTTTCTCAAAATGAATTGCCAAATATCTTTCAAAAAATTGCAAAACCACCCGAAAGTTACCACTTTGTCCTTTCTGGCCGGGTCGACCAACTGGGCGCCGGCGGTAAACCGTCAACCTTTGTTACCGCCGGGGGACTCGTAGAGCTTCCTGACAATATATAATGTCGAAAAAATGCAGAGAACGAATAGTTTTTCAGCCCAAGCCATTTCAGACCTCTCGATGCAACAGCCGAACGCCCCCCGATGCTTCTGGATTGTCTTCTGTACGAGCTCTGTAGCTCTCCTAGAACCCGAGTTACGTGCGTCAATCGACAGCACCTCTCAAGATGACTCGAACAAAACGAATAGTTTGGCGAACCCAGCTCGAGTATCAGACCGAGTTCAGACCTCTGAATGCGACAGGCGGACGTCTGATGTCTCCCAATCGATTCCTGTGATTACCCGCCCTGCAGCCCCCCTACAGCTCGAGTTCAGTGCAGAAAACCGACAGCACCTCTCAGGGTGACTGGAACAATACGAATAATTTCGCGGACCCAGTTCGGACAGCAGACCGAGTTTCGAGCTCTGGATTCGACAGGCGGACGCGGCTGATGTCTCCAAACCGATTGCTGTCACCACCAGCACTGTAGCCCCCCTACAGCCCGAGTTAAGTGCAGGAAACCGACGGCACCTCTCAAGATGACTCGAACAATACGAACAGTTTCGCGATTCTGGATCGGGCAGCTAACCGAGTTCAGAGCTCGGGATTCAACAGACAAACGCGACTGATGATTCTGAAGCGGTTTCTGTAAGTATCATCCCTGTAGCTGTCCTATAGCTCGAGTTAAGTACAGAAAACCGAGAGCGCCTGTCAAGATGACTCGAATAATACGAATAGGTTTGCGGACCTAGCTCGGCTAGCAGACCGAGTTCAGACCTCTGGTTGGAACAGCCGAACGCGCCTGATCATTCTGAATAGATAAGGTGTGCTTACCAGCTTTGTAGCTGTCCTATATCTCGAGTTAAGTTCAGTATAGCGACAGCGCGAATCAAGATGACTCGAAACGGCCGATCCCGCCGCAGTGCTTTTTGGCAGTAAAAGGTACCCGATCGAGCTGAGATCAAGATGGCGAGGGGGAATAAGATCGAATATCACGGGAAAAAGTACTAGAGCTCTCACGAATGGTTGAATTCCGAGAACAAAATTTTCAACCGACCAAAATTCCTCAAAATGTCCGTCGAGATTTTTCTAGCCAACTGGGCGCCGGCGGTAAACCGTCAACCTTTGTTACCGCCGGGGGACTCGTAGAGCTTCCTGACAACATATAATGTCGAAAAAAAATACACCGAAAAAATAATTTTTCAGCCTAAGCAATATCAGACCTCTCGGATGCAACAGCCGAACGCCCCCCATGCTTCTGGATTGTCTTCTGTACGAGCTCTGTAGCTCTCCTACAGCCCGAGTTACGTGCGTAAATCGACCGCACCTCTCAAGATGACTCCAACAATACGAATAGTTTGGCAAACCTAGCTCGAGTATCAGACCGAGTTCAGACCTCTGCATGCACCAGGCGGACGCGTCTGATGTCTCTGAATCGATTCCTGTGATTACCAGCCCTGCAGCCCCCCCTACAGCCCGAGTTAATGCAGGAAACCGACAGCGCCTCTCAGATTGACTCGAACAATACGAATAGTTTCGCGGACCTAGTTCGGGCAGCAGACAGAGTTCGGAACTCTGGATTCGAAAGGCGGACGCGCCTGATGTTTCCGAATCGATTCCAGTGATTACCAGCCATGCAGCCCCCCTACAGCCCGAGTTAAGTGCAGAGAACCGACAGCATCTCTCAAAATGACTCGAACGATACGTTTCGCGATTCTAGATCGAGCAGCAGACCGAGTTCAGAGCTCTGGATTCAACAGACAATGGCGACTGATGATCCTGAATCAGATTCTGTACGTATCAGCTCTGTAGCTGTCCTGTAGCTCGAGTTGAGTACAGAAAACCGAGAGTGTCTGTCAAGATGACTCGAATAATACGAATAGGTTTGCGGATCTAGCTCGGCTAGCAGACCGAGTTCAGACCTCTGGGTTCAACAGGCGAACGCGCCTGATCATTCTGAATCGATTAGCTGTGCTTACCAGCTCTGTAGCTGTCCTGAAGCTCGAGTTATCTTGATAAAACCGTCACCGCGTATTAAGATGACTCGAAACGGCTGATCCCGCCCGTGTGCTTTTTGGCAGTAAAAGGTACCCGATCGAGCTGAGATCAAGATGGCGAGCGGGAATAAGATCGAATATCACGGGAAAAAATACTAGAGCTCTAACGAATGGTTGAATTTCGAGAACAAAATTTTCAACCGACCAAAAGTCAGCAAAAGTTCCGTCGATATTTTTCTTGCCAACTGGGCGCCGGCGGTAAACCGTCAACCTTTGTTACCGCCGGAGGGGTCGTAGAGCTTCCTGACAACATATAATGTCGAAAAAATTACACAGAGAAAATAGTTGTTCAGCCCAAGCAGTTTCAGACCTCTCGGATGCAACAGCCGAACGCCCCCCATGCTTCTGGATTGTCTTCTGCACGAGCTCTGTAGCTCTCCTACAATCCGAGTTACGTGCGTAAATCGACCGCACCTCTCAAGATGACTCCAACAATACGAATAGTTTGGCAAACCTAGCTCGAGTATCAGACCGAGTTCAGACCTCTGCATGCACCAGTCGGACGCGTCTGATGTCTCTGAATCGATTCCTGTGATTACCAGCCCTGCAGCCCCCCCTACAGCCCGAGTTAATGCAGGAAACCGACAGCGCCTCTCAGATTGACTCGAACAATACGAATAGCTTCGCGGACCTAGTTCGGGCAGCAGACAGAGTTCGGAGCTCTGGATTCGAAAGGCGGACGCGCCTGATGTTTCCGAATCGTTTCCAGTGATTACCAGCCATGCAGCCCCCCTACAGCCCGAGTTAAGTGCAGAGAACCGACAGCATCTCTCAAAATGACTCGAACGATACGTTTCGCGATTCTAGATCGAGCAGCAGACCGAGTTCAGAGCTCTGGATTCAACAGACAATGGCGACTGATGATCCTGAATCAGATTCTGTACGCATCAGCTCTGTAGCTGTCCTGTAGCTGGAGTTAAGTACAGAAAACCGAGAGTGTCTGTCAAGATGACTCGAATAATACGAATAGGTTTGCGGACCTAGCTCGGCTAGCAGACCGAGTTCAGAGCTCTGCGTTCAACAGGCGAACGCGCCTGATCATTCTGAATCGATTAGCTGTGCTTACCAGCTCTGTAGCTGTCCTGAAGCTCGAGTTATCTTGATAGAACCGTCACCGCGTATTAAGATGACTCGAAACGGCTGATCCCGCCCGTGTGCTTTTTGGCAGTAAAAGGTACCCGATCGAGCTGAGATCAAGATGGCGAGCGGGAATAAGATCGAATATCACGGGAAAAAATATTAGAGCTCTAACGAATGGTTGAATTTCGAGAACAAAATTTTCAACCGACCAAAAGTCAGCAAAAGTTCCGTCGAGATTTTTCTTGCCAACTGGGCGCCGGCGGTAAACCGTCAACCTTTGTTACCGCCGGGGGACTCGAAGAGCTTCCTGACAACATATAATGTCGAAAAAAACTACACATAACAAAAAAAATCAGCCCAAGCAATTTCAGACCCCTCGGATGCAACAGCCGAACGCCCCCGATGCTTCTGGATTGTCTTCTGTACGAGCTGTGTAGCTCTCCTACAGCCCGAGTTACGTGCGTAAATCGACAGCACCTCTCAAGATGACTCGGAGAATACAAATAATTTGGCAAACCTAGCTCGAGTATCAGACCGTTTTCAGACCTCTGCATGCGACTGGCAGACGCGTCTGATGTCGCTGAATCGATTCCTGTGATTACCAGCCCTGCAGCCCCCCCTAAAGCCCGAGTTAAGTGCAGGAAACCGACAGCACCTCTCAGGATGACTCGAACAATACGAATAGGTTCGCGCACCTAGTTCGGGCAGCAGACAGAGTTCGGAGCTCTGGATTCGAAAGGCAGACGCGCCTGATGTTCTCGAATCGATTTCAGCGATTACCAGCCATGCAGCCCCCCTACAGCCCGAGTTAAGTGCAGAGAACCGACAGCATCTCTCAAAATGACTCGAACACTACGAATAGTTTCGCGATTCTAGATCGGGTCGCAGACCGAGTTCAGAGCTCTCGATTCAACAGACAACGGCCACTGATGATTCTGAATCAGATTCTGTACGTATCGGCTCTGTAGCTGTCCTGTAGCTCGAGTTGAGTACAGAAAACCGAGAGCGCCTGACAAGATGACTCGAATAATACGAATAGGTTTGCGGACCTAGCTCGGCTAGCAGACTGAGTTCAAACCTCTGGGTTTAACAGGCGAACGCGCCTGATCATTCTGAATCGATTAGCTGTGCTTACCAGCTCTGTAGCTGTCCTATATCTCGAGTTGAGTCCAATATACCGACAGCGCGTATCAAGATGACTCGAAACGGCCGATCCCGCCGGAGTGCTTTTTGGCAGTAAAAGATACCCAATCGAGCTGAGATCAAGACGGCGAGCGGGAATAAGATCGAATATCACGGGAAAAATACTAGAGCTCAAACGAATGATTGAATTTCGAGAACAAAATTTTCAACCGACCAAAAGTCACCAAAAGGTCCGTCGACATTTTTCTTGCCAACTAGCTCTCCAGCGCGCCGGAATTACTCTTAAGCTTCCAGCAAAAACTTGAGAGAAGCTCTACGAGTTACTAGCTCTCCAGCGCCCCGCAATTACTCTTAAGCTTCCAGCAACAACTTGCCAAGGAAAGCTCTACGAGTTACGTGATCTCCAGAGCCCCGGAACTGGGCGCCGGCGGTAAACCGTCAACCTTGGTTACCGCCGGGAGACTCGTAGAGCTTCCTAGCTCGACTTAAGTTGAGAAAACCGACAGCATCTACCAACATTCCGAATCAGAGTAAATATTTTTTGACATCTGAAGACAGGCGGACGCGTCTGATGTCTGCGAATCGACTCCTGTCATTACCAGCCCTGCAGCCCCCCTACAGCCCGAGTTAAGTGCAGAAAACCGATAGCACCTCTCAGGATGACTCGAACAGTACGAATAGTTTCGCAGACCTAATTCGGGCAGCAGACCGAGTTCCGAGCTCTGGATTCGACAGGCGGACGCGCCTGATGTCTTCAAATCGATTCCCCCTCACCACCAGCACTGTATCCCTGTGACCACCAGCACTGTATCCTCCCTCAGCGCGAGTTGAGTGAAGAAAACCGAGAGCACTTCTCAAGATGATTCGACCAATACGAATAGTTTTGCGATTCTAGATCGGGCACAGACCGAGTTCAGAGCTCTGATTCTAAATCGGTTTCTGTAAATAGCAGCTCTGTAGCTGTCCTACAGCTCGAGTTAAGTATAGAAAACGGAGAGTTCCTATCAAGATGACTCGAATAATACAAATAGGTTCGCGGACCTAGCTCGGCTAACAGACCGAGTTGAGACCTCTGGATTCAACAGGGGAACGCGCCTAATCATTCTAAATCGTTTAGCTGTGCTTCCCAGCTCTGTAGCTGTCCTAAAGCTCGAATTATGTTCAGAAAACTGTCAGTGCGTATCAAGATGACTCGAAACGGCCGATTCCGCCACAGTGCTTTTCGATTGTAATATTCACCCGATCGAGCTGAGATCAAGATGGCGAGCGGGAATAAGATCGAATATCACGGGAAAAAATACTAGAGCTCTAACGAATTGTCAAATTTTGAGAACATAAGTTTCAACTGAGCAAAAGTCATCAAAACTTCCGTCGAGATTTTTCTTGCCAACTAGCTCTCCAGCGCGCCGAATTACTGGCGCCTGCGGTGAACCGTCAACCTGGTCACCGCCGGGAACCTCGTAGAGCTCTCCTCACTCGTGAGAATGCAGAGAATCGACACAGAGTGAAAAAATAGAGATTTTTCGGAAAACTTAATTTGGGATTTTTTCGATATTTATATTCACTCATTTCCTGGAAGTCATCTCATGCGAAAATGCATCGGCAGAGCTGAACTGCTGTCAGAGAAGAGTTTTTATGCCAATGTGACGCGCAAAATCTGCTTTATTAAAATGAATTGTCAAATATCTTTCAAATATTAGCACTGGCGCCGGCGGTGAACCGTCAACCTCGTCACCGCCGGGAACCTCGTAGAGCTCCTTCCACGTGTAAGAGTGCTCAGAACCGAAAGAGAGAGCTTCTCGAAACATTTCTCAAAAAAGAGAAAAATGTTTTTTTTTCGTGTCGACATGATGATGGTTCCTCCAAGTGTTTCGATAGTAGAAGTGCGCCTAGAGAGCTGAGCTGCTCAGAAAACAAAGTTAAGATACCAATGCTCGGAGTAGAAATCTGCTTTCTCAAAATGAATTGTCAAATATCTTTTAAACAATTGCAAAACCGACCAAAAGTTATCACATCTTCTTTTCTGGTCGGGTCGACCAACTAACTCCACCCCGCGCCGGAATTCCTCTAGCTCATCGACGCCGAGAAGCTCTACTGGGCGCCGGCGGTAAACCGTCAACCTTGGTTACCGCCGGGAGACTCGTAGAGCTTCCTAGCTCGACTTAAGTTGAGAAAACCGACAGCAAATACCAACATTCCGACTTATAGTGAATATTTTTTGACCTCTGAATGCGACAGGCGGACGCGTCTGTCTGCGAATCGACTCCTGTCATTACCAGCCATGCAGCCCCCCTACAGCCCGAGTTAAGTGCAGAAAAACCGACAACACCTCTCAGGATGACTCGAACAATGCAGTAGTTTCGCAGACCTAATTCGGGCAGCAGACCGAGTTCCGAGCTCTGCATTCGACAGACGGACGCGCCTCATGTCTTCAAATCGAGTCATGTGACCACCAGCAGTGTAGCGCCCCTTAGCGCGAGTTGAGTGAAGAAAACCAAGAGCACTTCTCAAGATGACTCGACCAAACAATACGAATAGTTTCGCGATTCTAGATCGGGCAGCAGACCGAGTTTAGAGCTCTCGATTCGACAAACAAAAGCAACTGCTCATTTTAAACCGGTTTCTGTGAATATGAGCTCTGTAGCTGTCCTACAGCTCGAGTTAAGTACAGAAAACCGAGAGTTCCTGTCAAGATGACTCGAATAATACAAATAGGTTTGCGGACCTAACTCGGCGAACACACCGAGTTCAGAGCTATGGATTCAACAGCCGAACGCGCCGAATCATTCTACATCGATTAGCTGCGCTTACCAGCTCTGTATCTGTCCTAAAGCTCGAGTTATGTTCAGAAAACCGTCAACCCGTATCAAGATGACTCAAAACGGCCGATCCCGCCACAGTGCTGTTCGATAATAATATTCACCCGATCGCTCTGAGATCAAGATGGCGAGCGGGAATAAGATCGAATATCACGGGAAAACATACTAGAGCTCTAACGAATGTTCAAATTTTGAGAACAAAATTTTCAACCGACCAAAAGTCAGCAAAAGTTCCGTCGAGATTTTTCGAGCCAACTAGCTCTCCAGCGCGCCGGAATTACTCTTAGCTTCCAGCAATAACTGGGAGCCGGCGGTAAACCGTCGACCAGGTTACCACCGGGAGCCTCGTAGAGCTTTCTTGCGCGGCGCTGCCCACTACACATTGAGATTTTGTTTCAAGATATCGCGAGTTCAGTACAGAAAACGGACAACACTCGTCAAAATGACTCGAAGAATACAAATAAGTTTGCAGACCCAGCTCGAGCAGCAGACCGAGTTCAGAGCTGTAGATCGAACAGATGAACGCGCCTCATGATTCCAAATTCGTTTCTGTAAGCATCAGCTCTGCAGCTGTCCTATATCCCGAGATAAGTACAGAAACCGTTAATGCGCGTCAAGATGACTCGAAACGGCCGTCGGTTCCAGCAAGTGTTTTGATAGTAATATTGCAGCTACGGACCTGAGAATTTAACTGGCAGTCGCGGCATAACCTACTACACGTGAAAAAAATACCCGCTCTCAAAACGAATTTTCAAATTTTGCACAAACATTAGAAACTCGACCCAAAGTTAACATATTGTCTCTTAATGCGCGGTCGGCCAACTAGCTCCACCCTGCGCCCGAATTCCTCTTAGCTCAGCTTCGAAGAGCTCTACGAGGTACTTGCTAAGGGAAGCTCTACGAGTTACGAGGTACTTGGTAGCGTCCACTTGGTAGCGTCCACTGGGCGCCGGCGGTAAACCGTCAACCTTTCTTACCGCCGGGGGACTCGTAGAGCTTCCTGACAATATATAATGTCGAAAAAAAATGCAGAACAAGCAGTTTTTCAGCCCAAGCGATTTCAGACCTCTCGATGCAACAGCCGAACGCCCCCGATGCTTCTGGATTCTTCTGTTTGAGCTGTAGCTCTCCTACAGCCCGAGTTCTGTGTAAATCGACAGCAACCCTGAAGATAACTCGAACAATACGACTAGTTTAACAAACCTAGCTCGAGTATCAGACCAAGTTCAGGCCTCTGAATGCGACAGGCGGACGCGTCTGATGTCTCTGAATCGATTCCTGTGATTACCAGCCCTGCAGCCCCCCCTACAGCCCGAGTTAAGTGCAGAGAGCACCTCTCAGGATGACTCGAACAATACGAATAGTTTCGCGGACCTAGTTTGGGCAGCAGACAGAGTTCGGAGCTCTGGGTTCGAAAGGCGGACACGTCTGATGTCTTCGAATCGATTCCAGTGATTACCAGCCATGGCCCTACAGCCCGAGTTAAGTGCAGAGAACCGACAGCATGTCTCAAGATGACTCGAACAATACGAATAGTTTCGCGATTCTAGATCGGGCAGGAGACCGAGTTCTGTGCTTTGCATTCAACAGACAACGGCCACTGATGATTCTGAATCAGATTCTGTACGTATCAGCTCTGTAGCTGTCCTGTAGCTCGAGCTAAGTACTGAAAACCGAAAGCGTCTGTCAAGATGACTCGAATAATACGAATAGGTTTGCGGACCTAGCTCGGCTAGCAGACCGAGTTCAGACCTCTGGTTTCAACAGGCGAACGCGCCTGATCATTCTGAATCGATTAGCTGTGCTTACCAGCTCTGTAGCTGTTCTGAAGCTCGAATTATCTTGATAAAACCGACTGCGCGAAGCTCTACGAGTTACGAGGTACTTGGTAGCGTCCACTGGGCGCCCCGGCGGTAAACCATCAACCTTTGTTTTTTTTGCGGTTTGCGGTCCGCCACTAGAATCCGAATCCGAATCGGCGGAGCAGTGCAACTGAGCCCCCACCATCTTAGGTAGGTCGTAGCAGAGCGCACGCCACCTTAGCAGCAGCTCTCGTCAGGGCAGCGCAGGCAGCTAGTTCACAGCAGGTTACCGTGCTACCAGGAGGCAAGCTCATCGCCTCCTCGGCCACATCGTGCCAATGGAAGCTGTGCGAGCTGGTGCAGGAGGAAGAGGAGGAGGAGGAGGAGGAGGAGATGGGAAAATCAACCTGCACGCTGGAACCCCTACCTACAACGCCAATCTGAAGCCACCACCCACCTCCACATCCTTCATTACTGACACCCCCATCGAATGCACCACGGAGAGCAGTCTTACGAGTACTGAGGAACTTATCATATGCAAACCAGCGAGTAATAGTTTGGCCACCTCTGGCCTCCCACGACAATTTATCCGCACGCTCATTACCCTCACGAAAGAAATGCTTATACAGATTCTGTCCCGATGCAGGTGAGGTCAGTCCCCATCCAGACAGCATCGATACCGTATTTTGTAGTGTTCCCACCAGTCGTACATACTGCTTGTTGCGAATCTGCCACTCACCACACATCCAGTTTACAACAGTCTTACTATCTCCCAAGATCTCCATCCCAAGACGCTCAATATTCTCACACCTCCACTCCGTTTCATTCTCAAAATTAGCGGCAATACGTTTGCTCATCCTCTCATTCATCTCACTCTCCTCCTCCTCCTCTGCCTTCACATGTCTCACACCAGGCGGCCTGGGTAGAACAAACAAGTCGAACAAGTGTTGCATACCAATCACAGTCAGCAAATGCTTGCAGTATTTCTCACGGGACCCAGCGGAACTGTCGAATGAGAGGTACCACTCACAACCAAAGAGATCGCACAAGCACCAGTCCCACGCAGTATGTCCACGGGGGCGGCCGCCTATGTTCATGCGTGTCAGCTGCTTCCTATCTTTTACAGGCATTGCTAGAATACATGTGTCACGATGTTCCGTCCACTTCCCCCTTCCATGTAACATGGCCAGCCTAGATATCATCCATTCACGTGACATGTCCGACTCCTCAGGTATGGCAGGCTGATCATCTGGTGTACGCCGGCGACAGCCACTCGACATCTGGGATATCTGAGATACATGATATGTTTGAGAAGTCGCCGCCGCCGCCATCGCCCGAGTTTTCCTCTGACGCCGATTTGGTACCGTCTCTCCCTCCTCCTCCTCTGTGTGTGTTGTGTATCTCCTCATACGAATACTTGCAGCAACTGAGACATCCTTAGCCCAATCCCAACAACGAAATATCCATATCTGCACCGCACTTCGGAATCCAAGTCCAGCAAAACTCTGTCGCCCCGCTTTGTATCGCCTACGTTGAAACTCAGACCAGCCTTCAGTTCTCCGCTTGCGTATACCTGGGGCGTTCTGCCCTCACAGTTGAATAATAATGCAGCAATCACTTTAGCTTGATAGCGAGTAAATCTTTCAGCCAAGCCAATCCCAGAACAGCGGTAATACGCGATTTCCCCAAAGAACATCCTCTGGGCTTTCTGGAGCATGGCCTCTGAGTCCGAGTGGTCCTTCCAGGTCTCCTCCAGAGTGGCTCCCAGGATCTCAAACGCTTGAACACGCGGTAGGACCACTTCTCGGGTCCCAAGAGCGGCGTCACTAGACGGCACCAGCACACGGATATCCTGCTCAGGGGACGGCGGGATGCCAGGCGGCGCACCAAAGTAAATATACATCAAAGATTTCGGCTTCCAGGTCATTCCTGCATTCATCAGGGGGATACTCATGTCACGCACCATCAACTCAAGGTCAGTGCGGGTCTTCGCATACAACAAAAGATTATCTGCCCAGAAACTGTGGGTCATACGCTCACCATTGAACATGCGCTCATCATTTTCCAATTTGATGCCGTACTGCGTTTCTTGCCTCCATCTGTCGATAACATCTCTCCAGAGTACAATAGAAACTGCCAGAAAAATCATAGGTCCCTCTACTCCTCCCGTTCGAATAGATTTGTCCCAATAGACCGCTGACGATGCCTCGATGCCCTCGAAGCTGGCCACGCACTGATTATCCATCATGGGTTCAATCAACGCCACAATGAGATCAGCAGGTATGTCAAGAGCACGAAGACAGCGCATGGCGAGGCACGGAGTAACATTATCGAAAGCTTGTAAGATATCAAGATTGGCAAGCCACAAACTGTCTCCTTTGCCCCAGACAGCGGAGTGCTGGCTGAGCCTCTTGGCAACGCTGGTGATTTCCGATGTTTTGCGTCCCGATCTGAATCCGTACAGGCATACATAGTGTCGGTGCTCCTCAATCCTCTTCTCAATCAACATCACAATACATGTCATGTACCATTTCATAAGACACGACTGTAGACATAGCATACGTGTATCTGTCAAATGTTGTATGTCCATTTCTTTTGGCATGAGTGTGGCAGCTAGTTGACGCCAACTGTCGGGACAACATAACCTTCTGGAATACACACCTTGGAAGCTCACCAGAACACGTCGCACAGATGCCCACGAGAGCTGTTTCAACATCGTGACAGTCACGTTGTCGGGACCTGGGGCCTTTCCCGTGGACAGCTTCGCCCTCGCCCGCAGCAGGAGCGACATCGAGAACACCTCTGAGGATCCGCTTCCCGAACATAGACCACGCAGCGACTGAAGCTCACGCAGGGTCACCTCTCTGGCCTCGGGGTCCTCCACCTTAGACTTCATGTGCCCCAATATCTCGTCCCCCCACTCCTCGCGGTTCTGAGACTCCATCCCGTTGGCAAGGATCAACGTCTCCGTCTTGGCCCTCCTCCTCCTCCTCGTGTTCATTTCCGTCCTCCACCTCTGTACTCTTGCCTCTAGCCTCCTTCTTTCTCTCCTCACAATCTTTGAGCACCGTTTAGCCTCCTCTCTATCCCCCCGACGAAGAGCTTCACGTTTACTTGCCTGGGCGGCCCAGTGGATCTCGGATTTCTTTGGCACATTATTCCTGGGATTGATATCTTTCTGGGGGGTCTCCTCGGCGGCCTTTATGAGGTCAGGTCCCAGCGTATCCAACATCTCCTGTCGATCCTCTGGGTCAGCATTTTCCTGGCACAGAGCACGGCAACGACTGCCCCGATCGTCCATGTTCTTCGCAAACTCCAGCTGTGACACCGGTTGCAAGTGGATGAATTTTCGAGCAGGCTGGGTCCGTCTCTTCGCAGACGGTGCACAAGACAAGCGAACAACTATGCAGGCGTGGTCAGACAGCGCACGCTCGCATCTGCTGCAAGGGTGCTCCGTCCAGGCGTGGCCGACTTCCGAAGGCAGCATCCAGCCAACGGTGAGCTCCTGCCTGTGTAAACGACGGCTGACACCAACATAGTCGAGCACCTTCTCCACCCCCGTACCTGATTTGAAAGTAACCCTCCTCTGCCCGAATGTGTTCTCCATCCTGATGCCCCAGAGCCCGCAGAAGTCCAGTAGGGCCCTCCTCATCGATTGCAACCTAGACGCCCGTCGAATTTCGAAGCCCGAGACAAGCCTATGAGGTCTGGCTTTGCGTGCACCACGTTTTGTTTGAGTCATATACGGGTTGCCGTCATCCGCTCCCTCCTCCATCCCAGTATCAATCTCCGTAGACTCCCCAGCAATCCCAGACGCCTCCAGAAGCCCTGATCCAGTAACTCTAAAGCCGTTGACCTCCGAATCTGGCTCGAGTTCGACGTTAGCATCTGTCAAGAAGACCAGGTCCTGCGGCTGCTTCGGGAACTTAGACCTATGTGTGCGAAGCACTTGGGATATATCAAACAATATCTGCTCATACACATCATGCTCATACTGTTCTTCCGTAAGGGCATTGATACTCTCATGTGGCATATATGCAACAATAACCGTAACACTAGAATAACTACAAATGACAAAACCTTTGCCACGATATGTGGCTCTGAGCGAGTCTCTCCAAGACTTAGACATAATCACCGCAGCCTTCCGACAAGTACTCCGAAAAATTGTGTAACCTCGCATGCTGAGATCACGAACTGAAAGGAACTGACACTCGCACAACCCCGCGAGTCCCACATCTAAACGACGTAGTGAATTAATTATGTCATGGCCGTTCTCTGCACCTGCCCGACGCACATTCCATGACGCAATGGTGTCGTGGCACCTCTAGTTCGTACTGGAAATCCTCGCTCGCAACTCATCAATGTTGATCCCTGGCTCAAGCTGATTCATTGCACGAGTGATCTCCCAGCCATTCTGCAGAGAGAACTTGGCCACAATCTTCCCTGGAGGTGGTAAGTGGTCACTGGAGCCCCACATGAACGTAATCGGTGGTCCCGTCTCAGCCCTGAGATTCGAATGATGCTTCTTGAAACTCTTGAACTTGGCCTGAAAGATCCCAGCGGCATCCAGATGGGGCTTCTTCCAGGGGGGGGCCTCCACGTGGACCTTGAGGGCCCTGGGAGCGTGCTGGAGTTTGTTGTCGGCGATCGCGGCAACGAGTCGACGACGAAGATCCCACAGCTGGTCACTGGTAACCCCATTCTGGAAATAGAGCCGAGCACGCGAATACCCCCACGCCTCTCTACCTGTGTTGAACCTCTTGGATTGGTTCAGGTCCAGAAACTCCTTCACACCACTGAACCATTCTCCAGCCAGGACCTCATTCAGCAGTGAATTCAACGCCTGCTGTGATAACATCTCCTCCTGACGCTTCTCTGCATCCCTCCAGTCCGTCACCCATCCCTTGAGCTCGACGAACGATGGGGTGAAATTCTGCACTGACTGCCGAGTTTCCGCCGAGGACGCTGTCGTAGAGGTGCCTGCTCTGGGGGCCCCACCTGCAGGAGCCTGCTGGAGCTGGATTATCTGGAGCCTCTGATCCTCAACCTTCTTAGTAATAGCATCTATGTCCGTCATCGCCTGCTGTACATTTTTCTCCACCGAATCAACACGAGCATTGAGCTGGGTGCCGAGATCCGTGATGCTTCGATGTGTTGATTGGAAGCCCTCCGTCATCTTACCTCCCAGAGATGCAACAAGCGTCGTGATCTTGTCCATCCCCTTTGTCATGGCCTCCTCGAGGCCTTCAACCGTCTGAATTTTGACCCGTTTTCCCTCTGGGACCTCCTCCTCCTTGGCTCCTGGAACGGGCATATCAGTGGCGTCCATAGCGAAAACCTCGGGGACCGCAGCAGCTGATGAGGCAGCCATCTTGCCGTCTGAGATATTACAAGGGATATTCCACTTCGCACAGAACGATCGATCTTCTCGAGTACGTTTGAGATGTGCACTCAACTGATGAAAGTTATATGGGGCAACAGGATGGTGAGGTAAAGTGGGAGAGAGATCAGGTGGCCCAGATGGTATGTCGACTAGAGAATCCTTATCGTCGTGTCGAGCTCTACCAACCTGTCTGGCAAGATACTCCCACTCCCAATGTCCGAAGTTGGCTCCCCAGCGGTCCAAATCGATCGATTGACTCTGGCTCGTCCCGTCCAGCTCGACGCGGCAAAATGCCGCAAACAAGTGCAGGCGGCCTGCTTGCCTCGGGAAGCAAACAAATGCCGCAAACAAGTGCAGGCAGCCGAAGTCGCCGAAGTGGCCCGATCGCCACGCGCCCCCCGCGCGGCGGGCCAGGGGCAGGCTGCCTGACTACACGATGCAGCTCGAGTGAGCCCCCCGACGGGACAAGACCGAGGGAGAGCGGGAGGTAAACTCCGCTTCCTCAACCTTTGTTACCGCCGGGGACTCGTAGAGCTTCCTGACAACATTCTCGAAAAAAATACACAGAAAAAAAATGAATAGTTTGGCAAACCTAGCTCGAGTATGAGACCGAGTTCAGACCTCTCCATGCGACAGGCCGTCTGATCCCTCTGAATTGATCCTGTAATAACCAGCCCTGCAGCCCCCCTACAGCCCAGTTGAGTGCAGGAAACCGACAGCACCTCTTAGGATGACTCGAACAATACGAATAGTTTCGCGGAGCTACTTCGCAGCAGACAGAATTCAGAGCTCTGGATTCGCAAGGCGGACGCGCCTGATGTATTCAATCGATTCCAATGATAACCAGCCATGCAGCCCCCACAGCCCGAGTTAAGAACAGAGAAGCGACAGCATCTCTCAAGATGATTCGAACAATACCAATAGTTTCGCGATTCTAGATCGGGCAGCAGACCGAGTTCAGAGCTCTGAATTCAACAGACAACGGCCACTGATGATTCTGAATCAGATTCTGTGCGTATCAGCTCTGTAGCTGTCCTGTCGCTCGAGTTAAGTACTGAAAACTGAGAGCGTCTGTCAAAGATGACTTGAATAATACGAATAGGTTTGCGAACCCAGCTCGGCTAGCAGACCGAGTTCAGACCTCTGAGTTCAACAGGCGAACGCGCCTGATCATTCTGCGTCGATTAGCTGTGCTTACCAGCTCTGTAGCTGTTCTGAAGCTCGAGTTATCTTGAGGAAACCGTCAGCGCCTATTAAGATGACCCGAAACGGGCGATCCCGCCGGAGTGCTTTTTGGCAGTAAAAGGTACCCGATCGAGCTGAGATCTAGATGGCGAGCGGAAATAAGATCGAATATCACGGGAAAAAATACTAGAGCTCTAACGAATTGTTGAATTTCGAGAACCAAATTTTCGACCGACGGAAAGTCACCAAAAGGTCCGTCGAAATTGCGTTGCCAACTAGCTCTCCAGCGCGCAAGAATTACTCTTAAGCTTCCAGCAATAACTTGCTAAGGAACGCTCTACGAGTTACTGGCGCCGGCGGTGAACCGTTAACCTGGTCTTTTTTTTGCGTCTTTGCTGGGACCGTCTTGGCCACTGAGGCCAGGTCCAACAAAGTCTCAGGCAAAACAGAGCTTCTTATTCATCACGCAAGCAGTCAGCTCTTATACCACACAGCGAAGCTGAAGGAATAAAGAGAATCACATGCCGCAATGACACAATCAAACGCAAAGAACACACAGATAATCGAGGAAGTCAGTGAGCAGCGAAGCTGCAGGAATATACAAGACACGGAAAAGAAGAAACAATGTGTGTCAAATCACTGCGAATGATCAAAGAAGGTCTGCACAACCTGTGGGAGCAACTCGCATATGCGCTCCGCCGCCGATAGTTCCGTATCTGCAACAGTGGCGCTCGGTGGTAGACACCAAGCCGCAAGATACACATCCTTGAAAATGATGTCGGTCCGCGAGAAGATATACTTGTTTCGCAGACCAATCTGTATCCATGCACCACAGGCACTTCCGCGGCTACAAACTCCCCCATCAAAGCCGGCTTTGATAAGGCAAGGAATATAACACTGAGATTCAAAGTCGTTGAGGTAAACGAAATCGGCGTACACATGGCCCTGACGGGCCTGATGGGTCAGTAAGTCAGCTTTCTGGTTCCATTCCCGAAACGAATGAGAGAAGAAGTCACGGCCGGCCTCTGGAGGCCTCACCAAGTAAGTTTCCTGCATTTCGTCCAACTTATTAATCAGAGTATCCACCCTTTTCTGATATACCTGAGCTAATACTTTCCATTTCCCGCAGAGCCAGTTAATAACAAGCAGTGAGTCCCCTTGGATGTCCAGTGGTATCCCATCTGTATCGAGGTCCCACTGTGTACAACGCATATTATGCAACGCAATACGTTTGCTGAGGCGATCCCTATATGCTGGTGTATCCTCCCGATCCTGACCGATATGAACCCCTCCATCCTCATCCAAGTTCAAGAATACAGGCACCCCTGAGGACGCCAAACCTTTACACTTCTTTTGGAAGTACTTCAACATAGTACTAGAACAAACATTAGTAGCGAAATCCATGAAATGCTCAAAACTTCCAGCAAAGAACTCCCACCAGGATAAACCGTAAAACGATTCCAATGAATAATACCACGGACGGAGTCCGACGCTCTCTTGTCCCCCCCGATGCCTTTTCATAGAGCTGGCCTCCTTCCAGTTTCCCCAACATCTGAGAGCCTCACTTGAATCCGTCCTCATTCTATCCCACAGTCGGCCAAACGCCAGAAATGAGAAACGAGAATCTCTCCAAGCTCTCATCGAGTTCGCCTCCAACTCCCCCCGATCTGTGATCAGCCTGCGTGCAAAGTCCTGGATGTCAATTGCCCACATCCAATGCACTCTGAGAAACTTCTGTACAATGCCCACAAAGTGAGCATCATGAAATTTCTGTCTCGCACGTTCATACCTCCTCGTATTCCATTCCTGGTAACTTTCCCCCTCCCTCCGTACACAGCGAGACATTACAGACAGGCACTTGCCCTCAAAGATATGAAGGGCGCTCAATGAACTTGAATCGACCGTGCATCCTTCCGCCGCGTAGAGCACAATACTCTGAACTCTCTGAGCATACCTCTCATATTTATCTTTCAACGGGATGGCCGTGGAGCGGAAGAAGGTCGCCTGCCCCCAGAAGGCCCTGCGAGCACAGTCAATACGAGCGTCCAAATCATGATGTTCATTCACATGTAGTTCAGAACAAATATAAGCCCCCAGCACCTCCATCTCCGTCGTCCTTCTAAATCGATACACTCCAGACGCCTCCGACCCCACCGAGAGAACAAGATCAGCAGTGTGAAGTAATTCCCCTTCCACATCTCGCGGCGGCTCGACCCCGAACACCATATACAATAGGCTGGATTCCTTCCATCTCATTCCATAATCATGTAACTGTGTAGTTAGACCGTGTAACATGCGTGTGAGTTCCTCTCGACTCCGAGCCAATACATAACAGTTGTCAGCCCAAAGGAAATGATTAATAATCGAAACACAGCTAGTCGAGCCAGTCACATACTCAATACGATAACCTAGTCCTAGTACGTCCCATTCTCGAATCGTGGAGCCCCACATAGCAGCAACGATGAGATTGAAGGCCAACGGTCCCTCGGGCCCTCCCGTCCGAATACATTTGTCCCACCTAACCTCCACCACCTCAATCCCATCATAATAGACAGTGCCTACACATTCGCACAAGGGGTCAAGTAGAGCATACTGTAGGTAAAGGGGTACATCCGCATGATCCAACCCGCGCCTGACATTGGCCACCGTGCAGTGATCGAACGCCTGAAGGACATCAGCGTTCGCCAAGTGTGCCGTTTCCCCTTTTCCCCATTGTGCAGCATGTTGACCTATGTGTTTGATGCTAGCCGTGATTTCGTGTGTACGACGGTGTTCCTGGAAACCATACAACCCAATATGACGAAACACTCCTTTTCTTTCAATATGACCCTCAACCAAGAGAACAACACAGGAACTGAACCATCTCGAAACAGCATTCTGCATACACAGCAAACGTCCGTCTTTTAACTTAGTGATCCCTGGAGTTTTTGGCATAAAAGAGACGAGAATCTCACGCCACGACTGAGGATACGGAATCGTGAGCTTGATGATTTTATCGAACAACTTCTGGATCGCTCTGAGAGCACACCACGGCAAGCTCCTTAGAATCTCGCACGGTATCCCGTCTGGCCCAGTAGCCCTCTGGGTCTTCAGCCGAGCTCGTGCTCTGAGAAGCAGCGCCATACTAATTCCCACAACTGATGTGGAACGTATCTCATGTACAGCCCTCATCCTGATCTCCTCCATCATACTGTTGGTGGAATTGCGTATCTCTTCGGACGACACCTTGCAACGAACGAACTTGTCGAGCTCCTCCTTCCACTCCTCACGGTCCTCCGTCTCCCTCCCATCCACCACTAAATGTTTGATAGTATATCTGACCTTTCGTTTTGTTGGGGGACATCTGCACATAATCATATCACGTCGATAACCTCTGCGTAGACGATTAGCCTCATTCTTTAACCTCCTCAACCTCTCCACTTCCTCCTTCGGACACATCTTAACCTCCTCCTCCGCTCTTGTGAGCTGCACCGGCCTGGACGGCTCTCTCGGTCTTCTCGCACCCGTGGTGGAGTAGTCCACCGTCGGTGACAAGTACGCCTCCAGCATAGTACTCTCCAGACCCTGTGGACAGGTCACAGACGGACACCTTGAAAAGGCAGCACCGCCTAGATACGAATCCACATGCTGTCGAGCCTGATGCTCATCAGCCCAAGTCGAACACTTGTATCCGACCAGAGACGGCCTAGACTTCTGACCAGGCTGGGGGTCAGGGCGACGAACAATCACGTTCCCAGGGTCAGTGAAACTCGCCGTGATGATTGCGTGATCGGATAATCTACTGAACTGCTTCTTCCCACCCCTCTTGAAACACCACTTCACCTCCAGATCCGAGAACTCCCAACGGTGAGGGACCATTAGGTAATCCAGGACCCTCTTCGAAGTCAGAAACTTGTTCTCCCCCCACGACTCCCAGGTATGCCTCCTAGTACAGAAAGTGTTGGCGGCCTTCAGTCCATGCGATTCCATGAACTCTAACAGCAGCTCCTTCAGCCTCCTCCTCCGACTCCTCCTTTCAATCTGCTGTGTACCGTCTCCTCCTCTCTCCCACCTTCTGTCCGTACGAGTACCTTCCTTTCCAGTAGCCTCATACTCCTCCCCATTATACGTAAATCTGCATCCAGGCGGAATCTCCACGTTTGCATCTAGCAGAACACAAAAGCTGGCCTGCGGAAACTTAGTGCGGAGAACATTGCGAGCACGACCGATCTGCTCATATACCTCCGCAGCAATCTCTACACAATCCTCCACATGAGGGTCTGGCAAACACGCTGACACAATAATGAGTGGTGACTTCTCTGACCCAAAGACACCGATAACGAACCTCGTGAAACAAGTGAAAAACATACGGACGGCAGCCGCCCAAGATCTGTCGAAGATGAGAGCTGCCTTACTACACGAACTAGTTTTGATGCGCCACCCCAAGCGTTCAAATTCCCCGTGCACTAGGTATTGAGTTTCCTGACATGCAAAGAGCCCACCACATGCCCTCATATGATGGAGAATCTCAGCACATTTGAAATGAGCCTCCCCTGCTTTGTTCAGGTTCCAGCTCGCCAAGCGTATGCCTCGGACGAGGCGCCGCAAACGTCACTGCCTACGATTCACTTCCTGAAGTATATCATTCATGGGAACCTTCAGCGCCGGATAAAAAGAAACAATACGAGCCCATGCATCAGCATGAAGAACCCAAGCCCCTGTGGTATTCGTATACGTCGCAAAACAGACGGGTCGGAAATTCGGAACAGCTTGAGTCCAAATCTGACTTCTCGGTGGCCCCACCTCCCCACGGATCTCGATTTGAACATGAGCCGAGGTCATACTACGCCAAGTCCCACAGAAACGAGCAACCGCTTTCACATGATCACGCTTCCAGGGTGCACACTCCACTAACGTACGAATCTTTCTGGGATCGATTGGCGTGTCCATATCATGAGTGAGAACATCGGCATCTGGATACGTATAACCTGGGGGCGGGGCAATGCGGTCGGCGGGTTCCTTACAGACCATATCCATCCATTTCTTTATTCTCCAAAGAGTGTCCCGTGGTGTCCCTTCTTTGAAACCGACCTTCACACTGCCGTACATATATCTTCCTCCGTTTAAACGTTCAGTTTTATCTTTATCGTAAGCATTCCTTTCCTCCCCCTGAAGTGTCCCAATCATATTTGATATTAACTGTGCCGCATCTGCCCAGGGTATCATTTGATTTCCCCGATTTACTTGATTCGACCAATCCGTAACCCACCCTTTCAGCTCGAGATAAGTTGGTGTGAACTGGCTCGATCGCTCCTGTTGCACGCGAGGGATCGAACCTCCACCACCACCAGAGGAGCCACCAGGGCCCACACTAGTCGAAACCGAAGCTGCAGGAGATCCAGCCAAAATTTGCTTAACCTGTTTCTCCAAAATATCTGTCCGTGCATCTGATTTGTCCATTCTCTCCGTATGCAACTTGAGTGTGTCATCAACTCTTTTGATGTCCGTCTTCGTCGATTGAACAACATGGATGAGATCCTCATGGGCATCCTCCGTTTTCCAAACATGCTTCATCATCATCTGTTTGAATGGATCCTTCTCCTTTTCTAACATCACTTTCCTCTCCTCCTCAATCTCTGTTCCACGTGCACGTTTGGATCGAGTCTCACCATCCCCAGTCATCGCGGCATCCGCCGCTGCTGCAACATGAGTCATATCTTCAAGAATATTACCGTTCAATCCGTATTTATCTAACCAGCTCCTATCGTCCTCACGTTGACGTTTGTTTGATGCTGCCTCCAGTGCCTGCAGATCTTTCTGATCCCACGGCTGGTATTCCTCAAGGTAATCAAAGTTGACTCTCTCGTCCTGGTAGTCTTCTGTGGGTATGTCCAAATTCCTTTGACGCCGAAACCACTCCTCAGTACTTTCACCCCAATGCTCGAGTCCTATCTCTCTCCTCAATGCCAGCTGAGCCTCAGGACTGTCGTACGACGTGATGTCAACAACGATCCACACACAAGTAACTACCACTCGTTCAATAAGAGGTAAAGAATGCAGACAGACAATGAACAGCAGTGCAGCACACCAGAGAATCTCAATACCACGAAGAAGAATACAGCGTACAATACAAGAGATGTAGAGTAAGCAGACAAGAACCTCGAGGGAACCCAGGCAAGCCGGGCTCACACCCCGAGGCCAGGGCTCGCTAGAACGTCTGGAGGTTCCCCAGGCAGAGACGTTCTTGAGCCGAGACGTTCTTGAGCCAAAATGGCTACGGGAACCTCGTAGAGCTCTGCCGGCAGCTCTCCCGGACACGTGTCCGGCTCGCCGGAGCTTCTGCGGGGAACTGAAACCGGCGGTACCCGTCAACCTGGCTACCGCCGGGAACCTCGTAGAGCTCTAGTCCTGCACGGCGATCGTCGGAACACGGAGAGAAAGCTTCTGGAGCGAGGAAGAAAAAACTCAAAAAAACACGTTTTTCTGCTTTTACTGAACGTCGGTTCCCCCAAGTCTTTTGATAGTAATACTGCACCTACAGACCTGAAAATTTTACTGGCAGACGCGGCAAAACCCACTACAGGTGCGAAAAATCTGGTTTCTCAAAATTGATTATCAAATATCTTTCAAATATTCGCAAAACCACCCAAAAGTTGTCACATTGTCCGCCTCGGCCGGGTGGGCCAACTAGCTCCACCCCGCGCCGGAATTCCTCTAGCTCATCGATGGCGAAGAGCTTTACGAGGTACTGGCGCCGGCGGTGAACCGTCAACCTGGCCACCGCCGGGAACCTCGTAGAGCTCCTTGCACGCGTAAGAATGCTCAGCTTCAAAGCAGATCGCTTCTCAGAGTATTTCTAGAAAAACATCGTATTTGCATTATTTGTGGGCGTCAACGTGACGTCGGTTCCTCCAAATGTTTGGATAATAAAATTCTCTCGAGAGAGCTGAGCTGCTCGCAGAATGAAGATAAGATACTAATGCTCGGAGTAGAAATCTGCTTTCTTAAAATGAATTGTCAAATATCTTTCAAATATTCGCAAAACCAACCCAAAGTTATCACATCTTCTTTTCTGGCCGGGTCGACTAACTGGGCGCCGGCGGTAAACCGTCAACCTTCCTTACCGCCGGGGGACTCGTAGAGCTTCCTGACAATATATAATGTTTTCAGACCTCTCAATGCAACAGCCGAACGCCCCCGATGCTTTTGGATTGTCTTATTTGCGAGCTCTGTAGCTCTCCTACAGCCCGAGTTACGTGCGTAAATCGACAGCACCTCTCAAGATGACTCTAACAAAACCAATAGTTTCGCGGACCTAGTTCGGGCAGCAGACCGAGTTCCGAGCTCTGGATTCGACAGGCGGACGCGTCTGATGCCTGCGAATCGACTCCTGTGATCACCAGCAGCCCTGCAGCCCCCCTACAGCCCGAGTTAAGTGCAGAAAACCGAAAGCACCTCTCAGGATGACTCGAACAATACAATAGTTTCGCGGACCTAGTTCGGGCAGCAGACCGACTTCCGAGCTCTGGATTCGACAGGCGGACGCGCCTGATGTCTTCAAATCGATCCCTGTGACCACCAGCACTGTAGCCACCCCCCAGCTCGAGTTCAGTGCAGAAAACCGAGAGCACTTTCAAGATGACTCGAACAATACGAAAAGTTTCGCGATTCTAGATCGGGCAGCAGACCGAGTTCAGAGCTCTGGATTCAGCAGACAAATGCGACTGATGATTCTGAATCGGTTTCTGTAAGTATCAGCTCTGTAGCTGTCCTGTAGCTCGAGTTAAGTACAGAAAACCGAGAGCGTCTGTCAAGATGACTCGAATAATACGAATAGGTTTGCGGACCTAGCTCGGCTAGAAGACCGAGTTCAGACCTCTAGATTCAACAGGCGAACGCGCCTGATCATTCTGAATCGATTAGCTGTGCTTACCAGCTCTGTAGCTGTGCTAAAGCTCGAGTTATGTTCAGGTAACCGTCATCGCGTGTCAAGATGACTTGAAACGGCCGATCCCGCCTGCCTGCTTTTTGACAGTAAAAGGTACCCGATCGAGCTGAGATCAAGATGGCGAGCGGGAATAAGATCGAATATCACGGGAAAAAATACTAGAGCTCAAACGAATTGTTGAATTTCGAGAACAAAATTTTCAACCGACCAAAAGTCAGCAAAAGGTCCGTCGAGATTTTTCTTGCCAACTGGGCGCCGGCGGTAAACCGTCAACCTTGGTTACCGCCGGGAGACTCGTAGAGCTTCCTAGCTCGACTTAAGTTGAGAAAACCGACAGCACCTATTAACACTCCGAATTATAATGAACATTTTTTGACCTCTGAATGCGACAGGCGGACGCGTCAGATGTCTCCGAATCGATTCCAGTGACTAGCAGCCCTGCAACCCCCCTACAGCCCAAGTTAATGCAGAAAACCGACAGCACCTCTCAGGATGACTCGAACAATACAGTAGTTTCGCAGACCTAATTTCGGCAGCAGACCGAGTTCCGCGAAAGGCGGACGCGCCTGATGTCTTCTAATCGATTCCTGTGACCACCAGCACTGTGGCCCCCGTCAGCGCGAGTTAAGTGCAGAAAACCGAGAGCACTTCTCAAGATGACTCGACCAATACGAATAGTTTCGCGATTCTAGATCGGACAGCAGACCGAGTTCAGAGCTCTGGATTCGACAGACAAACGCAACTGATGATTCTGAATCGGTTACTGTAACTATCAGCTCTGTAGCTGTCCTACAGCTCGAGTTAAGAACAGAAAACCAAGAGTTTATGTCAAGATTACTCGAATAATACGAATAGGTTTGCGGACCTAGCTCGGCTAACAGACCGAGTTCAGACCTCTGGATTCAACAGGCGAACGCGCCTGATCATTCTACATCGATTAGCTGTGCTTGCCAGCTCTGTAGCTGTCCTGAAGCTCGAGTTATGTTCAGAAAACCGTCAGCGCGTATCAAGATGACTCGAACCGGCCGATCCCGCCACAGTGCTTTTCGATAGTAATATTCACCCGATCGAGCTGAGATCGAGATGGCGAGCGGGAATAAGATCGAATATCACGGGAAAAAATACTAGAGCTCTAACGAATGGTTGAATTTCGAGAACAAAATTTTCAACCGACCAAAAGTCAGCAAAAGTTCCGTCGAGATTTTTCTGGCCAACTAGCTCTCCAGCGCGCCGGAATTACTCTTAGCTTCCAGCAATAACTTGCTAAGGGAAGCTCTACGAGTTACTAGCTCTCCAGCGCCCCGGAATTACTCTTAAGCTTCCAGCAATAACTTGCTAAGGGAAGCTCTACGAGTTACTAGCTCCACCCCGCGCCGGAACTGGGCGCCGGCGGTAAACCGTCAACCTTGGTTACCGCCGGGAGACTCGTAGAGCTTCCTAGCTCGACTTAAGTTGAGAAAACCGACAGCACCTACCAACATTCCCACTCATAGTGAATAGTTTTTAACCTCTGAATGCGAGAGACGGACGCGTCTGATGTCTGCGAATCGACTCCTGTCATTACCAGCCCTGCAGCGCCCCTACAGCCCAAGTTAAGTGCAGAAAACCGACAGCACCTCTCAGGATGACTCGAACAAATACAGTAGTTTCGCATGCCTAATTCGGGCAGCAGACCGAGTTCCGAGCTTTGGATTCGACAGGTGGACGCGCCTGATGTCTTCAAATCGATTCCTGTGACCACCAGCACTGTAGCCAGCTCAGCGAGTTCAGTGAAGAAAACCGAGAGCACTTCTCAAGGTGACTCGACCAATACGAATAGTTTCGCGATTCTAGATCGGGCAGCAGACCGAGTTCAGAGCTCTGGATTCGACAGACAAATGCAACTGATGATTCTGAATCGGTTTCTGTAAATATCAGCTCTGTAGCTGTCCTACAGCTCGAGTTGAGCACAGAAAACCGAGAGTTTCTGTCAAGATGACTCGAATAATACAAATAGGTTTGCGGACCTAGCTCGGCTAACAGACCGAGTTCAGACCTCTGGATTCAACGGGCGAACGCGCCTAATCATTCTATATCGATTAGCTGTGCTTATCAGATCTTTAGCAGTCCTAAAGCTCGAGTTATGTTCAGAAAACCGTCAGCGCGTATCAAGATGACGCAAACCGGCCGATCCCGCCACAGTGCTTTTCGATAGTAATATTCACCCGATCGAGCTGAGATCAAGATGGCGAGCGGGAAAAAGATCGAATATCACGGAAAAAATACTAGAGCTCAAACGACTTGTTGAATTTCGAGAACAAAATTTTCAACCGACCAAAAGTCACCAAAAGTTCCGTCGAGATTGTTCTTGCCAACTAGCTTCCTGCGCCGCGGAATACTCTTAAGCTACCGAGTTCCGAGCTCTGGATTCGCCAGGCAGACGCGCCTGATGTCTTCAAATCGATTCCTGCGACCACCAGCACTGTAGCCTCAGCGCGAGTTGAGTCAAGGAAACCGAGAGCGCTTCTCAAGATAACTCGACCAATACGAATAGCTTCGCGATTCTAGATCGGGCAGCATACCGAGTTCAGAGCTCTGGATTCGACAGACAAACGCAACTGATGATTCTGAATCGGGTTCTCTAAATACTGGGCGCCGGCGGTAAACCGTGAACCTTTCTTCTGGCGCTTCTGGGCGGGTCCTGGCAGGGTTAAGCTCCTTAGGAGCCCCAGACCCAGTCCTACAGGGGATATCCTGACAAACTCAGGACATGCACCACTCCTAAAAGGAGCTCTCGGGCAGCTTCAAGCTCAGCCTCTGTGATAGTGCATTGTGCTGGGAGGAGGAAGCTTTTGAGACCTACATTCTGGCGCCAGCCAGTCAGATTATAGTAAGAAGAGGAGGGGAGAGCACTATACACATGACAATCCAGATACCAGCCACAGCCTACACCAAGACACGATCTCCCACCATCAAAGCCTCCTTTGATCCCCGAGATCACAACTTTACAATCTTTCACGTCCTGAAGAAAACAAGTATCATAATGTTCGAAACATTCACCTCTCCGCGCGGCCCACGTTAATTCATCGGCACGAGTATTACCCTCCCTATATACCCATTTCCACACATTCCGTCCTAAATTGGCAGCTCGTAGTCCGCATCTGTCGGCTAGGTCGTTTGTAGTGTCCTGCGCCCACATCACACAGTTAGCATACTTTCTATTAGTGATACTACTCAAGCCCTCCAACCACCTGATCACACATTGCGAATCCCCCATCAGTTCCACAGAGATCTTCCCTGGCACGAACTCAAATTCAGTATGGTCCTGGAATATAGCAATGAGACGCTTGGCCAACTTATCTGGGTCCTCCTGCTTCTTAGTCATCTCCTCCTCCTCCGATTCCTTCCAGGGCACGGGGTCTTTCAATACGCAAAGGTTCAACATCTCAGGAGCGTCCTTCAAGACAGTCCTCACAAAGAATATCCAGCTAGCCTCATCCCAAGCAATACCGTCGATCCAGTACTTCCCCGCCACCTCTTCGAACACTCTGGCCCACGGACACATACCCAGAAGATTAGTAGACTGTCCCCTGGCTCTCGTCACCTCCCGTGCGCTCTGTGTGTCCAGGGTCGCAATAAAGTCATCCCGCCTATTAGTCCATTCAAAACCTGCATGCAGCATGAGAAGCCTACTCTGAGCACCTCGGTCAACATGCTCCCCTTCACGAAAACGGAGCTTTCTCCCTGGAAAACGAACCTGCTTCTCCTGGGCCCCAACCTGCAACCTGGACGTGTTCAGGGACTCCCCTTCACGAGCTCGTTTTACCTCCCTGATGAGAGCACTCTTCCTCTTCCTCGTGTTTGACTCCTCCACCTCCATCTCCATCATCTCCTCCTCCATGCTCTTCCCAATCAGCTGAGACCCTCCCGTTGCAGAGATACACAAGTCCTGCAGCGAGCCTGCCATATTCTCAAAGCACTCCGTGGCAACGTCCTTGGCCCACATGAACTGCCTGTGCAGGTACAGCTGGACCAAGGACGGTTTCCCTTCCTTGTGTAGCATCAAGCGCCCACGTCGAAACATACGTGTCATGAAAGTCGCAAAACTCTCTCCATTGCGCTTCTGACGCCAGCACATACGAGAGAGCATCTTACCCTCCTCTTTGTGTAGAAGTCTCAGTACGCCAATATCAGAAGATGAACCCTCAACTCCATAAAGGATTTGAACTCTCACTCTTGCATCATATCTTTTGATTTTACGTCGCCAAGGAATGACCATACTCTGATAATATCGTCGGTCTCGCCAAAATGCTGTGATGCCTTTTTGCAGTCTGTATCGAATATCGTGATAATCATCCAGTGTTCTATTCAGCTTTGTGCCCAAGACGATGATCTCATCAACCTGCTTGAGTTCCACAATGGTCTGGTTGACAGCTTCAGATGGCGACACAACTGAGCTGGAACTTCCCAGTCTCTCCAATCCTGGTGGTGTCAAGGTGACCACCAGCGGGTCGAACACATTTTTCAGCGCCCCAACATCCATATACTCAAGCGAGGTAGGCTTCCATCTGAGTCCCCATGCATGCAGTGGTACAGTGAGCTGCCAGATCATCTCCCTCAGTGCTGGTCTGGAGTCAGCAATCAAAACAAAGTTATCCGCCCAAATGAAGTGTGAGATAGCAATAGAAGCAGCCTCATGTGACAGCTTCAGGCCTATACCTTTTCGTTCCCAGTCCAAGAGAACCTTGCCCAGACAAGCAATCGTAACAATATTCCAGATATCAGGGCCCTCAAGGGATCCCGTTTTAATACATGAGCTCCACGGTAAGCTCTCTGACTCCACTGGACCAAATCGAAACGTCGCTGTTACATCTGCATTCTGCTCCAGGATCGCATACGCCAGCTCTGGGTCAACGTTGATATCATGCATCGCTCTATCTGCCATCGGTATCGTGATGTTGTCGAAGGCGCACTCAACGTCAAGAACTCCCACACAAGCATTCTCATGCTTGCCCCAGAAAACCGACAGCACCTCTCAGGATGACTCGAACAATACGAATAGCTTCGCGGACCTAGTTCGGGCAACAGACCGAGTTCGGAGCTCTAGATTCCGCAGGCGAACGCGCCTGATGTCTCCGAATCGATTCCAGTGATTACCAGCCATGCAGCCCCCCTACAGCCCGAGTTAAGTGCAGAGAACCGACAGCATCTCGCAAGCGACTCAAACAATACGAATAGTTTCGCGATTCTAGATGGGGCAGCAGACCGAGTTCAGAGCTCTGGATTCAACAGACAACGGCCACTGATGATTCGGAATCGGATTCTGTACGTATCAGCTACGTAGCTGTCCTGCAGCTCGAGTTAAGAACAGAAAACCGAGAGTTTATGTCAAGATGACTCGAATAATACGAATAGGTTTGCGGACCTAGCTCGGCCAGCAGACCGAGTTCAGACCTCTGGTTTCAACAAGCGAACGCGCCTGATCATTCTGCATCGATTAGCTGTGCTCACCAGCTCTGTAGCTGTCCTGAAGCTCGAGTTATCTTGATAAAATCGACAGCGCGTATCAAGATGACTCGAAACGGCCGATCCCGCCATGACGCTTTTCGATAGTAATACCCACCCGATCGAGCTGAGATCAAGATGGCGAGCGGGAATAAGATCGAATATCACGGGAAAAAATACAAGAGCTCAAACGAGTTGCTGAATTTCGAGAACATAATTTTCAACCGAGCCAAAGTTGTGAAAAGTTCAGTCGAGATTTTTCGAGCCAACTAGCCTGCCAGCGTTTTCGAATTACTCTTAAGCTTCGCCGCTGCGCTCTCAGGGAAGCTCTACGAGTCATCAGCTCTGTAGCTGTCCTACAGCTCGAGTTGAGTACAGAAAACCAAGAGTTCCTGTCAAGAGGACTCGAATAATACGAATAAGTTTGAGGACCTAGCTCGGCTAACAGACCGAGTTCAGACCTCTCGATTCAACAGGCGAACGCGCCTGATCATTCTACATCGATTAGCCGTGCTTACCAGCTCTGTAGCTGTTCTAGAGCTCGAGTTATGTTCAGAAACCCGTCAGCGCGTATCAAGATGACTCAAACCGGCCGATCCCGCCACAGTGCTTTTCGATAGTCATATTCACCCGATCGAGCTGAGATCAAGATGGCGAGCGGGGATAAGATCGAATATCACGGGAAAAAGTACTAGAGCTCAAACGATTGTTGAATTTCGAGAACAAAATTTTCAACCGACCAAAAGTCAGCAAAAGTTCCGTCGAGATTTGTCTTGCCAACTGGGCGCCGGCGGTAAACCGTCAACCTTTGTTTTTTTTTTTGGGGGGGGAGGTTGACCAGGCACCGAGCGCCCCAGCGCCCGTTAAGTGCCTACCTAGTCTCTCTGCAGCTGGAGGTCTTGGGCCACCTGGGCTGCGGCCCGCAAGAGGCCCTCGAGACCCGAAAGCTCAGCGTCAGTGATACTGCTATGGGAGGGGAGTGCCTGTGCACAACGCCCTACTACTTCCCATATGATTGGACAAGGAGAGGAGGCGGTAAACCGTCAACCTTTGTTACCGCCGGGGGACTCGCACAGCTTCCTGACAACATATAATGTCCAAAAAAAACACTGAAAAATTATGTTTCTTCCCAAGCAATTTCAAACCTCTCGGATGCAACAGCCGAACGCCTCCGATGCTTCTGGACTGTCTTCTGTATGAGCTCTGTAGCTCTTCTACAGCCCGAGTTACGCGCGTAAATCGACAGTATCTGATGACACCGAGTTCAGACCTTTACATGCGACAGGCGGACGTGTCTGAGTCTCTGAATCGATTCCTGTGATTACCAGCCCTGCAGCCCCCCAGAGCCCGAGTTAAGTGCAGAAAACCGACAGCACCTCTCAGGATAACTCGAACAATACAAATGGTTTCGCGGACCTAGTTCGGGCAGCAGACAGAGTTCGGAGCTCTGGATTCGAAAGGCGGACGCGCCTGATGTCTCTGAATCGATTCCAGTCATTACCAGCCATGCAGCCCCCTACAGCCCGAGATAAGTGCAGAGAACCGACAGCATCTCTCTAGATCACTCGAACAATACGAATAGTTTCGCGATTCTAGATTGGGCAGCAGACCAAGTTCAGAGCTGTGGATTCAACAAACAACGGCCACTGATGATTCTGAATCGGTTTATGTAATTATCAGCTCTGTAGCTGTCCTATATCTCGAGTTAAGTACAGAAAACCAAGCGTATGACTTAAACAGTACGATTAGGTTTGCGCACAGCATGCCGAGTTCAGACCTCTGGGTTCAACAGGCGAATACGCCTGATCATTCTGAATCGACTGGCTGTGTTACCAGCTCTGTATCTGTCCTAAAGCTCGAGTTATCTTGAGAAAACCGACAACGCGTATCAAGATGACTCGAAATTGCTGATCCCGCCCACCAAAAGTGAGCAAAAGTTCCGTCGATTTTTCTTGCCAACTTGGTAGCGTCCACTGGAAGCCGGCAGCGAACCGTCAACCAGGTTACCACCGCGAGCCTCGTAGAGCTCTTTTCTCGCACGGCGCTGCTTCGAACACGTGAGAGAAGTTTTTACGCTACGAAAAAGTAGGTTTTTTCCAAGCGACGGTTCCGCCAAGTGTTTTAATAGTAATAATGCAGCTATCGAGCTTAGAATTCATTGGCAGACGCGACACAACTCACCAGAGGTGCAAAAAATACTGGTTCTTGAAACGAATTTTCAAACTGGGCGCCGGCGGTAAACCCTCAACCTTTGTTACCGCCGGGGGACTCGTAGAGCTTCCTGACAACAAATAATGTCGAAAAAATTACACCGAAAAAAAAGTTTTTCAGCCCAAGCAATTTCAAACCTCTCCGATGCAACAGCCGACGTTCCGGATGCGTCTGAATTGTCTTCTGCACGAGCTCTGTAGCTCTCCTACAGCCCGACTTACGTGTGTAAATCAACAACACAACTCAAGATCACTCGAACAATACGAATAGTTTTGCAAATCTAGCTCGAGTATCAGACCGAGTTCAGACTTCTGCATGCGACAGGCGGACGCGTCTCATGTCTCTGAATCGATTCCTGTGATTACCAGCCGAACAGCCCCCCTACAGCCTGAGTAAAGTGCAGCAAACGGACAGCACCTCTCAGGATGACTCGAACAATACGAATAGCTTCGCGGACCTAGTTCGAGCAGCAGACAGAGTTCGGAGCTCTGGATTCGAAAGGCGGACGCGCCTGATGTCTCTGAATTGATTCCAATCATTACCAGCCATGCAGCCCCCTACAGCCCGAGATAAGTGCAGAGAACCGACAGCATCTCTCTAGATCATTCGAACAATACGAATAGTTTTGCGATTCTAGATTAGGCAACAGACCAAGTGCGGATTGAACAGACAACGGCCACTGATGATTCTCAATCAGATTATGTACGTAACAGGTTGGTAGCTGACCTATAGCTCAAGATAAGCACAGAAAACTGAGAGCTGTTTTAATAGTAATAATGCAGCTATCGAGCTCAGAACTCATTGGCAGACGCGACACAACTCACTAGAGGTGCGAAAAATACTGGTTTTTGAAACGAATTTTCAAATCTCTCACAAAGCTCGTCCAACCGACCCAAAGTTTGCATATTGTCCGTCGGAACCGATTTGGCCAACTAGCTCCACCCCGCGCCGGAATTTCTCTAGCTCATCGATGCCGAAGAGCTCTACGAGATACTTCGTAGCGTCCACTTGGGCGTCGTCCAAAACCCGGAGATCACAGAGAGAGCTGGGATCCGGCGGTAAACCGTCGACCAGGTAACCGCCGGGAGCCTCATAGAGCTCAATTCTGGCGCGGCGCTGCTCGAAGCACACGAAAGAAGCTTTCTCAAGCGTGAAGACGAAATATCGGAAAATATGTTTTTTTTTATTTTAATCTTGCATCTTCGCTTCGTCGACCTAGCTGCCAGACCGAAATCGGACCTTTCGATGCAAGAAAAATCGCGCCAGGTCATACTGGGTGGGTTTATGTACGTGCCAGCTCTGTAGCTCTTCCAAATCTTCAGTTAAGGGAAACCGACAACGCTCGTCAAAATGATCGTATATTACAAGTAGTTGTGCGGGCCTAGCTCGCAGACCGAGTTGAGACCTCTCGATGGCACAGACGAACGCACTTCAGCATTCTGAATCGGTTTATGTAAGTATCAGCTCTGCAGCTGTCCTAAATCTCGAGTTAAGTACGTCAACGCGTGTCAAGATGACTCGAAACGGCCGACGGTTCCCTCGAGTCTTTTGATAGTAATATTACAGCTACAGACCTGGGAATTTAACTGGCAGACGCGACATTACCCGCTACGGTTGGAAAAAATATCTGTTTATAAACGAACTTTCAAATTTTGCACACATGTCGAATAACCGACCCCAAGTCTCTACATTGTCTCTTGGTCGGGTCGGCCAACTAGCCCTACCTGCGCCCGAATTCCTCTCAGCTCATCTTGCCAAAGAGCTCTACGAGGTACTGGGAGCCGTCGGTAAACCGTCAACCAGATTACCACCGGGAGCCTCGTAGAGCTTTCTCCTGCGGCGCTGCCCACTACACATTGAGATTTTATTTTTTAGATATCTCGAGTTCAGTACAGAAAACGGACAACACTTGTCAAAATTAATTAGAATACAAATAAGTTTTCGGACCCAGCTCGAGCAGCAGACCCAGTTCAGAGCTGTAGATCAAACAGATGAACGCGCCTCATGATTCCCACTTCGTTTCTGTAAGCATCAGCTCTGCATCGGTCCAACCGAGATAAGTACAGAAGCAGTAAATGCGTGTCAACATGACTCGAAACGGCCGTCGGTTCCAGCAAGCGTTTTGAGATAATGCAGCTACGGACCTGAGAATTTAACTTGCAGTCGCGGCATAACCTACTACACGTCAGAAATGGGAACCGGCGGTAAACCGTCAACCAGGTTACCGCCGGGCACCTCAGAGCTCTTTTGTTGCAGCGCTTCTCGGAACACATCAGAAAGCTTCTCAAGCGAGAGCCGAAAAATGCGAAAAAACATGATTTTTTTAGTTTCGATCGAACATCGGTTCCTACAAATCTTTCGATAGTAATATTGCAGCTACGAACCTAAAAAATTTACTGGCGGGCGCGTCATAACCACTACACGTGAGAAAAATCTGGTTTCTCAAAATGAAGTGTAAAATATCTTTCAAATCTTAAAACCGACCCAAAGTCACCACTTTGTCTCTTAAGGCCGGGTCGGCCAACTAGCTCCACCCCGCGCCGGAATTCCTCGACTCTCTCGCCGAAGAGCTCCACGAGGTAAATACCCGTTCTCAAAACGACTTGTAAGCGTCCAAAACCCGAACTGGAACCGGCGGTAAACCGTCAACCAGATTACCGCCGGGACCCTCGTAGAGCTCTTTTCTCGCACGACCCCTGCTCCGTACATATGCAGGTAGAGTCTGGAAGAAAATCCCCAAACACTCAAAAAAACACGTTTTTACGTTTTCATCTGAAGACAGTTTCGCCAAGTGTTTTGAAAGTAATACTACCCCTACAGACCTCAGAATTCATTGGCGAACGCGAAATAACCCACTACAGGTGCGAAAAATACCAGATCCTCAAACGAATGTTCAAATCTCTCACGAAGTTTGTCCAACCGACCCAAAGTTCGCACATTCTCCGGCGGGGCACCGGCGATAAACCGTCAACCAGGTTACCACCGGGGTCCTCGTAGAGCTTTTTTCTCGCACGGCGCTTCTCAGTACACATGCAGGGAGAGTCGGGAGGAAGACCCAACAAATTCGAAAAATCACGATTTATGATTCCATCCGAAGACGGTTTCGCCAAGTGTTTTGATAGTAATACTGCACCTACAGACCTCAGAAGTCATTGCTCGGCGCGTAATAACCCACTACAGGTGCGAAAAATACGGATTCTTAAAACGAATGTTCAAATATCTCTGAGACTACGATTTCCTAATGGATGCCAACATACCATGTGAATATATTTAGCAGACATTCTGTTGATTTCGCCAGGGGGCAATGTTTGGATGCACGCCAGCGGTCGCGAGCGCCTATCGAACTACGCACGCTGTCTTTTGAACCTATCGATTTCAGAGGCGCGCGTTTCAGGATGCCCTTTTTGATTATAAATCACCTATCGTCGCGCCCATGCGCCCTTGGAATTGATCGACCCAAATCCATGCCGCATGTTGTCAACAATTCAACCCTCCTCCTCCCATTCCTCTTCCTCCTCCTCCTCCTCCTCCTCCTCCATGCGCCGTTGACTTCCGCCTCATAATCATTAATCCTCGCCGCCCTCGCCTTCGTCGTCCTCGAGAGGGGAAGGAGGGACAGGAGGAGGAGGAGGAAGAGGAGGGGGAGGAGAAGGAGGAGGACCTCTGGGGGCCTTAAGAGAGATGGGCGGAGAGGGCGTGAGAGGTTGGAAGAGGAGGAGGATGCGAGTAGGATAAAATCTTCTCGCTCGAGCGCCCCAGCGTTTCGCCCCCGCGGCCTGCCCCCCTCTCGAAAGTAAGCAATCCTCGGGCGGGTTCCAGTAGCAGTGCCTACGGAGAAGGAGCGCTCGCGGGGACGGAGGAAGGGGAGGAGGAAGAGGAGGAGGAGGAGGAGGAGGAGGAGGAGGAGGAGGAGGAGGAGGAGTTCGAGTAGGAGACCGCCCAACTACCATCGCCAGGGGGACGCAGTCTCCGAACATGTGGTTTACGCGCGCCATCTGTTTCCAATCCTAATTTGTCGTCGGTCGTCGTCGTCGGCGTCGGCGTCGGCGTCGGCGTCGGCTTCGTCGTCGTCGTCGTCGTCGGGGGTGGGGGTCGCGGGCAATTGAGGTAGAAGAACACCTTGTACGATACATCGGGGAACATCCAGCAGAATACTTCATCCGACAGCGAAGTCCGCGAGTCAATATTATGCAGAGGGCCTGGCAACCACCAGATACGCTCGGAAGTAACCGCTTGAAAGGGGCGTGTGAGACCGAGGTGGAGACCGAGGGGTGACACGTTCTCATTTTCGAGCCTATCTGGTGGTTGCCAGGCCCTGAGCATAATGATTAATATTAACTCGCGGACTTCGCTGTCGCATGAAATATTCTGCTGGATGTTCCCCGATGTATCGTACAAGGTGTTCTTCTACCTAAATTGCCCAGGACCCCCACCCCCGACGACGACGACGACGCCGACGCCGACGCCGATGCCGACGCCGACGCCGACGCCGACGCCGACGCCAGCGACGACGACGACGACGACGACGACGACGACGACGACCGACGACGGAGTCGGCACTCCAGACGGGCCTCCTGGAGCGGCTCGGGCGGGGGGGGGTCAGGGAGCGCCCGTCGGGAGTTTGGGCCGCCGCGGGCAGAAGTCAGAGAGCGGTCCCTCGCAGCTCGGGCTGGGCGGCACGCCGAGGTCGACACCGGCGCGGGCCTGCCGTGAGCCAGAAGTGTCTTGAGGGAAAGGGGGTCTTCCAGGTCTGCCGCCATTTCTCGGCCAGTGGGCCACAAAGCGAGATGCCGCGGCATCTCGCTTCAACGTAGTTTTTGGTTCCCCTTGGGCCCCTCTTGGAGCCGCATTGGGCCTTAGGGGGACTCTCTCGGGGCCACTCTTGGGCAATCCCCCTC
Organism: Prorocentrum cordatum; assembly: GCA_963575745.1. Classification (NCBI taxonomy): domain Eukaryota; class Dinophyceae; order Prorocentrales; family Prorocentraceae; genus Prorocentrum; species Prorocentrum cordatum. The sequence continues at coordinate 37,152 of CAUYUJ010000111.1, read as the reverse complement.
AAAAGTCGCCTTGTGCCAATTAGAGCCCCATAGGGTCCAAGAGGGCCCGCAATTGGGACCCCAAGAGCCCTTCCGAGCTCCTCCGAACTCCGAGCTCCTCGGAGCGTCCCAAGACAGGCCCTCAGAGGGCCCCCGCTTCAAGAGGGGGTCGCCTCGCTCGGACGTCTGTTCGGGGTTTTCTGCGGTGTCATTGTTACCAGACCCCGAAAAGCCATGGCCAAAACACAACCTGAAATTGTAGGTCGCAATGTCACGCGTGACATGCAACTGCAACTTAAGTTAAACCATGTGTCCTCTTCCCCCGGGCCCCCTCCACCACCGGGCCTCCCCCTCCCCATCCTCCTCCTCCTGCTCCTCCTCCTCCGGTCCTACTCAGATCGGGCCGGGGCCCAGCCGCTTGCGACTCCCTTCGGCTCCTTGCCGAGCCCTTTGGTTCCTTGTTTTTCTCATCTCGAAACGCTAGGTCTTCAATAATAATTTAAGTTAAGACACGCGCACAGCAGGACGCGCCACCGCAGCTCCCTGAGACCATCGCCCCGGAAGCCCACGACGGCGGGGAAGAAAAGTAAACGGTGGCATGTACCTCCACCTTGGCACGAAAGGCCCCGTGCACAGGAATTGCCGCTGCACTTGCTGTATCTCTCTCTCTCTCTCTCGCTCTGTCTCTCTAGACTCTATCCCTCTCGCTCTCACTCTAGACTCTAGACTCGACTCTAGACTCTAGACTCTAACTCTAGGACTCTAGGACTCTAGGACTCTATCTATCCAATTCTATCCATATATTTATCCCTCTCGCTCTCGATTTCCGGAACTTGTGCTTCTCTCTGTCGCCTCTATATCGTTTTCTCTGTGTGTGTCTCTCTCTCTCTCTTGGAGTCTGTAAGGTCCCAATCGTCGTCGTCATCGTCGTCGTCGTGGCCCCCCTCAGTCTCTCTCTCTCTCTCTCTCTCTCTCTCTCTCTCTCTTTCTTTCTTTTTTGTTTGTTCTCTCTCTCTCTCTCTCTACTCTCTACTCTGGCACGTGCGGCTGCACTGCGAAGCTCAGGCCAAAAAGGAATGGAAGGATATCGGATATCGAAACGCGCTGGAGGGGGGTGCAGGGGCGAGGAATCACATGTCAAGCCGGAGAAAAATATGGCGTCATCAGCACCTGGTCGGCCCGCGAGAGGAGGGAGGAGAGGGTCGGAGGGAGCATGCGGAGGGGATGGCGGGAGGAGGGAGAAATGCGGATGGGGGGAGGAGAGGGCGGGGGAGACTGGATGGAGGAGAGATGAGGGAGGATGGAGGGCTGCCGACGGAATGGCGCGAAAAGACTTCGTCGTGATACACGCAAGTGAGCTGCGTGTGGGGCGTCTGAGTGTGCTCCAGCGGCTCAGCCGCAGCGCAGCTGGATAGGATGGTTCATGGCAGGAGTCTCAAGATTTCTGATCCTCGAGCTTGAAGCCTAGGACCTAGGACTAGGAGACTAGGACCTAGCCTCGAGTCTAGAGTCTAGAGTCTAGAGTCTGGAGTAGCCTAGTCGCTCTACTCTCTAGTGTCTAGTCACTAGTCTGAGTCTAGTGTCTAGAGTCTAGAGTCTAGAGTCTAGAGTCTAGTCTAGCTTCTAGTCTGAGCAGTTGTGCCGCGTGAGGGCCACAGGGGGCCAAGCAAAGTCTAGGACCTAGGACCTTAGGACTTGAGCTCCAGGGCCCCCTGAGCTAGCAACGGCCGCTAGGGCCTAGGGCCGCTAGGGCCGCTAGGGCCGCTAGGGCCGGGCAGGCGGGGCGACCCAAGGACGATGTAAGTTCAAATAGCAGGGCAGGTGGAGTAGGCCTGGGGCCCAGGCCCCAAGTCGTGGGCCCAGGAGCCCGCCAAGGCTTCGACTCGCTTGGAAAAACAAGATAAAGGGACCGAAGGACCGAGCTACAACTCGAACGAACTCAGTGCACCGGGCAAGCATAATGACTGCAGCCCGCGCATCTCCAATCAAGGTCACCAGAGGCTGACAGCCTGCTGCAAAGATAAAAATAAAACAGATCCCACGCGGAGTGGGTTGGCTGACCAGCCAGCTGCACCGAGCCCCCGCTACAAGGCACATTATTTCTGATCGGCCAAAATCTGCTGCGCGCGCGCGTGAAGCGCAGGATGCAATTTGCTCGGGGAAGCCCCGCAGGATTTCAAGAGCTTCAACTCCTTCGAGACCTTCTCGCGGGTGACTGCGGGATCAAGGAACGTGAACTCTGCGATCGTGATCCTGCCTGCACGGACCACTTCCACGACCTGCTCTAACCAGGCCAGCTCTGGCGACAAATCAAAGCCATTGAACGGCATATCCTTGTACTTATGGATGAAGGCGGACGTCTTGGAGACCGACTTCTCCAGGTCCGTACACTGCTTAGTGAACGTAGGCATGTTGATCGTAAGCAAGGTCGACTTGGCCGCCTCGGTCACCTGATGCACATCGGCTGCATTGTCCACCTTGGCCTTCCATGACTCGTTGTTGTCACTGCCGCCAAGTGCGGTCGGCTCAAACTCAGCCAGGAGTGTTTTCGTGTTTTCTACCATCATCTCAGCTCCTTTCTTGATGCAGTCCGAGGCCAGCGTCTGGCAATCAGTCACCGTCCTGTCGAACTCGGCGTCGAGCTTGTAGTGATCACGGATGCTGGGAACGCCGCTCGTGTCGACGACAGGCGGGCGATCCTTCTGGCAAATCTGGATGAGCTCATCGATCTGGTAGCGGTGCTCCGTTCCGCATTCACTCCAAAGCCGTGCCAGAGAAAAACTCCTCCCTGAGCCCCCCTCCTCGCTCATCCTCCTCATTCCCACCCCGCCTACTCCTCCTCCCCCACCCCCGGGCGGAGGCGACAGCAAGAAAAAACGGAGACGCAAAGACATCTCTCCTGCGTATCGTCACCCTTTTTCCCGAAGAACTTGTTCAGGCGCTCCTCAGCGCCAGGGAAGGACGCGATCTTGCCATGGAGATGGATCAAACTGATCGCTGTCTTGAGGAGGCCGTCGTAAGCTGCCGGCACGGGCGCCGCAATGCGACACAAGCATTGGAGCGCGACAAGAGTCTTCACCGTCATCGCATTGGCCCACTCAGTCAGGGGCTGGGTAGCCACGTAAGAAACCCTCTCATTCAAGAACGCATCCACGATCTCTCGATTCCTGTCGCCGATGCTGAACAACAAGCCCTTGCACCCAGGCAACTGCGAAGTCAACGCGTCCCAGTCACCGCTCTTGGCACCCTCGACGGCCTGCGTGAGCTTGCATAGCTTCTGGAACGATGCACTGGCATGCTGGGCGTCCGAAAGTTTGCTGAGATTGAGTTTCAACTTCATCTTCAACTCCACGTCTTTGCAAGTGTTGACAGCTTCCTCCAACGCTGCGTAGAACTCGAGCAGCATCGCTGCCTGGACCAGCTGGGGGGAGCCCAAGACCACGCGAATAGCCACGTCAAGTTTCGCCAACAAGGCCGTCTCCATCTTGAGCGTCGCACCTGCGCGGAGACCAGAGACCACCTGGGGGAGGGCAACCACGACCTTCGTCAAAGACTTCACAGCGCACAGAGCTTGAGCGGCGTCGCCCTCGTCTTCGCTGAGCTGGAAATCCCCCTCGGTAGGAAGGTCGTCGAAGAACTTGAGCTCCCCAGTCAAGATGTCCATGCAGTTCTCCATCAGTGTCGCAGCGCCGCCCTCAGTGAGCAACACCGTCTCGCACTCTGCGTACTTCTGACAGAACAGGGGATCCGTGGCAATGGTATTCTGGAGAATCTCCAAGCTGGCGCCAGACTCCGTCACCTTCTCGGGGTCGCCAACGTCGCGGAGGCTTCCCGTAATGGCGCGGCCCTCTGCCGACCCAGCAGAGACGGCGAAATCGATGTCCTCCTCGGTGCAGCCCATGGCACCCGGCATGGGGTTCAAGAGGCCGACCATCCCTCGGATGATGGATGCCGCCTCAGTCCATACGACAGGCAGCTTCTGTGTCTCGACGTCTTTGAACGCCTGCATTGCGTTGACGACTGTTTTAGCCGCATTCAACATGCAACAGTGCCGATCGGCCATAGACGTTGACACCACCATGGGCATCAATATGCGCTCGACTACCACATCCAAGAAACAATCGACCTTCGCGTCCAGGCCCTGCAAGTCGGGGTAGATCTGGCTGAAGCAGAACACGATCGGGTCACCCTGGAAAGTCGTCTCGATATCCTCTGGGTGCTGGTCTGGGCGCCAGGATGGCCGTTACCCGGCAGAGCTTACAATGGTGCATGGGGGCAGTTGGTAAGTTTTGCGGGCCTCCCCCTCGGGCCAGGAAAGGCCCAAGCCAGGCCCGCCAAAGTCTACGAAGAGTCTACGACAGGCCTGGCAGGGTGCACGACAGACCCTGCACGGCCATAGTCCGTGGCCGGACCGCCAGCTCCTGAAAAACAATTAGCCTGGCGAAGGACCCAACCATATGCAACTGTGAATACCGCAAGTGTGAATATCGTTTTCGGCGGCGCTACCTCTGGGTAGTGGAGACGCATGCGAACACCCCCACTGGGGCCTTCGGTGGAGCTCCCTATGGGGCTACGAAACGCTGCCCTGGGTGGGGGAACCGCATGCGGACACCCCCACTGGGGCCTTCGGTGGAGCTCCCTATGGGGCCACGAAACGCTGCCCTGGGTGGGGGAACCGCATGCGACACCCCCACTGGGGCCTTCGGTGGAGCTCCCTATGGGGCTACGAAACGCTGCCCTGGGTGGGGGAACCGCATGTGGACACCCCCACTGGGGCCTTCGGTGGAGCTCCCTATGGGGCTACGAAACGCTGCCCTGGGTGGGGGAACCGCATGTGGACACCCCCACTGGGGCCTTCGGTGGAGCTCCCTATGGGGCCACGAAACGCTGCCCTGGGTGGGGGAACCGCATGCGAACACCCCCACTGGGGCCTTCGGTGGAGCTCCCTATGGGGCTACGAAACGCTGCCCTGGGTGGGGGAACCGCATGCGAACACCCCCACTGGGGCCTTCGGTGGAGCTCCCTATGGGGCCACGAAACGCTGCCCTGGGTGGGGGAACCGCATGTGGACACCCCCACTGGGGCCTTCGGTGGAGCTCCCTATGGGGCCACGAAACGCTGCCCTGGGTGGGGGAACCGCATGTGGACACCCCCACTGGGGCCTTCGGTGGAGCTCCCTATGGGGCCACGAAACGCTGCCCTGGGTGGGGGAACCGCATGTGGACACCCCCACTGGGGCCTTCGGTGGAGCTCCCTATGGGGCCACGAAACGCTGCCCTGGGTGGGGGAACCGCGCAACACCCCCACTGGGGCCTTCGGTGGAGCTCCCTATGCTACGAAACGCTGCCCTGGGTGGGGGAACCGCATGCGAACACCCCCACTGGGGCCTTCGGTGGAGCTCCCTATGGGGCCACGAAACGCTGCCCTGGGTGGGGGAACCGCATGCGAACACCCCCACTGGGGCCTTCGGTGGAGCTCCCTATGGGGCCACGAAACGCTGCCCTGGGTGGGGGAACCGCATGCGGACACCCCCACTGGGGCCTTCGGTGGAGCTCCCTATGGGGCCACGAAACGCTGCCCTGGGTGGGGGAACCGCATGCGAACACCCCCACTGGGGCCTTCGGTGGAGCTCCCTATGGGGCTACGAAACGCTGCCCTGGGTGGGGGAACCGCATGCGAACACCCCCACTGGGGCCTTCGGTGGAGCTCCCTATGGGGCCACGAAACGCTGCCCTGGGTGGGGGAACCGCATGCGAACACCCCCACTGGGGCCTTCGGTGGAGCTCCCTATGGGGCCACGAAACGCTGCCCTGGGTGGGGGAACCGCATGCGACACCCCCACTGGGGCCTTCGGTGGAGCTCCCTATGGGGCCACGAAACGCTGCCCTGGGTGGGGGAACCGCATGTGGACACCCCCACTGGGGCCTTCGGTGGAGCTCCCTATGGGGCTACGAAACGCTGCCCTGGGTGGGGGAACCGCATGTGGAACACCCCCACTGGGGCCTTCGGTGGAGCTCCCTATGGGGCCACGAAACGCTGCCCTGGGTGGGGGAACCGCATGTGGACACCCCCACTGGGGCCTTCGGTGGAGCTCCCTATGGGGCTACGAAACGCGTGAGAGGTGTGCCGAGAGCAGAGGCAAGGAGGGGGAGGAGGGAGGAGGGGGAAGAGGAGGAGAGGAGAGGACGCGGGCACCGTCTCTTCAAAACGAGGACCCAACACCACAGGATGGTTGGGAAAAAAACCCGAGGCCAACCGACGCGAGCACATTCTCAGGGAGAGCGAGCGAGCGAGCAGCTTCACGCGAGGGATGTTCCCGCACCGGGCTGGGCCCCACCCCCAAACCAGGGATAGAAACTAAGGGCCTGGCCGGGGGGCCCAGGGCCCCGAAGTCCCACCAGCCCTGCTCATTATTCCAACTTCTCATGACCTCCTAGTCACCACCATCACCCCTGGACCCCCTTCTGGAATAAACCTTGCAAGAAACACCCCTGCGAAGACCCCTGCAATGACAAGCTAAGAGCCTGCAACCATCCATTCGAAAGACCCTGTACAGACCCCTGCAAAACACGACTGGAAACGACCCTGAAATACCCTGCACGACCCAGCAAACGACCCGTTGGATCGAACTTGCGAAGCTCGAACGTGGCGAGCAGATAGCTGCTAGCTAGCCCAATGGATTAGCGGCATAGCGCCTGGATTTCACAAGACCTCACCACCAGATAATTTGATGTTTCGGCAGCGTCAAGCGCGAGAAATCTGAGCTGAGCAAACCCCTGCTTCCCCCTGTCCACCCCCCGCTCCTCTCCGATCTCGGCGAAGGCGTCGGCAACGCTGTGCCGCGCAGTTACTCCCTCTGTAATGTCGGAGGGCCGAGCGGCCGCAACCCTTCTCCTCATCCACCTCCCTTCCTCGTCATCGCCCCTATGTTTGACCGCTCCTTCGCCCATGTCCTCGTCGTCGTCCTCTCCCGCCCCCATCCCCCTTGTCCGAGGCGATCGACTCCGGGCAAGGAGGAAAGGGATGGCGAGGGCGAAGACGGAGGCGAGGAAGGCGAAGACCTGGGAGCAGAGAAGGGCGGTGACGAGGAGAAGACGAGAAGAGGTAGAGAGGTAAGTGCTGAGAAAAAGTTGGACGCCCTTCGGTCCTCCGACGGCTGCGCGCTCAGTAGAATCATCAAGTCCGCCCACCTGCACTCCACAACGGCCATCTTGATAGCGCGGTGCCAGAAAGCCACCCGGGTGATCACGGGGAGCGGTGAGACGAACTTGATCACGGCCTTGGTGTTGGTCCGCAAGACCTCCGCATCTGCGATGGCAATGTTGTCAGGCGTCAACTCCTTGCACACGACTGCATTCTCCCTCGCTTGCTTGAGCTTCGTGCACAACTTCGGGTTGGACACCTTCCCGCTGGAGTCGTCCACAAGGGAGTTCATGAGGCGGGTCACTTGGTAGGTGTCCTTGAGCACGGTCTTGTACGACCCATTGAGGATCGACTCGTACTGGCCCAACTGCGAGATGTAGTCGTCTGGTGCCCTGGTCCTGCGCTTGCCAACAGGGGTGATGACGTCGCCGAACTGGCTCGCATCGTCACCAGGGGCCGACTCCGCTTTCTCAGGGGTCCCAGCAGGTCCTCCCCCGATCGACGCTGGCGGCAGCTTCATCGGCGACATCATCTTGGGGATGGCCAAGGCAGCAGCGGCGCCAGAACTTGCCGGGGCCGCGCGTGCGGCAGCAGAACTTGCCGGGGCCTTGCCGCGACCACCCCCCTTGGCCTTGCCGCCCTTGTTGCGGCCAGCCCCCTTGCCTTCTCCCTTCTTGGCCCTCTTCTTGCTGGGCGCATCGGCGTCCCAGCCTTCGTCCTCGTCCAGGCTCATGCCGACCTCCACGACCCTCTCGGCAGCTTCGGCCACTCCAGTGTTGCCTGTTGCGATGGGCGGCGCAGCACCAGCCTCCGCTCTAGCCACTTGCGCCTCGAGCTCCTGCTTGTTGATCTCCGAGACCTTGTTCTCGAGGTGCGCGGCGCTGTAGGCGGGGAAGGTGTTGCGATCGGTGAGCACCCCATTGTTGAAGGCGTCGGTACCTTGGCCAGCGCGTATCTGCCTGGAGGGGCTCATCTTGGCGACCCTGAGCTCCGAGCCTATCTCGATCTCGAAGGTGATCACCGGCTCCTTGGACGTGTCCTCGATGACGTAGCCGACCTTCTTCCCAAACTGGCCATCGAACTCCCACTTTGAAATCCCGAGCTGCTCGGGCGTCTTGCCGAAGTGCTCCTTGACGCCCGCCTCGTCCGTCATCCTGGCAAATTGTTGTACGCGGACCTTGGTGGAGGTCACCCCGTCGGTTGCTTCCTGCGGGAACTTCTCGCGCTCTGTGATGCCGCGAGCCTTGGCCATCGCCCCAGCGGCCCAGAGCTGCTCACCAAACCCTTTGTCCGCAGAGCACTTCTCCCTGACCTGCGCGAAGGTGCCGAACTGACCGAGGGTCGCGCCCAACGCGCAAGGGGCGCAGATGTCCTTCACCGGCACGCGCACATCGCCCGTCGAGCGCTTGTACACGTCATAGCAATTCCACTGGGTATTCGAACTCTTCCGGTGACACGAGAAGCACGCCAAGACAGGGACCTCAAAAGAATCCACGTCCATCTTCGTCTCACCATTCACGACGTTGTTGCTGTCGGCCATCTCTGGCCGGCAGTCGATCTGTTGACAATGAAATGCCAAGGGAACGTCGGTACCTGGTAGTTGGCGGGTCGCACGAAAATGCGACTTACCTCACTGCAGAGCTAAAATGGCTCTCTGGGACCCGGGGCGCTGATTATGCCTTTCGGCAACTCAATGCACGCGCACGCACGCGCTCGGCTGGATCCACCCGCAGAGGACGCATCCGCGCGCCGAGGGCCCCCATGGGGGCCCAGCCACACGAGGGCCGAACACTGGAAAGACGCGCGGCCATATGCGCGTCCAGCACGGGGCTCGGGGCCAAGGCGGGGGCTTCGAAACGCATCGAGACTTAAGACTTAAGCATTTAAGGCTTAAGCATCATTAAGCCATGACAGGGCGACTGCGGCAGTGACTATGCGCGGTCCTGGCCCCGAGCTTGAGCAAATTTTAATACGAATGTATTGAGAGACAACCCAATCAAATGTTCGAGCAAAACTCCCATGTCCGCTAGGGGGGTCCTTCAGTGCAAGCATTGAAGATCGATGCAAAGTAAACGTAAACGTAGACGTAGCCGCAGCCGTAGCCGTAGCCTCTGGGGCTCAAGGACTGGCCACCGATGAGTTCGATGCCCCGGGGCCCAGGGCCCAGGGGGCCAGCAGCAAATGCGAGCAGGGAGGGCGGGGAGGGCAGACGAAGCCGAAATGCAGGAGGAAGGGAGCAAATTCCTGAAAGCTCCTGAGACCGGCAGCCGCCTTCGGCGCGGCGCGCCCGAGGCCGTCGAGGGCCGCGGCGCCCGCCCCTTTGACATCTCCAGAAGGAGAGGGGGAGGCGAGGGGGGGAAGAGGATGGGGGGAGAAGAGGAGAAGGAGGAGGAGGAGGTGCCGGGGGGCGGGGCGAGGTGGAAAGGGAAGGGAGGGGAGGATGAGGACGAGGGGAGGGCGGAAGAAACGCAGGTGGAGGAGGCGGGGCAGATTGACGGGGAAGAGGAAGAGGTATAGGAATAGGAAGTTTAACTCTCTCACACCGCTCTGGGCGTGCGACTGTCGCTGGCGGCCCGCGCGAGCTGCGCGGTGCTGGTCACCCCTGCGTAGACAGTGACTCGTCGAATGGCTCCTCGGACCCCGTTGTCAATGACTTGTCTGGCTCCCCGAGCCCTGTTGCCGACGACTCCTCTGGCGACAACGGCGCCCACCCCGGGTCCGAGGAGCCACCTGCCAAGTCATTCAGATATGAATTGATATGAATCAGTGAACTGGGTCAGAAGCGCCGCCATGCAAGCGCGTGAAGCTCTTCTCCCCTGTAAATCAGAGTGAGGGGGCCGAACGATCTTACAGTGTCCCTGGGTGCGCGGCTGCAGTGGGGATCCGCTGTGAGGATCATGACGTCTTGGGCCATTCCTAGGGCCCTCAGAGGGGCCCGAGAAGGCCCCAAGACGGCTTCAAGAGGCCCCGAAGAGGGCCCCAGGAAGGTTCCATGATCGTGGAGGCGCCTTGGGGCCCTCTTGGGGGCCTCTTGGAGCCTTCTTGGGGCCCTCTCGGACCCCAGAGCCCCCTCCAAGAGGGCCCAAGAGGGCCCCCAGAGGGGGGCGATTGGGTCTCGGGGGTGCGGAGATCCAATCGGGCGGACCCGGGGTCCCAAGACGGGCTCAAGAGGGCTCCCCCCAGAGGGCTCCAAGAGGGCCCCAAGAGGGCCCAAGAGGTCCCGCAGTAGGGGGTGATTGGATCTCGGGGGGGGCGGGGATCCAATCAGGCTGACCCGAGGGCCCAAGACGGCTCCAAGAGGGCCCCCAACAAGCTCCCCAGAGGGCTCCACGAGGGCCCCAAGAGAGCCCAATAGAGGGCCCCCAGAGGGGGGTGAGTGGATCTCGGGGGGGGCGGAGATCCAATCGCGGACCCGGGGGCCCAAGACGGCTCCAAGAGGGCCCTCTCAGGCCCTCCCCAGGGCCTTCAGAGGGGCCGAAGAGGGCCTCAAACCCGATTCTAAGAAGATTCAATGCACCCTAGAGGGCCTCAAGAAGGCTCCAAGAGGCCCCCAAGAGGGCCCCAGGAATTCCCCATGATCATGGAGGCTCTTTGGGGCCCTTGGAGCCCTCCCGGGGCTTTCTTGAGGGTGCCTTCCCAAGCCGTCGGGCCCTCTGAGTTGCATTGTGCTTGTGTTGTCTTGTGTTGTTGAGTGTTGTGTTTCCTTGTTCTTTTTTGTCAGGGGCCGATGGGTCGCGGGCGGGTCGCGAGGCGGGTGGGTCGCGAGTGGGTCACAGACGGTGCGCCCGCCCGCCCGCGCCCTCGCTCTTATCAGCAATTGCGGCGTGCTACGTTATTTTGCGCCCTCCCGAGCCCCCGAGCCCCACTGGCCCTCTGGGCAAGGGTGGTTGAGAGAGCTCGCCCCCCCAACATCCCGTAAACTTTACCCTCCCCTTTCCCCCTTGGACCCCCCTGCATTACCCTGCACCGTCCGCCTTCAAAGACCAGGCCGGGGCCGGGGCCCAGGCGCAGACCACTGCGATACCCAGTTCCTGCAATGCACTGCTAAGCGATATCCTGCAAATCAGACCCTGCAATACACTGCAACGACCCTGCGATACCCTGAAAATCATCTAACCCTGCAGTGCTCTGCAAAGACCCTGCAATTTCTTTCCTGGTCCTCATCCTCCTGAAATTTCTCCTCCTTCTCACCAACCACTCGTCTTCGTTCGCCTCTTTCCGCGGAATCCACCAGCCCTCTGGGCGGAGGTGGTGACAAGGCGCTGGGCCCTCTCAACGCCCTCTTGGGTTGGGGCCCTTGTCGGGCCCTCTCCAGCCCGCGTGGCGCCCGCGGCCGCAACGCGCAAAACACTCGGGGTCGGCGGCCAGAGGCGAGAGCTCAACCGGGGGATCGGCACCTGCAAGCGGCTAGCGGCTAGCTAGCAGGCTTCTATATCACGAAATTGGTCCCCGCGTCCAGGACCAGGATGAGGGGGCCCCCGCACGTGATCATCAGGCGCATCATCAGGTGGCTGAGGGGGCCTCTGCGCGTGAACATCGTCGAAAGCACCGGGCGATTTCAAGACGTTGAGGATAGATGCCAGAATCGTTCCCACCTGTTGGACTGCCAGAGCCTCCCCCACCATCTTCCTGCCATCCTGCACGGGCAGGTGATCCAAGACATCATGCGGCCAGCCAAGGGTGGCCAGTAGATCGGGTGTAGTGATCAAGCGGTCCAGCTCGTATGAGTACTTCTTGGAGTTCTGTAGCGTGGCGCTGATCCGATTGATTGGGTTGGCCGCCCTGCCAAAAAGCCGATCCGGCGGGCCATCCCATCGCGCACGTTGGCCCAGGGCCCAGGAGAGCCACGATCCCCAGATTCAAACCGCGAAAGCGACGGCCCCCCAGGATCGGCCACTTGGTTGGCGCCCGCGCCTGGTCACGTTCTGGCTGGTGTCGGCGATCAAGCCCTGCGCGGCCTGGTGGCGGGCCGCCTCGCTCTCATAGTCGTTCAAGCCCAGTTCCTTGCACCGCCTGACGTAGACACAGTCGATGATGGAGATGTCACGAGGATGCGGAGTCACGCCAGCGAGCCGAGCGGTCTGCGTCCATGGAGTTGCTCCCACATCGATGCCCAAATCAGCGCGCGCCACAACGTTCTCCGTCTCCCACACCTTTGGTTGGAGACCCGTCTTACCTGGGCCACGACCTCGCCGCTCTCCAGATCCGGACATCTGAGATGCGTTAGATTTTCTCCCTCCCAGCCGTCTCTCCTCACTCCTCCTCCCTTCTCCTCCACTCGCACCCCCCCGTCCCTCCTCCCCCCTCCCGCGTCCGCCCGATCGGCCCGTCCATCTGGTGGACCCCCGTCGTCTTTCAATCGATCCCCACACACGCGCACGCAGCTCTCCGCAGTCCACCGTGCGCCGTAAGCCTGAAAAGCCAAGACAACCCAATCCCAGCCCAAGCCCTCCAGGAAGACCCGGGACCCAGGCCCGCGGAGTGGCCCAAGAGGGCGCCGAGGAGATTTCGAGAAGGCCCCGAAAGGGCCCAGGCCGATGAGGGGCCCAAGCGTGCCCAAGAGGTCGCCACAAAGATCTGGATACTATCTCGGATGGGGTCTCTCTTGGAACCCACTCGGGCCTCACTCGGCGCTTCTCGGCACCTCCAGGGTGCCCCCTTTATGTCACCGATGTGGCGATATGGATAGCGACGGAGACAGCAAACATGAATTCAGTTCAGCTGCCAGGAATCCCCACTGGAAGCGTCCTCTTAAATCTTAAAGCCTGCAGCCTTAGGCCTTAGGCCGTCAGGTCAATCACTAAGGAGCTGGAGACGGGCTCCGCGGGCGGCGCATCAGAGACAGGGACTGAGCCTAAGCGTGCTCGGGCCCAAGTCAAAATCTCATGATCTAAGGCGGACCTTGCGACGCGATTGTTAGAGTGATGCAACCGATACTCCTCTACATCGTCGGGCGCTCGCTCTCGGATCTTTGGGAGCCACGTGTTGTTCTTGCACAAGGCCCCCTTCCGGAACTTCTTCTTGGGCTGGGGTTGGGGCCGGGACTCTGCTGACTCTGCTGGTTCATCGAATAATATATTGTCGTCGCCGCCGCCAGCGCCGTGGAGGTCCTGGTTCAAGTCGCCGGCCCGCGGGGGAGGAGGCGTCGGATCGGGCGCGGGCCGCCCCCGTGGAGGAGGCGAATGAAACAAAGACGGCCTCGCGGAGACGTCCATGGCGGGCCTCTGCCAGCCTCTGCTCCTGAACAAAACGCTTACGGATCGCCCTCAGATGCAACCCCTCGGGGGAGCTCCAGCAGCCCCAGGCCCCGCTTGAATCTGGACCTCAGGCCCCGACCTTCCCACGTCCAGCTGGCTGGCGCTGCGCGCGAGGCCCTCTACAATTTTCGAATACTGGGCCTGGCCCCGAAGCCTTTGGCCCCAAATGCCAGGACAACCCTAGAGGGCCCCCCAGAGAACCCCAGCGCCGAATGAACGAGTTTTTTTTTAATTACATCCCAGGGGCTTAGGCCTTAGGACCCAGGAACAACTACCAGATTTTCGATCGAGACATTGAAGCACGACGCGATGTCTGGGGCCCTCTCGGGCCCCTCATGAAGTGGGGGCCCTCCGAGTAGTAGCTCGGATGCGTTCGGAGCAGCTCGTAGCTCTTGTGGGCCCCAGTGCGGGCCCTCTCGGGGGGAGTCGTCAAGCCCCACGAGGACCCAAGAGGGGCCCCAGGAGGGCCCAAGAGGGGCCCCGAGAAGGCCCCAAGTAATGAGCCTCTAAGCTCTAAGCCGCTAAGCGCGCCGAAGCGCTGAGCCCAAGAAGGCTCCAAGGGGGCTCCAAGAGGGGCCCGAGTGGAACGCGTGACATCTTTGAAGCGAGATGTCGCGGCATCTCGCCTCCTGGGGCCCTCTTGGGACCCACTAATTGGGGCCCTCTTGTGGCTCTCTTCGGGCCCCTCTCGGGCCCACTTGGACTCCTCTTGGGAAGTGGTTCTTTTGGGGCCTTGGCGGCCTGAAGGCTCTACGTCCCCCCTAATTCAAGCTTTTGGCCACCCCATATTGAAGTCTGCTCGGGCCTGGGCCTGGGCCTGTGCCGTCGTGGGGCCCTCTTGATGACCTCGTGGAGCCCTCTTGGGACCCTCGTGGAACTTTCCTGAGGCCTACTCGAGGTCCGAAGCAGGCCGCCTACCGAGGGCCTGAAGATCTCGCGAGGTCCTGAGGCTCTCCCGAGGTCCTGAGGCTCTCCCGAGGTCCTGAGGCTCTCCCGAGGTCCTGAGGCTCTGGAACTTTCCTGGGGCTCTCCCGAGGTCCTGAGGCTCTCACGGGGTCTTTCTGGGGCCCATCCAGCCGCCGCTGGCGTCTGGGTTTTAGACGCCGCAGGCGTCTGGGTGGCCCCCTGGGGCCCATCCTAGGGCCCTTGGGGAGCCTCGGGGCCCCTGCCCTGACAGACCCCTGACGAGGAGCAAGGGGCGCCAAGAGCAAGGAGGCGACGCAGGACGAAGGGGGGCAGATGGTAGCTTTTTTTTTTTTTGGGGGGGGGGGTACTTAGCGCACGCGACGCCTGCCCCCCTGAATTGCACCCCCCCGAATGCTGCTCCCGGAATGCTCCCGAAATGCTCCCGGAATGCTGTGGGCCCCAGGCTGCAGCTCCCGGAAAGTTGCCAGACACGTTGCGCAACCAGTCGAACGCGACTGGATCACATGCAAAGGTGTCGAAAAGCGACTCGACCCACTGCGCAACCTGTCGAAATGCGACTCGACGCGTTGCGCAACCTGTCGAACGAAATTGGATGTCTGGCGAACCCCATCGACAGCTGTGGCTACATTCACCCGGCGAGCTGCGAAACCCATCGACTAACTAACACGACTAACAAATCGTCGGCCCCAAACCTTGGCCCCAAAAGTCGGTCCTGGGCAAGCTGCTGGACCAACGCGGCCTGCGGCAAGACCACTGCCTGCCAGGGCGTGGGCAACTTCTTGCGGCGCTCCCGGATGACGGAATTCACGTTGCGAATGACCGCCCTCATATCTGCCGCGACGTGGAGGTCCTGGCGCATGCCCACGATGAACACCCTGGGCGGGGAGGCGGCGGACGAGGGAAGGGAGGGAGAGAGCCGGAAGGGGGCGGGGGAGGCGAGGGGGGAGAAGGAGGTGGAGCGAGCGAGGGGAGCGAGGCAGCACAGGAGGAAGAAAGAAATATGAAAGGGAGGAGAGGCCGAAAGGTGAGACGATGGAGTAACGAAATAAAAGCACGGGAGATGGAGGGAGAGAGGGCGGTATAATTGGAAGAGGTATCAGGGACGGGCTACGCTTTCAGTCTCATGACTTCGATCCGAACCCAAGGGCCCTGATACCGAGGACCTAGGACTGACGCAGGCCCTGGGCGCTCTGGACTGCTCGAGGGCTTCGGGGGCCCTGAATCTTGAAGACCCCCAGGCGCTCAAACTTTCGTCCTGAATTACAGGGTCAGAATCTAGAATCTAGAAATCTAGAGTCTAGAGTCTAGAATTCTAAAGTCTTCTAGATTCTTGCAGCTCGCGCGCTTAAGCCTTAGCCTTAGCCTGAAAGCCGAGGATTGAAATATTATAGCAATCGACGCTACCGCTATGCCAGGGCCCTCATAAGGCCATAGGCCATAGGGCCCTGGAAGGGCCCAAGAGGGCCCCTAAGACCCTAAGACTGAAGGGGGATCCTGCAAGCCACTTTGGGCAATTTTGGCACATCGTTCTGGAACCCGCTTGGAGCCGTTTTGGGACCCTCTTGGGCCCTCCCGAGGCCCCTCTTGGAGCCGTGTTGCGACCGTCTTGGGCCCTTCCAGGGCATTATGAGGGCCCTGCCAGGGGCCTTGTTAAGCCCCGCGAGGGCCCAAGAGGGGCACAAAGAGGATTCAAGAGGGGCCCCGAGCGGGCTCCAAGAAGACCCAAGAAGGCTCCAAGTGTCATCCAAGAGGGGTCCAAGAGATACCGAAAACTACTTTGCAACGAGATGCCGCGGCATCTCGCTTTGGGGCCATCTTGGGGTCTCCTTGAGGCCCTCCTGTGGCCATCTTTGTGCTCCTGTTGGGTCCTCTTGGACTCCTCTTGGGAAATGTTTCAGAAACTCATGTTAAGCCCCCTTTGGCCCCCACATGTTGAGACTTCTTTCGGGCCTGCTTGGGGCCCTCTTGTGTCCTCTTGTGGCCCTCGTGGAGCCCTCTTGGGGCCCTCTTGGAACTTTCCTGAGGCTCCCCCGAGGACCGAAGTCGGCCGCTGACCGAAATCGGCAAGGCACTTTCGCAACACCTATCTATATTTCCGCTAGGACCCATTCAGTGCAAGCACTTTTTGGAAAAAAAACTATATGCGTAAGGTCTATTCGCTCCCCTTCCATCTGGACATTTGAAGAAAATTCTCTCCTGTCGCGATCGTGGTTGACCCAATCGCCCAGCTGCAACTGGAACGCTTCCACGTGGTACTTCTCGATGGCCCTGAGCTGCTCCATGAAGTGGTCCAGGGGGGTGGGCCGAATGTCGTTCACGCCCCGGCGGGCGAAGCCCACGACGTTCTCGAAGATGAACGATGCTGGCATAACAATCTTCACTGATCGGACCATCTCAATTGAGACGTCGTATTTCTTGTGGGCGGCGACGTCATCATCATTCGCAAACCGCTTTCTCCTGGCAGCTGTGTAGGGCTGGCAGGGGAAGCCGGCGACGAGAATGTCTACGATCATGTCCCCTTCTATTGGATTGCAAGGCCCACCGCACTTGGAACACATCGCCCTCTTGGAACCCGGAGCCCCCTCCAGACCGTCCATCATTTCAAACACGTCGCCGAACATGTGCCGGGGTGCGGGCCCCAGCCCACGGGTTGGAAAGAGATTCAAGGTCAACTTGGAATCGTTCTTCATATCGCAAGCGATGGTCTGGCAACTGTAGCCGAGCTTGTGTAAGGCATATATCTCGGGCCCCATGCCAGAGCACAAAGACATGATCTGCAAGTCCCTCAACTGACGGCCACGGTGAGGAAGGACGTCACTCACCAAGTGGTTCCATGTGCGACTTTCATAAGCGCATGCCGCTGCCGCTGCCGACACTGCGCCCATCCTGATCGCAACTGACAGGCAGGTGGCCTGGTACAGCAAAAACCTTAGACGCGTATTGTTGGAGAGCATTTCGCATGCTGAATACTCTGAATCGCTCGAGCACTCTGGGCCCATGATAAATGATACATGAGGAGTTGCCAAAGCTAAGCAATGCATCCCGCAATTGCAGATAAGACAGGAGTGAGTGCGCGGGCGGGCGGGCGCAGCGCCTGCGACCCACCTGCGACCCGCCCGCCTCGCGACCCGCCAGCAACCCATCGGCCCTATGACACATAAAAGGAATAAGGAAACACAACACTCAACAACACAAGACAACACAAACACAACACAACTCAGAGGGCCCAAAGAGGGCCCGACTGCTTGGGAGGGCTCCAAGAGGGCCCCAAGAAAGCCCCAGGAAGGCTCCAAGAGGGCCCCAGGAGCCTCCATGATCATGGAGCAATTCCTGGAGATATCTTTGGGGCATCTTGGAGCCTCCTCGGGGCCCTGTTGGCGGCATATAGAGTAGAGTCTAGAGTCAGTGTCAGTCTAGAGTCTAGAGTCTAGAGCCTTCAGAGGTGCCCGAGAGGGCCCCGAGACGGCTCCAAGAGGCCCCCAAGAGGGCCCCAGGAAGGTTACATGATCATGGGGGCGTCTTGGGGCCCTCTTGGGGCCTTCTTGGGACCCTCTTTGGGGCCTCTTGGAGCCGTCTTGGGGCCCTCTCGGGCCCCGGAGCCCCCTCCAAGGGCCCAAGAGGGCCCCCAGAGTGATTGGATCTCGGGGGTGGCGGAGATCCAATCAGGCGGACCCGGAGGGCCAAGACAGCTTTTTTTACTGGAGAGCGCGAAAGCGCAGGGGGTAAGGCGTCACCCCGCACGACACTGTGCAATCGAGCGGGGGAACGGGGCAGCCAGTGCGCTGCCACAGCACCGAGAAAGGTGAGCCACGGTCGGGGCGGGCCTGCGTCCACCCCCGTGCTCGAGTACACTGAGTACTCCGATGTCCCTCCAACCGCCGAGAGGAGGGAAAAAGATGTGTGCGGCGCTGCTGCCCCCTGAGGCCCTGAGGCGGGGTGCCTGACACCATGCACACCACGACAAAAATGCGGTGCCGTACGCCGTAACCTGCACCGCCAGTCAGGACGAGAAACGCAAAGAAAGCCAAGATCGACCGCCGGACGGCGAGACCTGCCGCCCCAGGTGCAACGAGCGCCAGGACGACGGCATGCCTCGCCCCAGACTGAAATCTGCACTGGGGGTCAGTCCCATCGGGCCATATACATACTGAAACAAATACAGGGCGACGCCAGGACGACAGCCAAGAATCCCCAGGTGTACCTAACCCTGTGGGCGGACGCCTGGACGGCCCCTGGTCTGCCCCAGGTGTGGGCCCGACTCGCTCCCTGAGCCAGTGCCCCCATGGCGGGCCCTCCAGGGCCTCCAGGGACCCGCCGCCTTCCGCTCCAACGAAAGGGACACAGACTAGCAGGCAGACGAGACAGAGAAGGGAAGGCCGCGGTCGGGGTTCTATGAACCCCCGCGCCAGACCCTACCATGACACAGTTCATGAAACAGGAAATCTTGAGCCCCACGTGGGGGAACAAAGAGCCGTCCTTGCAAGGGTGCTGCTCCATGGATGCTACTCCACTGGGAGGTGCTTTCAGGGGTAGCACGTTCCGTCTGTCTCTCGGGCCCTTACCTGGGCCCTGGGCCTGGCACCGCGCGGTCTCCCACGTGCGATGCTAATATTATCGTGCGCCTGCGTGCCGGCGCGATGAACGGTTTTCTGGGACCGCCTCAGGAGCAGCATCCCCGCGCTTGCAAACCGAGTACGAGTGGTCCCCATGAACCGGCTTCAAGCGTTGCCTGAGGCAACGCCTCGCCCCACATGGCTAGGGGCGATCCAAGGCCCTCGGCGGGTGACCGAACCAGATCCACAATTTACTCGGGCGAAACGCTATCCATGCGGCCTTTGCCGCACGGAGCCAGGTCTGATGGACCTGAACCGAAAGAGTACGCATGCACCTTCCCCCTGAGGCCCTGAGGCGGGGTGCCTGATACGCGTGCTTGCACAGCGCGCGAGTGCACGCGTACGCAGAACAGGACGGTGGCTCGGCCTGGCCTCGGCCCAGGCGTGGTGGAGACACCCGACCTTTAGTAGTCACTTTAAACTTTAGTCACTCATCGTTTCCAGTACTCTGCCCAGCAGCTTGCACCAAGGGAGCCTCGTCCTCTTCAGAGGCAAGAGAGTCAAGAGACGCCCGGACCCTGCGAATCGCATTGAGTAGAGAGGAGGGAGAGACGGTGAGGGAGAGATAGAGAGATAGAGAGATAAAGAATAGAGAGAGAGAGGGAGCAAGAGAGAGAGAGAGAGAGAGAGAGAGAGAAAAAGAGAGGGAGAGAGAAAGAGGGAGAGGGAAACCAATGAAGAAGTGACCCTGGGGCTGGCCAGTGTGCTGCATTGCGGGGTAATGCTGAGGGAATAATGGTCTCCTTTGAGTTTCTGAGGCGGGGTCTCCGGACTCCCCCGAGGCTGGTCGCCCAGGCCCAGGCCGTTGCTGCAAAAAAAAGGCGGCGAAGAAGGAGTGGGAGAGGAATTGGAAATTAAAGCATTGATGGGGGGCTGTTGGATGGGAACCGCCTGGGCCTGGGGACGCATACGCACAATAATCAAGTCGCATTCCTAACTGCTAGCTGCTAGAGGACGTCGTCGGGCTCCTGGACTGGACGAGGCATGTCTGCGGGCGCGCCGCGACCCTCTGCTTGCAACAGAATGGCATTGGCGGGGTTGGCCGTCACCAGGTCCCTGGCGGCCCTCCGGGCCGCGCGAGACGGCACGTCGTATCGGTCGCCGTGCTCGGCTGCCGAGCATGTCAAACCCTGTTGCAACCAAGCCACCAGATGACCAAGCGGAAAGCCTTGGCCCGGCCTCGGCCCCACCTTGGTGGCCGCAGCAGCAAGGACGCTGAAAAGCCCAAATCCGTGCTTTGTTTCCTTTTTGGTTCAGCGATATGGGAATGCACTGCGCTCCCTGGCCAATCGGCCAAAAGCCCATGGCCCGTCGAGACCACAACCCCGTAGCGGCGGCTGAGCCCTATGAGACCAATGCCGCACATCTCCCAAACAGAACTCCGCGCCACCTCCACTTGTCCATGCACGGCCCTCTCTCCTCCTCCATCCGTCTACTGCATACTGTCTTCTATCGCTCCCCCCCTTCCCTCCCCTCTGCCAGCCCATCGGCCCTCGACTCGCAAGGTGAGAAGCTCGGCCATTCCATCTGCTATTACCGACCCCCTGAGCCCCTTGGCCACCCCCTCAGCCCTCGTCGAGCTGGGTGAGAAGCTGGGCCGATCAGCGTGCTACTACTGTTACTATTTTATGTTGGTAGATAGTATAGCGTACCACATGCATGCATGTCAGAAGGGGAGGGGCAATCACAAGGGGGGTCGACCCCAGACGGGGCTTAAAACTTAGCCGCTTAGCCGCTTAGCCGCTTAGCCGCTAATGACCGCTTAGCCGCCTGACAAGGCTCTAGGGCGCTGTCTTCGGAAATCCCCATATGTGAACTAAATTGCTGTTCGGGGACCCCCTGGCTGCTTGCTAGTAGCTTTATATTCGCAGATCTGCACTTGCACTGAAAAGTATATTGCGCCTGGCGAAAGTTCCTGGCCGATCTCGGTAGGTGGCCGGGAATGGGGAGAAATCATGCTCATCCAAGCCATGCCAGGACACCCACAATTGCATGTAACATCAAGCAGATGATCGAGCGAAGTATGTAAAGACAACGCGATGTCTGGGGACCTCTAGGGCCTCTCTTGAAGCGGGGGGCCTCTTGGTTCCTGGGGCCCCTCCTGGAGCTCTCCGAGGAGCTCGGAGGAGTTCGGAGGAGCTTGGAGGAGCTCTTGGGGCCCCAGTTGCGGGCCCTCTTGGGGACGGGCTTCATTTCTTCGGCCACACGAGGGCCCGAGAGAGCCCGAGAGGGGCCCCGATGAAGCCCATGATGGGGCTCCAAAGGGCCCCGAGAAGACCCAAGAGGGCTCCAAGAGGGGCTCAAGAGGAACCGAAAACTACTTTGAAGCGAGATGCCGCGGCATCTCGCCTGGGGGCCCTCTTGGAGCCCCCCTGCGGTCCACTCGGGGCCCTCGCGGGGCCCCTCCTGGGCCCTCGAGTGGAGGGCTCCGATAGGGTCCTGAACTAAAAACTAATGCGAAGCGAGATGCGACCGCATCTCGCTTTGTGGTCCTCCTCTGGACTCTAGACTCTAGACTCTAGACTCTAGGACTCTAGGACTCTAGGACTCTAGTAGGACCTAGGACCTAGGACACCCTAGGAGCCCTCTTGGGGTCCACTGGGGGCCTTCATGGTGCTCTCTTGGGCCCTCCTGAGGCCCTCGCGGAGCCTCTGAAACTCCCCCGAGGTCCGAAGGCGGCCCCGGCTGCGGAACCTTCAACGTCCTTGTGCGCCTGCATCGACCTGCTGCCCCATGACCGCAAGTACAGTATGCACAAATTGAATAATCCATGGCAGTATCTTTGATAGTAATGTAGCCGCCAGGGAAGTACCAGCGCTCGACTCTGGGTCCTCCACCATGTCCACCACCACCTCCACCACCTCCACCACCGCCGCCACCGCATCCATCGCCTCCGGCACCTCCATCATGTTGCTGATGCCCACCAGCAGGCGGCCCTGGAGGAGGAGGCGGCGGTAGAACCCCAGAGCTCGTGGAAGAGCCTGAAGCTGCGCCCAAAGCTGAACTTGACTCCGCGGCCGCGGGCGCCGCGCCCGAGGGCGGGGGCGCTGCCCCGGAGGTCGAGCTCGACGCGGCTCCCGATGCTGGATCAGGAGGTGGAAGTAGATCAGCGAGATCGGCATCTGAATCAGACCAACCGAACAAGTCCCACTCCTCGTCGCTGTTGAGCGGGACGTAGCAACCCACATTGCCCTCGCTGTCCGACTCAGGCACCTCCATGAACTCGGGTGCATCGAGAGGCTCCTGAAGCGCATCGTCAAGATCAAGACCACCTGACACGGCAGCGAAGATATCGTCCTCCTCATATTCCTCGTCCGCGCCCTTTCCCTTCAGCTTCGCTCTCTCTGCGCGCTCCTTGAACTCGTCGTCAAAGTCGGCTGCCAATCCTTCTGCCACCACATCTGGATATGCCAGCGGCCCTGGCGCGCCCGGGGCCGCGTCGCCTGGAGCGTCGGGTAGGGGTTGAGGCGCAACAAGACTACCCAGAGCAGCAAACGGATCGCCATCGCCGAGAAGAAGGTCGCCGCAGTCACCACGGCCTCGCTGGCGGCCTCTGCGCCCGCCAGGCCCGCCAGGATCTGGCGGCCCATCGCCGCTCCCCCGACTCTTGCCTCTGCCGGAGCCCTTCCCACGGCCTGGGCCTGGTCCTGGTAGATCACTCGGCTTCCAAACGTCGAACATCTCCACGTCGGCCACCATGGACACCTCGACCACCCTTGGAGTCACGTCTGGAATGGGCAGCGTGGACGGGTCCAGCAAAGCGAACATGGCCATCCACTCCTTTTCGAGATCCAACTCAAGACCCAGCCGAAAACATGTACGCACATGAGGCTCCCCATCAACCACCAATGGGTGCACGAGGAATCCCACCACCCCGTTAGGGACCGTAGGCCGTAGGGCTGTTTAAGCTTTACTGGTTCAGTTTAACGTTTAACGCCATGAAGCTCGTTCTTCCAACCCTGCAATACCCTGCAACACCCTGCAATTCCCTGCGATACCCTACGACCCTGCAATACCTTGCAATACCCTGCAAGCACGCCGACAGCGGCGGCGACAACGGCGACGACGACGACGACGATCGGGGGCCTGGTGGCGGACGCCCTGGTGGCGAAGCCTTCCTGGCCAGGAGCTGGAGACGGCGCCCAAGATAACCCGCCAAGACAACCCGCCAGGACCCCTCCCAAGACAGCCCCCAAGATTACCCCCCAAGATTCCCCCCCAAGACAACCCACCAGGACAACCCGCCAAGACAAGCCTCCAAGAAAACCCGTTCTGGCTGGCACGCGAAGCGACACGAATTTATTAGGTAACTCTGGTCCTCGCGGGCCGTCAAGCACCCAAAACGTTGCATTCGTGTTGCGGAAGAGGTCGGATACATGCAACCAGAGGTAGTGATCCACGAAGTGGTCCTCGTCGAAGCGCGCGAGGCCAACGACCAGGAACCCATGTGCGGCATGGCTCTTGAGATGAGCAGGCATTGCACTGAAAACTCTGCGGGCAAATCTATTCGTGAAAACAGCTGCCTTATACCCTTGTGATGGAAGCTCGTCGCCTTTGGGCTTGCATACGCAGACTCCGAATCGTTGGCATGCTTTCTGAGTAATCCTGACTTTGCCCATTGGAGGCTGGTCCCGGTGCACGAAAATGGAGTGCGCGTTCTGGAAGCCCTGCGCCAGAGTGGCGTTCATTTGTGCTGTGTTCACTGTAGGGCTGACGCTGTCTTTCCTTCCATCTCCTTCGCCTATGTAGGAAGCAACCTCGACGGGGCCCCTGACCGACAACTCCCTGGCGACGAGGTGGGGAACTGCCAGACACTGCACTGGTAGATGTTGAAACGCCTCCGTCTTGGATGAGACCACTGGTATAGGAACTAAATCAAGTCTGGACTGGTTCGCCTTCATATCCATACAATGTTCATTGATATCTTTCTCATCGATTTCTCTCTGCTTTTTGGCGGCTGCACGGCTAAGGGCTCTGAAACGGGAGCGGACCTCTTCCATGCCAGTAGTGCCGTCGATGCGGATCGCGCTCTCCGGCAACCTCGCGACCTCAACCAACGGCAGACCTGGGAGGCATGCTGAAACAAATGGAGACGGGTCATTGGGGCCCAATGGGGGCTGGGTCTTGGTCTTAGGTCTTCCTGGGGCCCACTGGGGGCCGGGTCATCGGGGCCCAATGGGGGCCGGACCTTGGCCCCCCTGGTTGCGATTCCCTCATCCCTCCTCCTGGAGCCCGTCCCAGAGCTGGCGAAGCCACCGGGGAGAATCTAGAGTCTAAGACTTTGGCCCCCGAGGCTCGGGCAGAGCGAGAGGGTAGGGGGAGGTGAGAGAGGGGCCGAAGAGATGAGGAGGGCGAAGGGATGAGAGAGGCGCGAGGATCAAGGAAGGAGTAGCGAAATCGCATGGAGGAGAGAGGAGCGAGGAAAATATTGGAGGAGGAGGAGGAGGGGAGGAGGGAGAAAGGAGAAGAGCGAGGACAGAGAGGCGAGGGGGGAGGCGGGTAGGACCGTGGGCCGCGCTGAGAGTGATGGCCTCATCCATCGCCGTTTTGACGATGATGTTGCGCTCCTGCCTCTCCACCTCGCAGGCCCCTCCTCCTCCCTGCCACATCCCCCCCCTCTTCCCCCCCATCTTCCCCTCCCCTTCCTCCTCCTCCTCCTTCTCCTCCTCCTCCCTTTCCTCCTCC
Source organism: Prorocentrum cordatum (assembly GCA_963575745.1). Lineage (NCBI taxonomy): Eukaryota > Dinophyceae > Prorocentrales > Prorocentraceae > Prorocentrum > Prorocentrum cordatum. The sequence goes on along the minus strand of CAUYUJ010000111.1, from coordinate 12,548 downwards.
TCCTCCTCCTCCTCCTCCTCCTCCTCCTATCCGATCCCTACTTCTCCTCCCCTTTCCTCTCGTGCTCCCTCCTTCCCCTGATTCTCCTCCTCCTTCTCCTCCTCCTCCTTCCCCTCCTGCTGGCCCTATCCCCCCCCTCCCTCTCGCTTCGGAGGGGGAAGGGGGAAGTGGGTAAGGAAGAGGATGATTTTGCACGCCAGGCACCTGAGCGGGCGCCAGCTGGATGTTGTGAATCGGGTCGGCGTGGGACCGCATGCCGACAGCCCTGCGCGCCTCGGCAGCCCTGGCCTTCCGGCAGAGCTCCTCGAACGCCTCATGTGATAATGTTGAATACTCAGACGTCATGCGACTCAGATCTTCTTTTGTCGGTTTTCGGCCATGCTCCTGCCAATGCTCGATCAACTTCCCGCGTTTGAAGACGTCATATGGGCGGATCTTGCGATTCTGTTTTGCCGCCTTGGCCACGGCGTCTGGGTTCACTTCAACCGACTCCAGCTGGAAGCGCTTCCGGGTCAACATGAAGCGCGACGACACGTCCTGGAGATCGGCTGACCATGTGTGCAACGAGAGGCATTTTGTCAGAAGCCGTACCTTCGCCCATTTACACTCCAATTTGGGCAATGCATAATTCTGTCATAACCGCGATGAGTCGGAGCTCAGCGCGCGCCTCCTCAGACTGGAGCTTCTCGGAATCGCTGTACTTCACCAGATAATCGCAAGACACGGGGTCGAACAGGCACGGGCGCGCCTTGAACTCAGCGCAGATATCTCTGAACACTTGCGGCTCGGACGCGTCGACAAGCTTGAACAACTGGATCGGGAACGCCCGTTCTGGCAAGATGATGTTCTGAAAGAGCACGGCCGTGCTCCGCGCCAGCAACCGGAATGCCAAACACCTCAGAGATGACGAACGGCAATCTGTAGGCATTGCGGCCCAAATAGAAGACGAAGAACACAATTCAATAGACCTCTGCACTCCAGGCTGTGAATAGTATCCGCGGCATCGCAGCGCGGCCTTGTAGTCGCGCGTGCCCTCTGTGCGCTCACGGCGCTGTTGCTTCCGCTCCCAAGCCATAGTACAAGTACCGAGCATCCTTGACAAGCATGCCCGCCGGGCAGACATCACCAAACGAAGCGCCACCAGGTTCTGCAAGAACGTGCCCTCTGCCCACTCGACCCCAGATTTCAGCCAAGATGCCACCAACTTCTTCCAGTCGATCTCTTTCGTTACAGCCTCCGTTGCACCCTTCTCCCGGGCACTCTGACTGCCCTTATCTTTGCTCTGGTCGCCCTGGTCACCCTGGTCCTCCTTCTCATCGCGCCCGGCCTTGTCATCCTCTCCAGCGTCGTCATCGATGGCCATTGCGGACGGATCCTGCTGCGGCTCGGACTTCGGATCGGGCTTGAGATGGGACGAAGCGTATCTCAGGAAGGTCGTGCTGAAAAGTTTGTGGACGCACTCTAAGACGCATATCTGGCCGCACACCTCCTCGGCATCTATCCATTTGGAGCGGCTGAAAACCTTCAACTTGGAAAAAAGCACGCCTAGATTATTGCGCAACTTTCTCTCGGTGTGGGCCTTGTCTCTGCAGCAACCGGAACAGTGGTGGATCACGCGACCCCTGATGGACCAATCCCCATTGAGCAATGACTCCACGACGAACCGCATCCACCTGTCATGGAAAGTAGAAGTACTGCCAACTTTCAGCAGGTTGTCGAATAGAGATCGCTGGTGCTCGTGCATGTCAGTCCCAGGCTGGGGCGGGGGGCCATAGTCGATGTCGAGCTGCTCCGTTGCGACCTCATAGAACGTGCTCCTGAAACCTCTCATGTTGCCTGTGTGGCTGAGCCAGAGGAGGCAATGCAGTACTCCAGTTATTGATGCGTCGGTCAATTCCACGGTCCTCTTTGATACGTTCGCACACTTATGTACCTGGCACGATGTTCGGAACGCCGACCACTTTGGGTTACATCTTTCCCAATCTCGGAACCAACGGTCGTTTGACGAACCGTCGTCTGTCGAGGCCAGGCGAATTTTCCGGGGGAATGTCTCTCCGACGATTGTCGGCAAATAGCTGATCTCATTGAGGGCCGCCTTGAAGTTCTCTCCCGTGGTGCGATCAACTGCCTGGAGCCATGTGGAGAACTCGGCGCGAATCAATTCAATAGTTTGGGTCGCAACCCTCTTCACCAAAAATCCGACCTCGAACTCTGACTGAAGGAGCTTGGCCACGCCGGGAATATCGGGATTGTCCAGCTCGGAAACCTCGAGGGGGGGATCGCAGCAGTGTGAAACCGCAGAGCGAGGAAGGGCCTTGGAGCAAGACTGGAGGAGGATTGGGAGGAAGAGTGGCAAGAGAAGGATGATGGGAGGCGTCAGGGCGGTCCCCTCACCTTCCCCCATCCCTCATCCTCCGCATCTTTCCTATTCGCCCTGATCCTCAGCCCCCTCCTTCTTCCCCCCTGCCCTCTCCTCCCCCCTCCCCCTCGTCCACCACCACCACCTCGCCTTCCTCCTCCGCCTCCTCCTCCCCCCCCATCTCTCTCGCTGGATTTCGAGCCCCTGGGACCCTCACGCGCATAGGAGATTCGTCGAACATCACGCGCTCGACGTATACTAGGGGCTGGACCTCTTTCGACCGAATCAAAGAGCTCACTACTCGAATCGCAGACTCAAACTGTGCACGCTCGGCCTTGACCAATGCCGCCGCTGCGCCAGACCGAGTTCTTTTAATCCTCTCTGCCGGTGTATCATACATGGCCGCGCCCACTGTGTCATTAGCGTTCGGCATCTTCTTCCACGGGTTCAAAAACAATGATTCCGACACGGCCGAGCGTCCACAGTAAGTATGGTAGCCATCGAAACATGCCAGCCCACACTTATACTCATCAGATTCTGGATGATGTGCCTGGGCTGAAAGCGTAAAGCTTGCCAAGCGGGGTCGAGGGATCAGGGCATCCGAACTGGCTTCTATAAAGCCGCACTCCCGGGCGCGATGGCTAGGGGCTAGGGGCTAGGACTAGGACTAGGACGGACCAGGACCAGGACCAGGAGGGGCCGCCAGACACCTCTCAGGGGAGAGCCGTTCGGGTGTCTGGGTCGGGGATGACGTGGGCCTGTTCACGACCAGGTTTGGCGGGGGCTCTCATGTGGAATGGCCATTCGGGGCGGTGGACGCGTCTGCTTTCAGAGCCATTGATCACCGCGATGCAGCAACGGCCCCGTCAGCATTTGGGCCTATCGCGCGCGTGATGCTGAACGTCGATCGGTTGCTTGCGTGGCACGTCATGGCCCGTCAAGGCCCCTCGATTGTCAGTGAACGATTCGTTTGCCTCCGTGGGCAATCGAATCGTTCACTGGCACCCCACCGCCCCGAACTGCCATTCGACGCGGGGCCGACGTTTTCAGCCTTGAACCTTAAGCCTTAAGCCTTCATCCCCCAGGAAACCCTGGCGAGGGCCAACTCGATCTGGGCCAGCGCCTGGCAGCTCGGGAGGGCCACGGCGAGGGGCGGCCCAGCAGCTGGCAGCTGCGCGACATAGCGGCCATCCGCACCCCTCTGAGGGCCCGGGGCCCGGGCTGCGGCTGGGGCCGCCTTGGCCTTGGCCCTGGCGGCCAAGTCTTTCAAGACTTTTGGTACCTTATTTCTGGACCCTGGGGGGCGCCCTGGCTTTCTCTTCTTGGGCTCCGGATCTGGCGACCCCCCCAGGGCCACAAGGGGCAGTTGCCCCTCCTCCTGCATGGCCAAAATGGCTGCAGTCTCTCCCCCACCCGAGGGCGGAGGAGAGGAAGGTGCAGGGGAGGGTGGAGAGAGAGAGAGAGAGAGGGAAATGGAAACAGACAGGCAGACAACATACAGACAAGTCGACTGAAGACGGATAGAGGATAGAGAGAGAGAGAGAGACAGAGAAAGAGAGATGCAGGAGAGAGATAGGGCTAGGGAGGAGAAACAAGCAAGTGAGGGAGAAAGAGAGAGGCGCCAGAGAGAGAGAGAGAAAAGAGAGAGAGAAACAGAGAGAGAGAGAGAGACAGAGTCAGAGACAGTGACAGCGACAGAAAGAGCCATAAAGAGAGAGATATTGGCGAGGGAGGAGGCGGAGGAGGATGAGGGGGAGGAAAAGGAGGAGGGGAGGATCGAAAAGGAAAGGGATGGAAAGACGGCGGGGAAAAAAGGAGGGAGGAGGGAGGATAATTGAATCGAACGCGCGCCAAAAATTCCACCAGGACCTACAATCCCACATCAATTCCTCCTCCTCCTCCGTTCCTCCTGCAATTCCTGCTGCCCACCCTCCCCCTGCTGCTTCCCCACCCAATCCTCATTTCATTCCTCCTCCAAGTTTCCTCTTGCTCCTACGGCATCCTACGGCCTCGTGGCTTCATTCCCCCGCCCTCCTCCCCCTCCCCCACTCTTTCTCTTCTTACCGCGCGTTTCATCTTCGTCTCCTCACCTCCCGTTTTCCCCTTTCCCTACCCCTCCCCTTCTTGATCATCATCATCCTTTCCCTTGTCATTGCATGTATCATCGTCACCCCCTCGGTATCCTGTCCTCCTCTTTCCTGCTCCCCTATCCCCTATCATAATCAGGTCCTGCTGTTTTGTTAAACGCATCTCCCTCCTGAGTCCTCTCCTTATGTTCCTCGTATCCGTCGTATCCCTCTACCCCCTTTTCTCATCGTTTCCCTCACCATTATCACCACACTCCTCAATTTTATCCTCCCCTCTTTCTCTTCGCAATCATCCCCTTCATTGTCATCCTCGTCCTACTCTTCTGCGCCGCGGCCTTGTGAACTCAATAGGTTTGCTGACACTTCTGGGGGTCTGTTTAAAGGGTCCTATAGGTTTTGCTACACTTTTGATGGTGATTATGAATATGTTCTATAGGTTGCGCGATCATAAGATCGACACATTTGCTGCTAAAAATATGATCATGGCCCATAAGAAATCGTAGTCTCAGAAATATCTCAGAAAGTTAGTCCAACCGACCCAAAGTTCGCACATCGTCCGTCGGGGCTGGGTCGGCCAAGTAGCTGCACCCCGCGCCCGAATTCCTCTAGCTCATCGATGCCGAAGAGCTCTACGAGGCACTGGGAACCGGCGGTAAACCGTCAACCAAGTTACCGCCGGGCACCTCATAGAGCTCTCTTCTCACACAGCGCTCCTCCGAACACGTGAAGGAAGCTTCTGAAGCGAGAGCCGAAAAAATCGAAAAAAATACGATTTTTCGGTTTTCATACAGTGGGTTCCTCCAAGTGTTTTGATAGTAATACTGGACCTAGAGCCATAGGAAATTTACCAGCCGGTGCGCCATAGCTTACTACAGGGAATAAAAATCTCACTTCTAAAAACGAACTTCAAAACTGGGCGCCGGCGGTAAACCGTCAACCTTTCTTTTTTTTGGGGGGGGAGGCTGACCAGGCACCGAGCGCCCCAGCGCCCGTTAAGTGCCTACCTAGTCTCTCTGCAGCTGGAGGTCTTGGGCCACCTGGGCTGCGGCCCGCAAGAGGCCCTCGAGACCCGAAAGCTCAGCGTCAGTGATACTGCTATGGGAGGGGAGTGCCTGTGCACAACGCCCTACTACTTCCCATATGATTGGACAAGGAGAGGAGGCTTGGGGGAAGAGGGAGACTACACGAGCTCTCTTATCTCTATGGTCAGGGTCAGGGTACGGATCATGAAAGCGAGGGATATATCCAATCTGCAGAAACCAACCAACGCCCACACCTTGGGCACACACTCCGCCATCGAAGGATCCGCGGAGGCCGATAACTCGAAAGTTGTCTTGAACATCAGGACGGAAGATATGGTGGTGGAACAGCTCTCTGAATATCTGGCCTTCCCGTGCTAGATGGGTAAGTTCATCAGCTACTGTATTACTCTCCCGATATATGTGTCGAATAAAGTCATTGCCCCATGAGGGGGGTCGTACTCCTTCCTCCTCCAATTCTTCCAAAAGAGAAATAATATTTGCAACCCGCCTACGATAAGAAGCCCCATCTCCTCCTTCTCCTCCTTCAACCTTCCAGAGACCGTTGATCCAATTACAGATAAGAAGCGAATCGCCCGTCAGCTCCAGACCGATCCCATCATCACTCAGATCCCAAGTCGGCTCCTGTTCATTGTTCGAGGCCAATCTCTGGGCCAGCTTCTCAGACTCCTTCACCGACAACGGACGGGCCATCATCTCCTCCCCCCTCTCCTTTATGTAGTTTCCTCGTCCTCCAGTTCCTCCACGGACAACAAACAAGTCAAACAGAGAACCCAAAGTACAAGCTTCCAGGAACTGCCTGCAATACTGAACGAAGTCAGAGTAAGAGAAAGAGCACGCCCTCCACCACCGATCCTCCAGATTCACAAACGAGGGAAATATCGTCTGGAACATGAAACACCAAGGATGTTCACCCGTCGCCTGCCCCTTAGCACTGCCTAATCGTGTCAGTTTCGAGGCCTCCTTCCACTTCCACTGGGAACGCAAACATTCTGACTCAAGTGTCCTTTTCTCCTCCCACCTCGGGGTACAACACATCAGAAGCCGACGTGCGTCTCGATGCGCTCGAGGAAACACCGTCTGTTGTCCAGGTCCAGGAACTGCCACCCTCCGACGCTTCGGGGGGGGCCTGGGGGGGTCCCTAGGCCCCCCCCGCTCACAGGGAACTTCAATATCTCGAGAAGAAGAGGCCCTATCAGAGGGCATAGCAGAAGAGACCATCCCATGCATATCTGAGGAGACCACGCCCATCCCATTCGTATCTGAAGAGACCGCGCCCATCCCATTAGTAACTGAAGAGACCGCACCCATCCCATTGGTAACTGAAGAGACCATCCCATGCATATCAGAAGAGACCACACCCATCCCATTCGTATCTGAAGAGACCGCACCCATCCCATTAGTAACTGAAGAGACCGCACCCATCCCATTGGTAACTGAAGAGACCTCCACCATCCCATTGGTAACTGAAGAGACCGCGACCATCCCTGGGCTCAGCTCCGACTCAGGAATCTGATATCCGCTATCGGCATTGGCTCCGAAATATGATGCTATGTCCGCTCCAAGCTGCCACAAGGAATAAAGGACTCTCTGTACTGCGCTCTGGCACTTGGCTTCAAAGAACATCCGTCTAGCAATTCTGAGTCGAGCTGGCTTCCAAACTACCCAACTTTCGGAGGCTGGCTTTTGGGGTGACGTCATCTGGTAAAGGCAATTTCCCTCAAAGACATTCAGGCTATGCAAAGAGTCCCTGTCCCAACTAATACCTTGACTTCCATAAGTGAGAATGCTCTGAACCCGAGTGATATAACTCCTACACTTGGCCGAAAAAGGGACTGCTTCGACCTTTCTTACCGCCGGGGGACTCGTAGAGCTTCCTGACAATATATACTGTGGAAAAAAAACTCGGAAGAACGACTATTTTTCAGCCCAAGCGATTTCAGACCTCTCAAGATAACGCTAACAAAAACAAACAGTTTCGCAACCCAGTTCGAGTATAAAACCGAGTTCAGACCTCTGAATGCGACAGGCGGGCGCGTCTGATGTCTGCGAATCCACTCATGTGATTCCCAACCCTGAAGCCCCCCTACAGCCCGAGTGAAGTGCAGAAAACCGACAATCGACTCGAATAATATAATAGTTTTGCGAACCTAATTCGAGCAGCAGACCGAGTTCCGAGCTCTGGAATCGACCGAAAGACGCGCCTGATGTGTGCAAATCGATAAATGTGACCTGCAGCACTGTAGCCCTCCCCCAGCACGAGTTCAGTGCAGAAAATTGAGAGCACGTCTCAAGATTATTCGGACAATACGAACAGTTACGCGAACCTAGCTCGGGCAGCAGGCCGAGTTCAGAGCTCCCGGTTCAATAGACGAACGAGACTGATGATTCCCCATCGATGTCTGTCACAATGAGCCCTGTAGCTGCCCTACAGCTCGAGTTAAGTACAGAAAACCGAGAGCGTTTATCAAGATGACTCGAATAATACGAATAGGTTTGCGGACCTAGCTCAGCTAGCAGACCGAGTTCAGACTTCTGGATTTAACAGGCGAACGCGCGTGATGATTCTGAGTGCGATAGGTGTGCTTACCAGCACTGTAGCTGCCCTAAAGCTCGAGTTAAGTACAGAAAACCGAGAGCTGCTATCAAGATGACTCGAATAATACGAATAGGTTTGCGGACCTAGCTCAAAGAGCTAAGAGGAATTCGGGCGCAGGGTGAAGCTAGTTGGCCGCCCCCGACGAAAAGAGAGAATGTGGCAACCTGGGGTCGGTGTTTTTCACTTTATGCAAAATAACTCGTAGAGCTTCCCTTAGCAAGTTATTGCTGGAAGCTTAAGAGTAATAACTCGTAGAGCTTCCCTTAGCTAATTATAGCTGGAAGCTAAGAGTAATTCCGGCGCGCCCCAGAGCTAGTTGGCAAGGAAAATCTCGACGGAACTTTTGGTGACTTTTGCTTGGTTCAAAATTTTGTTCTCGAAATTTGACCATTCGTTAGAGCTCTAGAATTTTTTCCTGTGATATTCGATCTTATTCCCGCTCGCCATCTTGATCTCAGCTCGATCGGGTAACTTTGAAGGCCAAAAAGCACTGTGGCGGGAACGGCCGTTTCGAGTCATCTTGACACGCGCTGTCGGTTTTCTGAAGATAACTCGAGCTCTAGGGCAGCTACAGAGCTGTTAAGCAGCTCATGCATGCAGAATAATTAGGCGCGTTCGCCTGTTGAACCCAGAGGTCTGAACTCCGTCTGTGGGTAGCTAGGTCCGGAAACCTGTTCGTATTATTCGAGTCATCTTGACAGAAACTCTCGGCTTTCTGGTCTTAACTCGAGCTGTAAGACAGCTACAGAGCTGGCAAGCACATCTATCGCAGTCAGAATCATTAGGCGCGTTCGCCTGTTAAATCTAGAGGTCTGAACTCGGTCTGCTAGCCGAGCTAGGTCCCTAAACCTATTCGTATTATTTGGATCATCTTGATAGACACCCTCGGTTTTCTGTACTTAACTCGAGTCGTAGGGCAGCAACAGAGCTCGTAGTCACAGACATCTATTGAAAATCTTCAGGCGCTTTTGTTCGTTGACTCGAGAGCACTGAACTTGGCCTGTTGCCCGAGCTAGGTTCGCAAAACTATTCGTATTGCTCGAGTCATCCTGAGAAGTGCTGTCGGTATTTCGTGCTCGGGAAGGCTACAGTGCTGCTGGGGACAGCAATCGATTCAGAGACATCAGGCGCATCCGCCTGCGGAGACCAGAGCTCGAAACTCGTCTGCTGCCTGAATTAGGTCTGCGAAACTACTGTATTGTTGGAGTCATTTTTCTGCACTCAACTCGGGCTGTAGGGGGGCTGCAGGGCTGGCAATGATAGAAGTCGACTCACAGACGTCAGACGCGTCCGCATGTCGCATTGAGAGGGCACAAAATATTTACTATGAGTCGGAATGTTGGTAGGTCCTCGGTGTTCTCAACTTCGTCGAGCTGGAAGCTCTACGGGTCCCGGCGGTAACCAAGGTTGACAGTTCACCGCCCGCGTCCAGTTCTGAAGCGCTGGAGAGCTGTTGGCAAGAAAAATCTCGACGGACCTTTTGCTGACTTTTGGTCGGTTGAAAATTTTATTCTCGAAATTTGACCATTCGTTAGAGCGCTAGTATTTTTCCTGTGATATTCGATCTAATTCCCGCTCGCCATCTTGATCTCAGCTCGATCGGGTAACTTTGAAGGCGAAAAGCGTCCCGGCGGGAACGACCGTTTTGAGTCATCTTGATACGTGCTGTCGGTTTTCTGAAGATAACTCGAGCTCTAGGGCAGCTACAGATAGCTCGGAATTACTCTTAGCTTCCAGCTATAATTAGCTAAGGGAAGCTCTACGAGTTATTACTCTTAAGCTTCCAGCAATAACTTGCTAAGGGAAGCTCTACGAGTTATTTTGCATAAAGTGAAAAACACCGACCCCAGGTTGCCACATTCTCTCTTTTCGTCGGGGGCGGCCAACTAGCTTCACCCTGCGCCCGAATTCCTCTTAGCTCTTTGAGCTAGGTCCGCAAACCTATTCGTATTATTCGAGTCATCTTGATAGCAGCTCTCGGTTTTCTGTACTTAACTCGAGCTTTAGGGCAGCTACAGAGCTGGTAAGCACAGCTATCGCACTCAGAATTATCATGCGCGTTCGCCTATTAACTGGCGCCGGCGGTGAACCGTCAACCTGGTCACCGCCGGGAACCTCGTAGAGCTTCTAACACGCGTGAGAGCGCTCACTACGAAAAGAGAGGGCTTCTGCAAGAATTTCTCGGAAATAAAAAAACATGATGTTTTTCATGTCGACATGAAGCTGGTTCCGCCAAGTGTTTTGATAGTAAAACTGCATGTAGAGAGCTCACATTAAGACGAAGAGTCCCTCATAGTCGTCTACAGGTGCGAAAAATCTGCTTTCTCAAAATAAATGGTCAAATATCTTTCAAAAAATCGCAAAACCACCCAAAAGTTGTCACATTGTCCGTTCTGGCCGGGTGGGCCAACTGGGCGCCGGCGGTAAACCGTCAACCTTTCTTACCGCCGGGGGACTCGTAGAGCTTCCTGACAATATATAATGTGGAAAAGAATTTCAGAGAACGACTAGTTTTTCAGCCCAAGCGATTATAGACCTCTCAAGATGACTCTAACAAAACAAACGAACAGTTTTCCAATCGAGCTCGAGTATGAAACCGAGTTCAGACCTCTGAATGCGACAGGCGGACGCGTCTGATGTCTGCGGATCGATTCCTGTGATTACCAGCTCTGCAGCCCCCCATACAGCCTGAGTTAAGTGCAGAAAACCGAGAGTAGCTCTCAGGATGACTCGAATAATACAACAGTTTCGCGGATCTCGTTCGAGCAGCAGACCGAGTTCCGAGCTCTCGGTTCGCCTGGTGTCTCGAAATCGATTCCTGTGACCAGCTGTAGCCCAGAACGATTCAAGTACAGAAAACCGAGAGCACTTCTCAAGATGACTCGAACAATACCAATAGGTTCGCGAACCTAGCTCGGGGAGCAGGCCGAGTTCAGAGCTCTTGATTCAACAGACGAACGCGCCTGATAATTCTCAATCGATTTCTGTGATTATCAGCTCTGTGGCTGCCCTACAGATCGAGTTAAGTACGAAAAACCGAGAGCGTCTGCTACAATGACTCGAATAATACGAATAGGTTTGCGACCCTAGCTCGGCTAGCAGACCGAGTTCAGACCTCTGGATTCAACAGGCGAACGCGCCTGATCATTCTGAATGCATTAGCTGTGCTGACCAGCTCTGTAGTTGTCCTGAAGCTCGAGTTATCTTGAGAAAACCGACAGCGCGTATCAAGATGACTCGAAACGGCCGTTCCCGCCTGCCTGCTTTTTGGCCTTCAAAGTTACCCGATCGAGCTGAGATCAAGATGGCGAGCGGGAATAAGATCGAATATCATGGGAAAAAATACTAGAGCTCTAACGAATGGTCAAATTTCGAGAACGAAATTTTCAACCGACCAAAAGTCAGCAAAACTGGGCGCCGGCGGTAAACCGTCAACCTTTCTTACCGCCGGGGGACTCGTAGAGCTTCCTGACAATATATAATGTGGAAAAGAATTTCAGAGAACGACTAGTTTTTCAGCCCAAGCGATTATAGACCTCTCAAGATGACTCTAACAAAACAAACGAACAGTTTTCCAATCGAGCTCGAGTATGAAACCGAGTTCAGACCTCTGAATGCGACAGGCGGACGCGTCTGATGTCTGCGGATCGATTCCTGTGATTACCAGCTCTGCAGCCCCCCATACAGCCAGAGTTAAGTGCAGAAAACCGAGAGTAGCTTTAGGATGACTCGAATAATACAACAGTTTCGCGGATCTCGTTCGAGCAGCAGACCGAGTTCCGAGCTCTCGGTTCGACGAACGGACGCGCCTGATGTCTCGAAATCGATTCCTGTGACCAGCAGCACTGTAGCCCTCCCCCAGCACGATTCAAGTACAGAAACCGAGAGCACTTCTCAAGATGACTCGAACAATACAAGCCTGATAATTCTCAATCGATTTCTGTGATTATCAGCTCTGTGGCTGCCCTACAGATCGAGTTAAGTACGAAAAAACCGAGAGCGTCTGCTACAATGACTCAAATAATACGAATAGGTTTGCGACCCTAGCTCGGCTAGCAGACCGAGTTCAGACCTCTGGATTCAACAGGCGAACGCGCCTGATCATTCTGAATGCATTAGCTGTGCTGACCAGCTCTGTAGTTGTCCTGAAGCTCGGGTAATCTTGAGAAAACCGACAGCGCGTATCAAGATGACTCGAAACGGCCGTTCCCGCCCCCCTGCTTTTTGGCCTTCAAAGTTACCCGATCGAGCTGAGATCAAGATGGCGAGCGGGAATAAGATCGAATATCATGGGAAAAATACTAGAGCTCTAACGAATGGTCAAATTTCGAGAACAAAATTTTCAACCGACCAAAAGTCAGCAAAAAGTCCGTCGAGATTTTTCTTGCCAACTAGCTCTCCAGCTCCCCGGAATTACTCTTAAGCTTCCAGCAATAACTTGCTAAGGGAAGCTCTACGAGTTA
>CAUYUJ010000110.1:75492-118145 GCA_963575745.1 Prorocentrum cordatum | reverse complement strand
CTCCTCCTCCTCCTCCTCCTCCTCCTCCTCGTCCTCCTCCTCGTTGCGCTGCAGTGCTCGCGGCCTTCGTCAGGCAGATGCAGCGCGCCCCCGCCGCCGCAGAGGGGAGCCTGTCTCGACGTGCGGCGTGGACCCCTGCTCGGCGCCGTGGGAAGCGGCGCGGGCGGTGGGGCAACGCATTATGGCACGACTGGCTTATGAGTGGCTTCACCCTCGGCGCCTGGGACGCTGCCGGGAGGCTTCGGGGAAGCTCCTGCGGAGCTCGTGGGGAGCTTCCGGGAGGCGTCTGAGAGGCTTACCGGGCACCTCCGATGGTCCCAGCCTTCCGAAGCGGCTGCCTCTTGCCTAACAATTTGACTCGGGAGCCCCGTCGGTGCTTGTTCCCGCAAGCGATTCTTCCCTGCGCCGTCGACCTCGCATGACTCGTATGGCAACTGTTCGCTCGCTTGATTGTACTTCTTGCGAATGCTCATCCTCGTCTTTGCCCGTCTCTAACACCACTGGACATCGTCATTGATGCGTAGGCGCCCCTCAACGATCGAACGAAGAACGCAATGAAGAGGGAATGCGTCGAGCAGTACGACTCATGGTCTCAGCACCCAATCATCCCAGATCCCCACCAAGATGGAGGGGGAGGAGAGGGGGGAGGCCCATGAGGGCTTGACGACTCTTCTCGGCTACACGCAAGAGTGACCTCTCGCTGGAGTGACCTTGGTGCGGGCCCGATGGGGCCCCCCGATCGCTGAATGCGCTGCGACAGCAGCGGCTTGCGCGCCTGGTGGTGTCCCCGAAGGGCTCCCCCCCTTGGGCCGCGCACCACAGGCCACTCTTGTCTAGGGTGTACAGTGGAGACCCATGCCAAGAAACACCCCTCCTTGCCTCCAGGGTGCCCTGGGTTTCTTGTGTTTCGGTGGTTTTGCGATGGAAAGCGTGACGTTCCCACACCTGGGGTCTCAGGGTTGGGTTTCTTGTGAGTAGCCGATCTTCCTGGATCGACCTGCGGGGATGCGGCCGCATGCGCGGAAGGAAGCTCTGCGCAGCCCGTCCGCGGCTGCGCCAGCGAAGGCGACGGCGACGGTGGCGGCGACGGCGACGGCGGCGGCTGCGACGACGACGACGATGGCGACGGCGGCGACGGCGACGGCGACGGCGACGGCGACGACGGCGGCTGCGGCGACGACGATGACGACGGCGGCGACGGCGACGACGACGGCGACGGCGACGACGGCGGCGGCGACGACGACGGCGACGACGACGACGACGACGGCGACGTCGGCGGCGGCGGCGACGGTGACAACGACGACGACGGCGGCGACGGCGGCGGTGATGGCGACGGCGGCGGCGGCGGCGACGGCGACGGCGACGGCTACGGCGACGGCGACGACGACGGCGACGACGACGGTGGCGGTGGCTGCGACGACGGCGATGACGACGACGGCGACGACGACGGCGACGGCGACGCCGACGGCGACGGCAACGACGACGACGGCGGCGGTGGCTGCGACCACGGTGATGATGACGGCGACGACGGCGGCGGCGGCGACGACGACGACGATGACAGCGACGACGACGACGGCGGCGACGACGACGACGACGACGGCGACGACGACGACGACGGCGACGACGACGACGACGGCGGCGACGACGGCGACGGCGACGGCGGCTGCGACGACGGCGGCGGCGGCGACGGCGGCGGCGACGGTGACGACGAAGACGACGGCCACGACGACGGCGCAGAGATTTTTTTCCGTAACCATTTTGGCTCAAGGCCATGGCGATCCCGACGACCGCAAGTTTTTCGGGCGCTGTCGAGCGCGAGGGGCGCCGCGCCCTGGGCCAGCTTCTTGCTTCGCGTCTTCGATGCAGCGTGGCCAGGCGGAGCGCGCGGGGCCAGCAGCCATGTCGGGCGACGGGACTGGGGCGCCGCCAACCTGGAGGCGCAGGGTGCACTGGGTCTGCCAGTGCAAGGAGTGGAACTGGTGTGACAAGAGGGCGACCTGCAAGTCGTGCGGGAAGGAGGCGCCAGCGTGGGCGAAGCGCCTGCGCGCGGTGCGCCTGCCCCAGGCCGACGGGGAGGGCTTCGTCCAGCAGCCCAGGGGGCGTTCGCACCAGCGTGCAGCGCGCCGAGCTGGTGACGCCTCCAGGACAGCCTCGGCCGCCAGCACCGTGCCGAGCAGCGCGCCCGACAGCAGGGGGCGGCCGCGGGGCGGAGCCAAGCCGCCGCCTTGGCGTGAGGAGCGCGAGGAGCAGCCAGAGGAGCCAGCGTCGAGTCTGGAGCGCAGGCTCGAGGAAGCCCAGGCTCGCATCTCCAGCCTCCGCGAGGCGGTCGCCATGGAGGGGACCAGCGAGGTCTTCCAGCGAGAGGCCAGGGCGGCCCTCCTCGCGGCGGAGGCTTCGGCCGAGAGGGCAGAGGCCGAGCTCCGCGAGGCCCAGCGGCTCGGGGGGCCCCCCCACGCCGTCCTCCACGGAGGCGCCAACGCCATGCAGAAGGTCGAGAAGCAGATCGCTGCTACCAGAGCCAAGCGTGAGCAGGCCGTGCAGCGGGCTGAGTCCCTCAGGGGGAAGATTGCGGCCATGCAAGAAGAGCTGGCCGAGACCGAGTCCGCGGTCGAGGACTTCAACAGCCAGCTCGTCAAGCTCGAGGAGTCGAAGGCTCAGACGGTCCAGCAGGCGCTCCAGCGGGCCATTGAGGTGTGCGGAGGCCAGCAGCCCCTGGAGACCGCGGTCGGGGGCCTCGTCACCCAGGTCAGCCAGCTGGGTGAAATGCTCGGCCGCAACTCGGATGGCGTCGCGCCCAGGCTCCTGGAAATCATGGACATCATTGCCGCGCAGAGCGCAGCCATCTCGGACATGCTCCACCCCGCTGCGCCTGCTGCCGCGGCATCGCGCTGGGCCGACGGCCTTGGCGGGGACGGGCTCGCCGTCGACGACGAGGAAGGCCCCCCCGCCCCAGCCGCTGGGGCCTCTGCCCCCGCGGTGCAGCGGCCGCCAGCGGAGGCCGCAGGGCAGCAGGTGCGGCCGGGCCCGCCCACCCAGCGGGCGAGCCCAGCAGTGGGGCCCTACGGGCCAGCCGCCGCCCGCGGGCAGTCAGGCGCGGCGCTCGGCGCCTGGCCCCAGCCTGGCAAGGCCGAGCGCAGAATCCTTGAGGATGCCTGGGACGAGCACGAGGATGGCCAGGCCTTGGCTACCCTGGCAGCTGCTGGGGGCTACGCTCCTATGGGCCCTCGTCGCTCCTAGCCGCTCGGCAGCAGCGACAGCCTGGGGACCCGCGCCGCCGCCGCCGCCGTCAGACTGGCCGACCTTGCACCAGACGCGAGGGGAGCCACGGCGGCAAGGCGGGCCCGCTCCTGGGCCGAGGTGCGGTCGGGACCGCCGAGGCGCCCCCCCCGACGGCCTCGAGCGGGCAGACGGCGGGAGGGTTCAGCCCTCCGACGTCGCAGCCGTCTGCCCCGCCCCATGGGAGTCGCGGAGCCGCTGCTGGGTTCACGCCAGCCGCCCTTGAGGCGAGAGTGGGCGGGGCGGTGCCAGCTTGTGAGAGGGCGGCCGGGCAGCTCCGTGCAGGCTTCGACGTGCTGGGCATCTACGGCAACACATGGGACCGTGCCTTGGAGGTGCTTGAGGCCTACATCGTGCGGGAGGGCGCGCGCCTGCACCTCGTCACGGTCCAGGAGGGTCCCCTTGGGCCCCGCCAGCTGGAGAATGCTAGCCGCCGAGCTCGCGGCTTGGGCTACGCGGCCTTCTTGCATGATGCGGCGCCCACTGGACAGGCGGCCCCCGCCCACTCAGGGGGCGTCGGAGTACTTGCCCGTGAGGGCCTTCAGGCGCGGGAAGCCCAGTGGCGAGTACCAGGGGACTTCAAGCACCACATGATCGCCGAGGGCCTGATCCACAAGGCTGGGCCTACGTCAAGTGTGATATGGGGGCGGGCGGTCACTGGCGTGGCCGACGGAGAGTTGCGCGGTGGGCGAGTCACCGCGTGCCCCTGCTCGGGGCGGCTCCCCCGCGGCGCGGCCCTCGGCCTCAGGCTGCGGTGCGCTGAGCTCCGCAGGGGCCTCGACCTGGATCCGCTCGTGCTGATCACGGACCGCGCGCTCCATATTCGCGCAGGGTGGTTGCACTCGGGCGAGCTCCCCCTGCCGATGCTCAGGGGGGCGCTCGAGGCTGCGGCTTCGCGGCAGGCGTCAGCGGTGCCCTGGGTGCACCGCAACTTCCCCGTGGATGCAGCTGTCCTCGCCCTGGGCAGGATCGGCTGGTACTTCAGGTCCGAGCGGTGCCTCATCACGGACGTCGGGGACGTGCTGGACATGGCGCTGATGGGGCTGCGTGAGCTCGGCCTAGAGGCCAGCCTTGGGGCGAGGCGCGCCTCGGATCGGCGTGAGATGCGAAAGCTGGCCAGTGCCTCTTCTTTGTATGGTTCTTTCTTTTGGGATGCCTGCAGGGAGCTCATCGGGCCAGGAGGCAAGCTCAGCGAGCGCGAGAGGAACGGGCTGGTCTCCCACCTCGCGAACGCGCACTGGCCGCAGGCGAGGCTCCACGGCGCCAGCGGAAGCGGCCGCGCCCGCTGCAGGTGCCGCTGGCACAGGATGTTCGAGTGCCCCATGCTTGCGGCCCAGCGGAGGGACTCGGTCTCGCCATCGCTGATGTGGAGCGCCGCGCGGGTTCGCGCCCTCGGAGTGGCAGCAGGGGAGGACGTTGCTCGGTGCTGGTTGTCAGCGCCGCCGCCCCCACAAGGGCCTCGCACGGACGCCATGAGTGTCTGGTGGACATGCAGGCCGCCCGACGTCAAGCCCAATGGCAAGTTGTACGTGGACGGCTCGTCGGTCGACCCGCAGTTCTGCGCCTTGGAACACGCGGGCTGGGCTATTGCTCAATGCGACGACGACGGCAGCCTCGTCGCGGGCGTCTACGGGACCGTCATGAGGGTCCTCCATCCACAGCAGGCGGCTCGTGGCGGTGAGGACTTCGCGGTCTGGAAGATGGTGAACTACGCGGGCCCTGCAGTCGAGGAGGTCCTCATCGGCTGCCACGGCACGGCGGAGGGCCCGCATAGGGGGCTGGCCTATGCGACGGGCCCGACCAAGGCCAACGCCCACCTCTGGAGCAGGAGCCTCGCCGCCCTCGAGCCTGGCGGCTCCGGGGCGAACGCGGTGGCCGCCCACGGCAGCAGGCAGGCGGTGCTCGACGGGCGACTCACGGAGGCGCAGAGGCGCAGCACCCTGCATGCCTGCCGCTCCGCCAAGCTGGAAGCACGGCTGCGCGCCGAGGACGCCCAGACCGTGGGCGAACGCCGCGCCTTGGCGGGTCTCGCCCAGGAGCAGGCCCGCTGGGTGGGCCAGGCGGCGGTCTACAGGCAGCATTTCGCGGAGAAGGACAGTGACAGCTTCCTCGAGTCCGACGAGAGGCGGCAGGTGCGGTTCGCCAACCAGGATGAGCGGGCCGAGCTGCCCACTCCATGCAGGCCGACGGCGCAGCAGCCGCGAGTGGAGTGCGTCCGCTCGGTGGCCTGCGCGGGCGGCCTCTCCATCACCACGGCTGGCATCCGCTGCCGCTGCCACTCCCTGACACACGCGTGCTGCGGCGTAGGCGGGGAGTCCCAGGAGCTGGTGACGTGCGGCAAGTGCGGCGCCTACATGGTCCTCGGCGGCCAATCTGGAGGCCGCCCAAAGCTCAAGGAGCAGTGAGTGCGTCGGCGAGAGGGCCACGGGGCAGCGCAGCCAGCGCCGCCCTCGGGCTCGAGGGCTACACCCAGGTGGCCAACCACGCGGAGGTGTTCAGCAGCGCAGGGAGAAAGGTGCTGGAATCCCCGAGCTGAGGCTGCAGGGGCCGCTACCCCCAGCGGCCCAGGAGGCCTTCCAGGCGTGGCTGGGCCTCGAGGGAATGGAGGCGCCCCTGCAGCAGGTGGCAGCTCAGCAGCAGCGGCGTCTTGAGGTGCAGGCGGCTGCGAGCTTTGGCCAGCAACGAGGCCGACGGCGGCAGGGCAGCAAGGGGCGGCGGGCATCGCCCCGCGGGCCGCCATGCTGGCCGCGCACGGCCTGTACGTGCTGGACCTCGCCGAGCAGGTGCTGCCCGCCGACGCCGCCGCGTAGGGCCGCTGCGTCCGCCCGCGGCGCGGCCGCGGCCCGCGCCCTGGCGGCGTGAGCTCGGGCGAGTAGGCTGCTCGCCCGAAGTCGCCTTCATGGCCCCGCGAATCGAATCGAATCGACGGCGCAGAGATGTCCACGCTGTCGGGTTCCGGAGAGCCGCGCCTAGAGGGCCCCGCGCTTCCCACGCGCCGCTTGGCATCGCTCGGGCGTGTGCCCTGCTCGGAATTGCTTGGGCGTATGCCTCGCTCGCTCGGGCGTGTGCCTTGGCTCGCTCGGGCGTCGCTTGCCATCGCTCGTCGCTTGGCATCGCTCGCTTCGGCGAGGACCATCGAGGAGCGTCCTGGGCCTTCTTCGGCGGCGAGCCACGGGTGGCAAGTGAGAAGAAAAGAGCCTTCTCAGAAGGCTCGGAAGTCCCCTGGCCTCCTGAGGAGTCTTCTGAGCCTTCCCCGAGGACACGAGATACTTTTCAGACGGCGCGAGGGCTTCTGAGAAGTCCCGCCGCCTTCTGAGGGGGCCTTCTCCTTCTCCCTCCCCCCCCTCGCTCGCCGCCGACCTCTTGCGAAGAGTCAGCGCGCGAGTTCGAAACATGCACGGGGAATGGGCGTCCGAGCGATGGCGAGGCGTCCGGCGCCGTGGTTTCTTTCACCACGTGGCTCCCCAGAGGGGCCGGAGCTCGTCCTGGGGGCCAGCCTCTCTTTTCCCGCGCCGTTGCGCGACGGCCCCAGGGGGCCCCAGGGGGGGCCCTGCAGGTGGGGGCCTTAAGAGGCCGAGGCCCTCGCAGCGGATGCTGCCGTTTTTTTTTTTTTTTTTTTTTTTTTTTGGGTTTTTTGTTTTTTTTGTTGTTGTTGTTTTGTGTGTTGTTGTTGTTGTTGTGGTTATTGTTGTTGTTGTTGTTGTTGTTGTTGCTGCTGCTGCTGCTGTTGTTGTTGTTGTTGTTGTTGTTGTTGTTGAACATTATTACTTCTAAAGAATAATTATTGTTGGGGCCCCTGGTGCACGACCCCCCCGCCGCGCCTAGGCCGCAGCCTCATTTTCATCATTTTCGTGAGGAAGTCTCAGGCAAAACGGGTTGGTCCGGATCCGGTTGTGTTGTTACGATCGGTTTTCCCTTGCAAAAAATAAGCTAAAGTGGACATTTCTTGTTCTAACATAACCAAACTTCAAGAATCCCTTGCAAAAAATAAGGTAAAGTGGACATTCGCGCGCGCAAGACGAAATCCTTCCAAAACCTTAGTTTTCGTAGCGATTTTAACATAAAAACATCAAAAAACCAATGGTTTTTCAAAAAAAATGTCAAAATTTCATCCCGCGCGCTCTTGCGGATTCGTAGGAAACCCAACACTTTTTAAACATTTCAGTCAAACGGGCTTTTGCGAGCAACTTATTCGAACTTCTGCAACAACGGTTGCGCACCTGCCAGGGCCATCATCCCTGTCAAATAATACCATGCGGGACACATTCGTTTTTTCTTCGCGCGCGCACGCCGTCGTCGTCGGCCGCGGGGCCCTGAATAGTAGCCACGGTCGTCCGCATGCCACGAAGTGAAGTGTCCGAACGTCATAGGGCGGGAAGCTGGGTGTGGGTGGTGGCGAAGAGTCGTTTGGAAATTTGGTAGAGCTTGAACCGGCCCCCCCACAAAGTGGGGGTATTGCCCGCCTCCTATGAAAACCCTGGCACTGGTGAGAACGGAGTGTCCCCACGTGCTAGTAATTGTTGTTGAACATTATTAATTCTAAAGAATAATTATTGTTGGGCCCCCTGGTGCACGCCCCCCCTGCGCCGCCTAGGCCGCAGCTACATTTTCATCATTTTCGTGAGGAAGCCTCAGGTAATTCGATGTGATCAAGATCCGGTTGTTTTGTTCCCCCCCGCTTTCCCTTGCAAAAAACACTATAAAATGACATTTCTTGTTCTAATATAATCAAATTTCAAGAATCCCTTGCAAAAAATAAGGTAAAGTGGACATTCGCGCGCGCAAGACGAAATCCTTCCAAAAGCTTAGTGTTCGGAGCGATTTTAACATAAAAACATCAAAAAACCAATGGTTTCTCAACAAAAAAATGTCAAAATCTCATCCCGCGCGCTCTTGCGGATTCGTAGGAAACCAACACTTTTTAAACATTTCTGTCAAACGGGCTTTTGCGAGCAACTTTTTCGAACTTCTGCGACAACGGTTGCGCACCTGCCAGGGCCATCATCCCTGTCAAATAATACCATGCGGGACACATTCGTTTTTTCTTCGCGCGCGCACGCCGAAATCTCCAAAAACCGGTTCTGTGGGTGTGCCCACGTAGTAGCCACGGTCGTCCGCACGCCACGAAGTGAAGTGTCCCAACGTCATAGGGCGGGAAGCTGGGTTTGGGTGGTCGCGAAGAGTCGTTTGGATATTTGGTAGAGCTTGTAATGCCCCCCCACGAAGTGGGGGTATTGCCTGGTGTCGTATGAAAACCCTGGCACTGGGGAGAACACCACGCGTTCGGGTAAAATGATTGTTGTTGTTGTTGTTGTTGTTGTTGTTGTTGTTGTTGTTGTTGTCGTGCACCGCGCGTGTGTGTGTGTGTGTGTGTGTGTTTTTCTTTGGGCTTTGTCTCTACGCGGCGACGCCCCCTTCGGGGGCAGCGTTCGGGGGGGGAAGGGCTCAGGGGGGGAATGCATCGATCCCCAGTCAGTCGCCCGCTCCTCGCCGAGGGGGTCCCGACAGCCCACAGCCGACGCGCGGCTCGCCATCGGGGGCCAATCGCCGACCTGGCGGCGATGCGTCGTCGATTCCAGCTCCCGAGCCAGTCCTCTTCCTCCTCCTCCTCGTTCTCCTCCTCCTCTTCCTCCTCTTCCTCCTCCCCCTTCTCGTCTTCTTCTTCCTCTTCTTCTTTTTCTTCTTCTTATTATTCTTTTTATTTCTCTTCTTCTTCTTCTTATTCCTCCTCCTCCTCCTCCTCCTTCTGTTCTTCTTCTTCTTCTTCTTCTGCTTCATAATCTTTTTCTTCTTCTGCTGCTTCTTCTTCTTCTTCTTCCTCCTTTTCCTCCTCCCTCCCCCTCCCCTCCCCTCCCCTCCCCTCCCCTCCCCTCCAACCCAGCCGGTCCTCCGCGAACGTTCTTCGCTCACTCCCGGTCAGACCCTCCGCGCCGCTGCCCCGCGCACCGCACGCCGCGCGCGCGCGGCGGAGAGGACCTCCGGTCGTGCGGCCTGGGAGCGCAGGCCTGCAGCGTGACCAGCGCGCTCGCGAAGGAGGAGGGGCCGACCGGGATGGGGTCAGAGTCCCTCCTCCTCCTCCTCTTCCTCCTCCTCCTCCTCCTCCTTCCTCCTCCTCCTCCTCCTTCCTCCTCCTCCTCCTCCACCCTTCCTTCTCCTCCTCCCCTCCTCCCTCCTCCTCCTCCTCCTCCTCCTCCTCCTCCTCCTCCTCCTCCTCCTCCTCCTCTCCCCTCCTCCCTCCTCCTCCTCCTCCTCCTCCTCCTCCTCCTCCTCCTCCTCCTCCTCTCCTCCTTCCCCTTCTCTTCTCTCCCTCCTCCTCTCCTCCTCCTCCTCCTCCTCCTCCTCCTCCTCCTCCTCTCCTCCTCCTCCTCCTCTCTCCTCCTCCTTCCTCCTCCTCCTCTCCTCCTCCTCCTCCTCTCTCCTCCTCCTCCTCCTCCCCTCCCCCTCCCCCTCCCCCCCTCCTCCTGCCCCCTCCCAACAACTCTCAAGAAGACCTCAGAGGCAGCCCAGAGGCCCCGGGAGGCTTCGACGATGCCAAGGAGATGCCCAAAGGGTTTCCAGGAAACTCGAGATCCTCGAACAACGGCAGGTGGTCCGAATGCGTTTAACATGTGTGAGCTCTCCAACTTTCCCGCGAAAGAATGGTCCCAATAGAGCCTCTCGAGGCATGAGCACGGGCCAGCGGGTGGGGGGGGACCGTCGACAGTAGTCAAGGATGGACCGAAGAGGCAAGGATGCAAGGGTACCCTTGGAAAGGTTACCCATCCCTATCATCGGTTTCGACTGTATTCCTCACCCCCCTCATGGCCACCCCCGCGTCCATCGAGGAAAGCGCCCAGACAGCGGGGCCGAAACAGGCTGCGCCCCGCAGGGTTCGTACCCCGACCCCCCTTCCCCAATCCCCCCCCCTTTCGGGCGCGGCCTTCCCCTTCTGTGACGTAACCCCCGCCCTTCAAGTTCCCCTCCGGCCGCACACATACGCACATTGGGGCGAGGCGTGGGGGACGCCACGGAGGGGGATGGCTTGCTAGGGTTGCCAGGGGTCGTTAGGCCGCCCCTGACCCTTCCGTCCGACCCGAATGCGGACCGGACTGTACTCGGCATTGAGTCGGAGTCGAATCGGATCGGCCGCGCCAGGATGCACAGCCCCCTGCTAGAGCCCCCCGTCTGTAGTTTTCACGCGAGTTATCCGGGAACTTTATTCGACATGTTTCATGTGTATGACCTCCTGGCACGCCCACGATGATTGGACGTGCCATCCTTCCAACAAAAATGGTGGTCGTTATTATGCCGTCCCCAGTCTTCAAATGCGGGCTCCTGTTATTGAGTGATGCAGGCCTGGAGCAGGGCGGGCGCGACGGGCTGGGGACGGAACGCAAGGCCTGGAACGTAATTTGCATTGCGTCGAAATTCGCGCGCAGAACTCGCTGGTTGGACATGTAGTTCCCAGATAGTCTTTGTGTGTGTGTGTGTGTGTATGAGTGTGTGTGTGTGTGTGTGAGCCGACATGTTGCTGGGGTAGAAGACGGCTGAGGTACGCAGCCGCATTTCTACCAGGGCTGTCGGTCAGGCACTGTCGCGGCAAGTTGCTCGAGCTCGCAGCGCGTCTCGTGCTCCTTTCGATCAGTACTTCCTGCCAGCACGTGCGCGCGAAGCGCGGAGAGAGCTCCTGGGCAGTGCGGCGCCCAGGGCCTGGGGCACCCGAGGTGGCCCTCTGCCAGCGTGCCCCACTCCTCGCCGCGCGCGCCCCGAGTCCTCGCTCGAGGCGTGCGCTGGCCAGAGCAAGCTACGGGTTTCCTACCGGCCTCGAGCGTATCCCTATCCCTAAGATTGACACGCCAAAGGGCGATGACAATCTCAGGGATTCGCCCTCAAAACATAGGGACCCCCCTAAGATTGGCATCGTGATGAGGAGGTGCCCAGCATAGGGATAGGGACATGTTCCAGGCTGGTAATCCTGGGGCGCAGCGCAGGCGAAAAAGCACACTGGTGGCACCGTGCAGGGCGTGAAACAGCTTGCAGCAAGCGATAGTTTTGTATTCGTTGTTCTGCCGATCGGCGCGGGCCCTCGCACCCCCCCCTTCCCCCACTCCAGTGGAGTGGATCTTGGCTGTTTTTGGTGCCTGTTTCGAGCAGGTGGAGTCTCCCCCACAGGACGCCCTGCTGTCAACAGTCGGACTGAGCAGGGATCCGGAGCCAGACCCCCCTCCCCCCCCTTTCCGCCCAATGTCGAAACGCCGAAAAAGATGACGTTCACAAAAGGCTTCGCCCTGAGCAGGTCGTACCCTGCAGGGCTCCCAGGGGTTCACTCTGCGGAGGAGCCAAGAGGAATTCGGGCGCAGGCTCAGGCTGTTGGTCGATCCGCCAAGAGGAGACTTTTCCTGGATCCCTTTGTGCGAGGGCTAATTGAACTACTAGAGCAGACATTGGTATAGGCAGCGCCAATTGCCGGCTGCCAGTGAGGCACCGTCGCAGCGACGCGCTCGGCTTTGCCGCGTGAAGCGTGGAGAAGTGCGGGCTGTGCCCACTTGCGTGCGCAGCTCCTATC
Source organism: Prorocentrum cordatum (assembly GCA_963575745.1). Classification (NCBI taxonomy): domain Eukaryota; class Dinophyceae; order Prorocentrales; family Prorocentraceae; genus Prorocentrum; species Prorocentrum cordatum. The sequence continues at coordinate 106,324 of CAUYUJ010000110.1, read as the reverse complement.
ACGCCCCAGGCAGAGCTTGGCCAACGTTCTTCGCAGCGTGCCAGGGGCGTCCGCCCGCGAGTGCAAGCGAGGGCTTGAGCGCCGCGCGTGCTCAAGCGCGCGCGCGCGTGTGCCGCGCTCGTTCCTACCCTACGGCGGGTTGTAAAAAGACGCCGACCTGAGCAGATCGTTCATTTGTGCCGCTCGATCTGAGCAGGCCGTTCAACTGCTCCGACCTGAGCAGGTCGTTCAGTTGTTCGGGGGTGGAGAGCGAAGTGTCCCGCTCGACCTGAGCAGGTCGTTGACTGCTCCGAGCTGAGCAGGTCGGGGGGGAGGAGGGGGGCAGGGGCAGCGGGAAAAACGGCAGGAGCAGAAGAGGGAGAGGGTGAGGGGAATCGAGCAGAGACAATCGGACAAGCAGAGGCAGAGGGGGAGGCAGAAGCCAAAACAAAGGATGAAGCAGATGAGGCAGGGGCATCGGTGAAACAATGAAGGTGAACCCTCTTTGGCCAACTCGGGGGTTCTCTGAGGGCCTCTTAGAAGCCTCCTTTCAGCCTTATCGGGCCTCTCTTGATGTCCTTTGGAAGCTAGTGGAGCACCGAAGGGGCATCAGCGAACCAATCCAGGCCTCCGACGTCTTTTCGGTACGGGGTTTCGGAATTCCCAGCCCCTTCATAGGGTCTGTCTGTTCATCTTGAGCGCGTGCTTTTCTGTGTGGTCCTGGGTCCCGTAACGGGTCACCGAGGCCGAAATTCAGCAACATGCCGCAAGTGGAACAACCACCAGGGGTTAAATGCAGAATACAGTCGGGGCGCTGAAGAAGGAACCCTTTTCGTCTGGGAGGGGCCCCGTGTTCCTTACTTGTTTTACACTGTGCCTTAGGTTTTCCTTTGGTTGTCGATGGGAAATCGAAGTTTAACTGATGGAAAAAAGGGGCCTCGTTCCATATTTATCGTTCCTGTCACAACACACAGTGACTTATTATCGCTGGCAGGGACATGCCACAACACGCAGTCCGGCGACGGAGGAAGCAAGTCAGGGGAGGCGCCGCTGACGCCTGCCGGCCGGATCGTCCTGGAGACCGTCCTGAGAGTGTGCGACGAAGTGCAGGCGAGGCGTCGTCGTCGTCGTCGTCGTCGCCGTCGTCGTCGCCGTCGTCGTCGTTGGTGAATCCCGCCCCGATCTTGTTGGGGCCCTGGGGAGGCCCCAGGGGCCAACCCCCAACCTGAGCGTTGATTATCGTTCGGATCTGAACAAATCCTCTTCCTCCTCCTTCTCCTTCTCCTCCTCCTCCTCCTCCTCCTCCTCCTCCTCATCCTCTTCCTACCCACTATCCTCCTCCTCCTCCTCCGCCTCCTCCCCTTCCTCCCCTGCTCCTCGTGCCCCTCCATATTTCATGGGCCCACCGCAGGCCCAAGGTCTTTTCTTGGGCCCTTTCCGTTTGATGGTCCTTGGGCCCTTTCACCTCGCCTGAGGGTCCAGTAGGCCATTTGTCGGCTTCCTTGTGGCTCTTTGTGGGCAACGTTTCGTGTGAGGGGATGAAGGTTACCACATGCGCGCACTCGGGTTTCGGTTAGTGTTCGTGTTCCGTATCCATTTGGGTTCAACGGTGATATTGTGATATTTTCCAAATACATACATGTACGCTTGGATTGTTGCGCGGAGACATGACAGACTCAGCGATGGCAGGAACCATGTGCCGCTAGCATGCGTTTGGTCAAATAAAGTGTGTGAGCAAATCTCTCGGGAATGTGGGCTTCCTTTCTCCAGCGCCCGGGAGCTGGCTGTGCATTTCCGTTCACGACACATGCACGTGGTTGGCCTAGCAATATTCCAGACAAAGTGCGTCCCAGACATATCCACGTTTTTACTTTCATCCGAGCGGGCAGTGCTTGATTACTGGGCCCAGACAAAATACAGAGATGATCCAATACTTATGGTTCGTGTGGAAGACGCGGTAGAGTTGTCAGAACCAGTACACATGTACACCACGGACGGGACAGATGCAGTCAAATCGTTGTTCACTCTGGTATCTGATGCGACGTGTCGACGGTGTATGCGTGCTGGTGTCAATCATGGCGTGCCGCTTGGAGATGTCATTGGCGAGTGGGAGCGCAGGCATGGAGTCATATGCCCTAAAGACGATCAAGGTTCACCCAACGTGCAGACAGGAGCTGTGATGGCAATGCCCCACGCGATTCTTTGTTCTCGAAGAATATGGACTGCATGGGGTTTCCCCGTGGGTTCCGATTTCAGGAGATCGCGTGGACTTCGAATGTCTCTAGTTCGGCCGTTGTGGCGCAACCTCGGACAAGTGGAGCTTCAGAGAGGAGTCACCGGGGTGCCATGTGAGGATGGCCGTGTCCTTGACATCGACGAGCTTCAAGGCGCCGCTGATGTGCTCCTGAAGTGCGTTAGCCAGATGGCTCGCAATCATGCTTTCACTGATGAAGCCATTCATCATGCCACGTGGCTTCAAAATATGAGGAACCACATGTTGGTGCAACAATTGAGGTTGACACGCCAAGCTTACAGCATGGAAATGCTTGTTCATGCAGTCATCGGTTCTGGCTTACTGCGAGATGTGAACTCATTCAAGGACTGAGGATTCCCATGACACCCGCCTCGACTGCTGCACACCTTCTCCATCCCCTGACTTGTTTTGATTTGGATCTGCCAGGCATATCTGCAGATCCACAGAGCAAAACAACTCAGGTGGGAGAGGGTGGATGGCAACAGCAGTGAATGGTGTCATGGAAATCCCAAATAGGAGGTAACCGAGCATTGCCTCTACGTGGTAGTCGCAGACATTAACCTTCGAGATTATCTCATTGGCCTCCTGCGGGATAACCGTTTTATTCCGACACGGACTACATTGTACCGACATAGGATGACTCTGCACTTGGGCTACTGCGCGTATCGCCAGGCACTGAACGGCCAACTCGTGAGCGACGGAGTGGCGCTTGTTACTTGGAGGACACTGGATCTCTCACCTCAAGCTGGAATTGAATGGCTTCTTCACGGCGGCTCTCAAATGCGGCAACGTGATCTTCCACGGGCCTTGGATATTTCGATGTCGTTGGTCTCGTCGGAGCGCCCGGAGAACGAGGCAGACCTCTTCGACGAACTACGGGACCTTCTGGGCATGGAGTCGGGATGCCCTGTAGGAGTGGGAAGCGGTAGAAAATCTTTGAAGTACAAAGGCCATGCTTTGATTCACGCAGTGAAGCTTCAGTCGCCCACTTGGAAGGCGGCGTGTCAGATGTTGAATTCAACTGTAAGTGTGACAGGAGATCTCGGAGAAGCATCTACGTTTCACTACCGCGCTGACGTTCGGGACAACTTCGGTCAGTGGATTACTGCAGAGGACAATCGCATTATCAATGGCGCTGTTGGTGGTCAATCAGATTTTGACTTCGACGCAGAGGTTCAAGGCTTCGACTTCGGAGAGGGCGATGATATCCAGGACGACGCAGCAAATCGACCTGACCGCGAAGAGTGCGACTACCCAGGGGAGGATGCGTACATCGTGGACCTGTCGAAGTGCGTGTACATTCCTGGCCCGCACCACATCTTGCACAATCTGACGAAGGGGCTGCCTGAGGTTCTGAGCTGGTGGGATCAATATGTCTTGTATTTGAAGAATGTGTGCAAGATGTTGAGTATGCGTTTTTCTAAAGCGAGGCTCCTGAATTCATGCTTCGCGAATGGCGCCGCTTCGGTATTCTATCAGAACATCGCTTCTTTTAACGCCACTGTGTACACGGGCCGCTGGGGTACAGTGCGCAATGCGACTCACCAGCTCGTAGATCCGCACATCATGGGCGCCCTGCGCACGGGTTGGGATCGAGCGCGCTATGTGGCAGGCCGAGGCGTTGCAAGGGATGATGAGAATGTGCCCGACGAGAAGAAGGCTAGGGAGAGGGAACATACACGACGCCACGGGGCTTCCATAGGCCCAGTGTGAGGCCAGACCCTAGTGGATGCGGTCTCTTGGCATGGCCCGAAATCCATCTCCACTAGGATCTTGCCCAACATGGGCCTGTGGAAACCTGGCGATGGCGTGCACTTTCCCTCTCCCTGAAGGGAGCCAACGTGGACCTGGTGGACCAAGCAGTCAAATTGAAACGGTTCTGGGGATACGCCATCATGGTAGATGTGGTTGCAACGCTATTCCTCTACATGGCGGGATGGATCGACAATTGCCCGTGCCACGACACCATCCCGGGCGAAACCAGCTTCACCAATCAAGAGAGGACGAGTTATTGGGCTCGCATTGTGGGCAAGCCATGCCCGATGATTTGTCGCAGGGCTCCTGAGCTGGTAGCTGGCAAATTCACTGAGTTTATCAATTTGCTCTTGCGGGTTTCGCTGAATGGTTTATTATTCGAGCTGGCTGCGATGAGTTTAGACGGCGGGGATCGCGCGCAGGTGTTGAGGGACTACGATGCTACTCGGCGGTATGTATACCTTGTCTGCACTCTCAAGTTCGGGTGTTGGCAGCAATTACCTTGGGTGTTGATGGGCATTGCAAGCAGCAGTGTTGGTGTCGGCCGTGAGTGCGCCAGGAAATCCTTGAGATTGTGGACTCATCGACGTCGTGACCATGGATATCGGGCGCACTTTCTCGAGACTGTTCTCTGCGACCCTGCTTCCAGAGGTTGTGACGAGATGAAGGCATTCATTTCTGGTGCTGATCCAAAAACTTTGCCGTTGCTATATCGAATGATGGGGCGATTTCGATTTGTATTAACCAGCGAGCGGTGGGTGGAAGCTCTCCATGCGGCCAGCAGGCATTGGCTTACAAGTGCTCACCACGCAGGACCAGTCCACGTCGCCTTTCATTCAATGCTCCCTACGCTTCGGGCTAAACTGAAACAACATCCACGATCATTGGAGGCGATGGTCGATCATTGTTCATCTGTGAAGACTGGTTTATCAGGACTGCAGGCGATGGGTCTCAGCAGTCATCCCCGGATTCAGGAAATGCTAGCGGCGAGTAAGAAGAAGGAGTTGAGCAGGAAGCTGTTGCCAGAAGTGACTCGCATCATATATCACTTGGACACTCGCACGCTGCACCAAGACCTTCCAGACGTTCTCCCACTTCGACCTCCACCTCCACCGCCACCACCCGCTGGGCCAGGGCCCGAAGGACGCCCGGGGGCTAAGATCAATGGCGGGGAGGAGGAGGAGGAGGAGGAGGAGGAGGAGGAGGAGGAGAGGAGGAAAGGAGGAGAAGGGGAGGAGAAGGAGAGGAGGAGGAGGAGGAGGAGTAGGAGGAGGAGGAGAGGAGGATGAGAAGGAGAGGAAGAGGAAGAGGAAGAGTAGGCGGAGGAGGGGAAGGAGAAGGAGGAGGGGGAGGAGCGGGGCGAGGATGCCCAGTATTGTCTGTCCCCAGGAGCAGGCGCTGGAGGCAGCAGTGGCAGCGGCGGCGAAGGTCCACCTGGCGGCGGAGGTGGCGCAGGAGGTGGCGGCTCAGGCGGTGGCGGCTCAGGCGATGCCCCTGCCGCTGGTGGTAGTGGAGGCAGTGGCAGCAGTAGTGGAAGCGTTGGAGGCAGCGGAGGCGGTGGAAGCAGTGGGGGCGATGCCCCTGGGGGCGGTGCAGGTCCCAGTGCAGGTGCTCCCGCCGCTGGCAAGGACATCGGCCATTCGCCGAGGTATGTCGAAGTGTTCTCGACGTACGCCTTACGTGAGCTCAGGGACTTGTTCAATCACAGGGATTCGGCGTCCACGCATTGTATTTTTGCTATCACCATGGACAATCCTTTCACGGTCCCGCCGTTCTTGAAGCTCATTGACGTCGTCAACCCTCAGTGCGTCGATGTAGGCAGCCGAGGTGGCGATGAATCGGATGGCTTCGATTTCGACGAAGAGATGGGCGGCGAATGCTGCGCCGCCAAGGGGTTGAAGCCGTCGTGGTGCTCGACAGGCCCAGGCGGCGTCCATTCTGTATACTTCGCAATCCAACATGCCCAGCCTTCTGTATTTCAAGTCCCTGAGGGAGCCTTGAAAGTACAACAGTACGATTCGATTGCGTGCAGCCTCTGCAACGTAGACGAGCCGTATGACGACGGCCAGATGTTCGCTGAGATGAATGATACTGATATTTCGCTTGCCGAAGCATCGATTGTTATTACACCATCAACCTTCTCAATGTCTGAATGGAGGAGCTTGAGGACGTTTCCAAACAAAAAGCCCTTATGCCACGTGTTCGGTCGAGACACGCCCGCGGAGTTATTCACATCTTTGCAAACCGTCGTTGAGAAACTTCTCTTCACCGGGGCAAGTTCAGGAGGGGTTGCCGTCGTTGATCGCGACGACCTGGAAGGCCATCAACATGCTCTCGATTTCCTTGTAACTCATGGGTATGTGACGCAATCTAATGAATCTGGCTGGGCAATCAGTCCACGCGGGAAGGAGGCCATGCGGACCACTCAGCCTATAAACGAGCCGCAGCTTGCTCTGGGAACTGGAGATGGGCTTGCAATGGAAGACCTGTCCATGATCAACATCTTGTTACGGCTGGAACGTGATGGCTGGCAATGCAGCGTTGTCCACTCGAGGAGGGGGGTTGATGTCTACAGAAATGGCGTGACAAAGCAGTGGTATATAAAAGAATCTGCAACGACTTTCCAGCGTTATTATTTGTTGGCCCTTCTGTATCACAAGACGCACGGCAAAGACGTTCCGCATGGCAGGGCTGAAGGGTTTTACAGAGCTTGGATTGAAGGTAACGACTACCAACCATCAGAACGCAGGAAAAAAGATGACTTTGATTTTGACGCGACGCCCGGGCATCAGGGCGCACTTCCAAAGATGCCGAAGGTCAAAGACAAGCCCCCTCAGGGGCCCGCGCCCGTGGAGCCAGCGCCTGGACCTGAAGACGAAGAAGGTGCAACATATGAAGAATCACTACATGCTGATCCTGAGCCAGAAGCTTCCTCGAGTGCCAAGGGTAGTAGTAGTTCGAGTTCCAGTAGCAGTTCGAGCTCTTCTTCAGACTCTTCAGACGAGGCTTTGAAGGAGGATGTGCCGCCGCCACCAGTTGGGCCTATTGGACGGGTCAAGGAGAACAATCAAAACTGGCGTGGGGCCAGGTTCACATTCGTGTACCATAAAACTACAGGTGAACCTATCGGCCATGAGGTTGCATGCCCTTTGCGGAAATACCATGGGAAGTGTCGCCGAAGGCGCCTGTGGAATGCGAACGGTGGGAAGTATCACACAGAGAAGTTACTCAAATGGTGGGTTCTGAATTGCCGCATGGTGGATAACCAACCCGATCACCGTGACTACCCAGACCCGTTGAAGCTGCCGACCATGGATGCCCTCGACAACATGGAGTTCTTTAACCCATAACTTCCAACTGAAGTTGTTTGGCGGTGGCGCAAGCAAAATCATTGCAGGATCCTCCTCCTCCTCCTCCTCCTCCTCCTCCCTGTTCTTCCATCCACATCCTTCCTGCTTCATACTTTGATTTCTTGGGCGTTGCATTCCCCATTGCCATCCGCAGGGGGACTCATGAGACTCATACTCAGACTCAAATTCGTGCTCGACGACGGTCACCTTGACTCGCGTCATCCACTCGTGTTCAGACTCACCTGTTCTCAGCCCCCAAACCCCAACGGCCAGACTAACTCATACGTTGCCGCTCCCACCCGGACTCTTAGTGCCGCTTCTGCTGACTGACTGACTGACTGGCTGACTGAATATCTTCGTCCATGCACAGTCTCACTCAATCGCGCGTGCAGACAGAGTCCCACACCATGGCTATGCTCTGCTATGCTATGATGCTGTTATGGGCCTGGCTATGCTATGCTATGATGCCGCTATAGCCTTGACAGTCTTAGGTGGGCAGCCTTGGGTGTTGTCTTGGGTGGGCCGTCTTGAAGACCGTCTCGGGCCGTCTTGGGCGCTGTCTTGGGCGGGCTGTCTTGGAGGACGTCTTGGGTGGGCCGTCTTGGGTGGGCAATCTTGGAGGTTGCCTTGGGTGGGCCGTTTTGGAGACCGTCTCGGGCCGTCTTGGACGCTGTCTTGGGCGTATTGGGCGGGTCCGTCTTTGGGCCCTTATGGGCATCTCGGGCCCCAATTTCTGGGCATCATGGGCAATAGCCCTAGGCTTCCGCCTCGCCGTCTGCCCTAGGGTCCGCGAACGGGGGCTCCCACGGGCGGGGGCGAAGGTCGCGACCCCCGTCCCCTTCAGCACCAAGTGCTGGGGGGGAGGAGGGGTCGCGACTGCCCGTCCCAACCCCCCTTTGGCGGATCCGCGTGAGGGGTGCATCATCGGGCACTAGCCCTAGGCTTCCGCCTCACCGCCTGCCCTAGGGTCCGCGACCGGGGGCTCCCACGGGCGGGGGCGAAGGTCACGAACCCCCTCCCCTCCAACACCAAGTGCTGGGGGGGGGAAGAGGGGTCGTGACTGCCCGTCCTAACCCCTCGTTCGCGGATCCGCGTGAGGGGTGCGCCTTTCTTGGGTATTCTTTGGGCTCCTTGGGCGTCTTGGGCATGTTTGGGCTCCTGCCGTGCCCGTCTGGTTTTCTGTGCTGGTCTGCCTCGCTGATATGCAATACTACTGATCTGCCGCGCTGGTCTGCCGTGCTGGTCTGCCTTGCTGGTCTGCTGTGTTGGTCTGCTCTGCCGTGCTGCCGTGCGGGTCCATTGGAGTCCTCGGCCTTCCAGGGCCCAGTGGTCTCGGCCATCTTGGACGTTGTCTTGGAGACCGTCTCGGGCCGTCTTGGACGCTGTCTTGGGCGTGTTGGGCTATGGGGCTGTAAGGCTATAGGGCTATAGGGCTGTAGAGCTATAGGGCTATAGGGCTGTAGAGCTATAGGGCTGTAGGGCTATAGAGCTATAGGGCTGTAAGGCTATAGGGCTATAGGGCTGTAGAGCTATAGGGTTATATGGCTATAGGGCTATGTGGCCTACGGAGCTAACATCATCTCTACAAACATGCCAACGTATCAGGGTGCTCAAAACATGGACATGCAAACGTACCAGGGTTTCAAGCATGGGGCATGCTAACGTACCAGGGTTTCCAAAAACACGCGTGCAAACGTACCAGGGTTTCAAAAAAAAACATGCTAACGTACCAGGAATTCAAAACAAAACGTGTAGACCAGGGCGATAGGGCTGTAGGGCTGTAGGGCTATGGGGCCATAGGGCTATAGGGCTATGGGGCTATGGGGCTCTAGGGCTATAGGGCTACAGGGCCATAGGGCTATGAGGCAATAGGGCTATGAGTCCTGTGGGTGCCCGTCGTGCCTCCCATGGGCTCCCCAAGGGTCCATGGCCAAGGGAGGCCATTAAACCTGTGTGTCTCCAAAACTGTATACAATTTAAACAATGTTGGAGCGTGCCTGACATTTGCAAAGTTTTTCAAGCTTTTTGATGCGATCTAATAGTGTTTGTTGTGTTTAAATGTGTTTTGCTGCTTTTGGTTAAGTGTTGATGATGATTCCTATGTTTTGTTGCGTTTTGATATGTTGTGATGCTTTTTCGATACTTCTTGATGCTTTTTTATGTTTTGTGTTATCGTGAATTTGTTGTCGTGAGTTTTCATATGTTTTGATGTGTTTTGATGTTTTTTCATACGTTTTTGGACTTTTTGATGTTTTTTTTCATACTTTTTTCATATGTTTTCATACTTTCTCATACTTTTTCATATTTTTCATACTTTTTCATACGTTTTTGTATTTTTCATACTTTTTCATACATTTTCATACTTTTTCATACTATTTCATACTTTTTCTCACTTTTCCATAATTTTTCATACTTTTTGGTACGTTTTGGTACATGTTGGTATTTGTTCATGCTTTTTCGTGCTTTTTCGCATTTTCTTGGGACAAAAAGCATTGTTGTGAGATTCGTTGGTTTTGTTGCATACTCGCTCCTTCACTTCCGGGGAACTTCCGGGGAACTTCCGGGGAACTTCCGGGGAACTTCCGGGGAACTTCCGGGGAACTTCCGGGGAGGCCGCCTTGAAGCAGCCAGACGCGCGAAAAAACAACAAAACCACAAAACTGCTATGAAAAAAGCAAAAACACACCAAACTGCTATGAAAAAGCCAAAAACACCAAAAAAAAACACCGCAACGTAGCGAAAGTAGCGAAATATATCAAAAAGTATGAAAAACTACCCAAATACAGCTAAAAGTAACAAGCAATACCAAAAATGTACCAAACGTTGTAAAAACGTATAAAAAAGTAGCATAAAATGCTAAACAAGTATTGAAACGCATAAAAACCTTTAGCTTTCACAAAAAAATCACGAAACGCAGTAAAACTTATTAAAACTGTTGAAAAATAATGTGCACATGAAAAAAACACGTGAACATCAACAAAAGAAAGCAATGAACGACCGACACGTATGAACACCAGTGAATTATGTTCAAACGTTTTCAGAACCAGCCAAAAGCCAAACATGAGCGAAACACAACCACACATTCAAACAAAAACAATGAACAACTTAATGAAACAGATGCGAACACCAAGACATCATTTCGCAGTATTGATGTTGTATCAAACATAACAAACGTCGCTGAACAAAAACATGAATTGTGCAAAAACTTGTTTTTCACTGGAAGGGACCTCTACTTGGCAAAGGGCCTTCTGGGATGCTTTGCGCCCTCACGAGAAACGATGCCTGTGAGCTCACTAACAAAGGCGCCAGCGAGCACCCATAGGGCTCAAATCCCTATAGCCTCATAGCTCTATAGCCCTATAGCCCTATAGCCCCATAGCCCTATAGCCCTATAGCCCTATAGCCCCATAGCCCCACAGCCCCATAGCCCTCTAGCCCTCTAGCCCCATAGCCCTATAGCCCTATAGCCCCATAGCCCCATAGCCCTATAGAACCTCGAGCCTCCCGCCGTCTTAGGGCCCCTCCAAAGGCCTTCAGAAGGTCCCAAGAGGGCTCCAAGAGGAACCACCGCTGGGGTTGTCACGCAGGGCCCCTTTCCGTGACAACCCCTTGGGGCCTCCTTGGGACCCTCTTGGGGCCCTCTTGGGGCCGTCTTAGGGCCCCTCCAAAGGCCCTCAGAGGGACCCAAGAGGGCTCCAAGAAGAACCGCTGGGGTTGTCACGCAGGGACCCTTTCCGTGACAACCCCTTGGGGCCCTCTTGGGGCCCTGTTGGGGCCCTCTTGGAGCCGCCTTAGGGCCCCTCCAAGGGCCCTCAGAAGGTCCCAAGAGGGCTCCAAGAGGAACCGCTGGGGTTGTCACGCAGGGCCCCTTTCCGTGACAACCCCTTGGGGCCCTCTTGGGACCCTCTTGGGGCCCTCTTGGGGCCCTCTTGGAGCCGTCTTAGGGCCCCTCCAAAGACCTTCAGAGGGTCCCAAGAGGGCTCCAAGAGGAACCGCTGGGGTTGTCACGCAGGGCCCCTTTCCGTGACAACCCCTTGGGGCCCTCTTGGGGCCCTGTTGGGGCCCTCTTGGAGCCGCCTCAGGGCCCCTCCAAGGGCCCTCAGAAGGTCCCAAGAGGGCTCCAAGAGGAACCGCTGGGGTTGTCACGCAGGGCCCCTTTCCGTGACAACCCCTTGGGGCCTTCTTGGGACCCTCTTGGGGCCCTCTTGGGGCCCTCTTGGAGCCGTCTTAGGGCCCCTCCAAAGGCCCTCTTGGGCGCTCTTGGGTTCCCGAAGTTGACGGAAGCTGGCGGAAGTATGTGTTTATCACGCCTTTGTTAGCTAATGTCTCGGGGATGGGCCGCCTTGGGGTCACGTCGCGCAGCGGCGGGGCGACCACTTTTTGGGAAAGTGGTCGCCGGGCGCTGTTTGTCCCAAAAAGTGGTCGCGTCGTGTCGTCTCGTATGTCCGTGACCCTAACCACTCTTTGGGGACTTCTGAGCAAGCACTGCTCGGGGGTCTTGTGGACAAGCACTGTTAGGGGACTCGTGGGCATGCGCTGTTTGGGAACTTGTGAACGACCGCTGAGGACCTGTGGACTGTGGACCCTGCGTGAGAACAATGATGCGCGTTGGCGCGTCGGCCAGTCTAACTCCCTGTATTTCGAGGCTCGAGTCGACCGTCCATCTGTGAAGTGAGAGATCGCGTCCATTTACATTTGACGTTCTTCCAGTTGCGATGTCAGAGAATGATCGGCGCGAGGGAGATGGCGCGGTTCCAGATGCGGGTCAAGTCCCAAAAGGTCAATCGCCTGAACGGCCAAGGTCTCGGTCTCGTTCGCCACAGCCCCAGCCCGAACCGCCCAGGGATTCCTTCGAGTTCGAAGAGGCGGTTGCTCGTGCTGATGGCGGTGCGCTCGACGAGGATCTCTTGTGCGCGTCGGACGCAGACAGCGAGGACGATCAAGACGGCAAGAGCTCGCGCTTGAGCGACGTTGAGCTCCTCGCAGAGGAGTCCGACGACGACCTTGACGAGGATGCAGCTGCTCTGAAGTACTCGGCCATGGAGCCTGTCGAGTTCAAGCGCCAGATCGACAAACTCAAGGGTGGGAACACCAAGCAATAACAGAAGATGACGTGTTGGCTCCCACCGGGGCCGAGTGCACAAGATGAGTTTGAGAGACACGCGGATCACTGCGTGAAGAAAACCTGCAGTGGACATGGAGGTGACATTCGTGGTCGTCGTATGTGCAGCTTGCTGGAGCATGGCATTGCCCTGCACACGGACTTCAGCGGTGCCCAGGGCGCAGAGATGGCGATGAAGATGACGGAGCTCGCGCTACGACAAACAGGTCTCACGGTACCTTGGCTGCTGCTCTACAGGGCGTCCGAGTCGAACGCGAAGCTGGTCAAGAACATTTGCAGCTTGGATAACCCTCTGAGGCCTAAGCACGTGTACAAGAAGGTCGAGGATATTCACGATCCCTCCAGGGTCTTGCCGCAGGTGTCGCCACTCCATTCAAGTTTGCCGTTCTGGGATAAGGTGGACCACAACGAGAAGCACAAAGAGGAGCTGAAGAAAAATGACTGGGCATTCTTCTGCAAGGGCAAGATGTCCTACAAGTGCCTCGTGCATGACGGCGCCATGTGCCCGTGCCGATTTGGTGAGGATAAGTTCGGTGAGGATGACTTCTTCAACGCGCCTACGCCCTTGACCATGAACTGGAGTGGGCCTCATTGTCAACCGTGGTGTACAGGAGGTGACAAGGACGGGATTGCCCACAAGTCCATCAGCTCATTCAACATGTGGCTCGAAGAAGCCAAGTTGTTCGACATCGTGCTACTGGAGGAGTCCGACCACTTCCCGATGGAGCTCCTGATCGCAGGCCTTTCGGCGACGCACAAGGTGATCTACGCGATCTTCTCGCCGACGGATCTTGGCTGGCCTACCGCCCGCTCGCGAGTTCGGGCTGCTGCTCTCCGCCACGAAACCCTTGTCTGGACTGGGCACAAGGGGCCGCGTGTGGCCGACGCGTTTCTGAACATCTACCGCGAGAAAGTCGTCAGCACGGCCAGCGTCTTCTGCCAGTTAGACACCCCTGAGGAGATCCAGAAGAACCTGAAGACGCAGTCCAAGCAGTCCAAACAGTCCCAAACAGTCCCGAACTATGCGTTCGAGGCGCTGTCGCCGAGCGCTGCCGACTTTCTGCTTGGATACCATGCGCTAGCACAGACACGCGAGGCACCGGATTGCAACCGCCTGGTCGTTGATGTCAGCAGCAACCCGCAAGGTCATAGCCGAATGTCCCTCTGGATCCCCACAGTGCGACGCAGTTCGCAGATGGTTAGCATCAACATCGGGGACGCGAACAAAGATCACATCTACACGCCGAAGGAGATGGCATTTTCGCAGGGCTGGCCGACTTTCTCAAAGAATCCTGAGCTACGTGATCTGCTCCCTTTCGACATCTCTGAGATGACCCAGACCTTGGGTAAGACTACGTTGGGCAACGGGATGCACCTGGTTGCCGAGGAGTCGTGGTTCTGCTTCGTGGCAAGCCACACGATCAGGAGGGACGTGGTAAACTACATGTGCCCGCCCATCGACTTCAAGTGGAAGAACATCATGGAGGATGACGATGAGGCAGGCCGGGCGTCCAAGGCAGCGGCCAGTGGCTCGAAGAAGCCAGGGCCCTAGGCTTGCCAGACGTGGTGCCGCGCGCACTGCAGCCGATCGTTCGCTCTACTCGCCCACGTCCTCGGCGATCTGAGTTGTCCACAGCCGAGTGGAGACGTCGTTGGGAAGCCAGTTGGGGGGAGGACCGCAGTGCTGATGCTGCCCTAGATGGCGACAGGCATCCTGGAACCCCAAAGGCTCTAGGCCCCAGGCATCCTGGAACCCCGAAGGTCGAGGCATCCTGGACCCCCAAAGGCTTCTCCTGAGCTCTCTCTCTCTCTCTCTCTCTCTCTCTCTCTCTCTCTCTCTCTCTCTCTCTCTCTCTCTCTCTCTCTCTCTCCTCTCTCTCTCTCTCTCTCTCTCTCTCTCTCTCTCTCTCTCTCTCTCTCTCTCTCTCTCTCTCTCTCTCTCTCTCTCTCTCTCTCTCTCTCTCTCTCTCTCTCTCTCTCTCTCTCTCTCTCTCTCTCTCTCTCTCTCTCTCTCTCTCTCTCTCTCTCTCTCTCTCTCTCCTCTCTCTCTCTCTCTCTCTCTCTCTCTCTCTCTCTCTCTCTCTCTCTCTCTCTCTCTCTTCTCTCTCTCTCTCTCTCTCTCTCTCTCTCTCTCTCTCTCTCTCTCTCTCTCTCTCTCTCTCTCTCTCTCTCTCTCTCTCTCTCTCTCTCTTCATGCGTGACAAGGGTACTGCGCGTGAAACAAACGTCGGATCATATTTCAAATAAGCATTAAGTAACACATGCTATGCTATGCCATGCCCCCCCGCACGTCAAACAAGTAAGGCATGCGTCAGAAACCGCAAACCTTAAGCCGAGCTCATGACAGTGGGCGTGGATCCCATAACAGTGGGCGTGGATCCCATAACAGTGGAGGCGTGGATCCCATAACAGTGGGCGTGGATCCCATAACTGGAAGCCCCGCAGTGGGCGTGGATCCCATGACAGTGGAGGCGTGGAACCCAAACAGTGAGGCGTGGAACTCAAACAGTGGACAGTGGACGTGGAACCCAAACAGTGGTGCGTGATGCCCCAAGAAGTGACGAGTGAGGATTCGGATGTCGATTGACTTCGTGATCCAACCCCAACCGCTTGCGCAGTGATGTTGGCTCCGTCGAGGGTGCTTTCTATTTTCAATTTCTTCATGGCGATACATGCGACGTGCAACGTTGTCAATTCTCTTGGTAATTATGTCGGAAGCTGCCGATGTCGACGGCAGTGCCCCGGTGACGGGCGGCATCGAGCCACGGGGTCTTGACGTCAGCAAGGCCCCCTTGAAGGGCGCCATGGATGCCGATGGTGCCAGGGAGTTCAGTTTCGGAGATGAGGAGCCGCACTTCACTTCGCGGTCTGAGAGATTCCTCAAGCGGTTGGGAGCGGCAGCCGACTCAGAAGCTGAACCAGATCATAAGGCTCAACGATGCGCCGTGGCCAAGCCGAAGACCCGGGCGGCGGCGGCTGCCGCTAAGAACTGCCCTGTTCTTACGTGCGGCGAATGTATCGTGGGGAACAAAAAGTACTGCAGGATTCACCATCGGATTTACGAATGCTTGAGGACTCGCAGCCTGAAGGGCGTCGACGACACTGACGAGAGCACCGAGACGGAGGAGTCCAGGAGTTTCAAGAAGATTTTCGGACACAAGGGGAAGAAGGGCTGTAAGACTTACGAGGGGGAGATCGAGCTTGCAAGTCAAGTGCTGGAAGATGTCAGAGCGAAGCATCCTGACATGGGCGATGTTGGCAGCGGGAGAAGCACGAAAGCCCGGGGAAGTGACATTGCACTTACTACGTACGTCAATCGCAGGGGGACCGAGAGAAGCACCGCAGGTTCGTCAGCTAGACCGAAGTGGGACTTCGAGATTTTCTCCACCCAGCTGAAGGCCCTCAGGCAGTGGTCGACTGCCAAGATCAAGCAGGAGTGGGCGCAGCTCGAGCAAGACACCCCAGAAGATCAAAAGGACAATCGTGGCCCCCCGGAGGCGCCACTTCGTCTGCCAGTGCCTTCGTGGATGGTTGGGGCCGATCAGAGCAAGCAGGAGACGAAGAACTTCCATGCCCAGGAGATGGTAACGGCGAAGCCAAAGGGGGCGGCCATGGCGAAGAGCGACCTGGACACCGCCGTCAAGGACTGTACCAAGGGCTTCGCCGTGGTCGCTGCTGCAAGTTCAGCAAGTGCCTTGTTAGCTCCATCCGCCAAGGCTGTCAACGCTACGGACGATGCGGGTAAGGCCGCTACAGACATCATGATCAGTCACGCGCCGACAGCCGCCTCCAGTCCAAGCGCCGCTGGCTCCAAGGACCCCAAGGACCCCAACTACCCCAAGGAGACGTCGCCGAAAGATCCAGGCTTTTCGGCGAAGAAGCAAAAGTTTGACGTCGGTGTCACGAGACTCAAAACTGCAGAGGCAAAGCAGAGGGCACTGCAGCTTGAAAGCGACAAGCTCAAGAAGTCTATGACGCTCGCTTCGAAGGCGCACAAGGAAGGCATCGACTCAGGCGAGAAGGAAAAGAACCTGTTGTTGGAGCGCTTCCTCATCGGGGCCATGGTCCTCGGCAAGGATATTACCATCGAGGTGGAGTCAATCGCGAGCGCCCAAGACATAGACATCAATGCTAATTTCAAGAAGGCCCTCGAAGGTTACAAGGCGGCTCAGGCGGGTGGCCAGTTTCCAGACCACTTGAATTCCGACGCGGTGGCATATCACGACTACAAGTTGAAGGAGACCGTCGCGAGGGCCGAACTACTTCCCATCGATAAGAAGGAGGAGCTGTTCTGCATGATCAGGGCGGAGTCGCTGGTTGGGGACATTCGGGCCGCAACCACCCCGGACGCGATTGAGGAGGCGGAGGCAAATGTGGACCAGTTCAAGATGCAGCTCGGCCAGCTGCGCGATTGCATCATGGATGCCACGAAACTCGCGAAGAAGAGCGCCAGCACGGCTTCACAAGCAGCTGCCCAGCGCGAGAGGGAGGCGAAGGCCAAGAAGCTCGAGGAGCAGAGGGCGGCGGCTTCGGCGGCCACCAGCGCCCTGAAGAAGCATATCACAGCGATGAGGACAGGGGGGGAACTGCCTGCCCGCTGTCTCCTTGTCTTCCTCCATCCCATCCTCCTCCTTCTCATTTGTCATCCTCCTCCTCCTCCTCCTCCTCTCTTCGTGCTCCTGCTCTTCTTCGCCTCCCTCCTCCTCCTCCTCCTCCTCCTCCTCTTCCTCTCTTCGCCCTTCTCCACGTCCTCCTCGTCGTCCTCTCAGCTGGGCGCAGTTCCCCCCCCCAGGGCCACCAAGGCTGGGGCGTTTGCAGTGGACTGGGGCGCGATCGGGGGCAAGGCTGTCAAATCGTTCGATGGTGCGCCAAAGTTCGAGGAGGCGCTGAGTGGGGACTCAGCAGCAGTGCTGGACGAACCTTTTAAAGTCAGCGCTGGGGGCGCGTGGACCGACGCTTTCAAGGACAGCGCCCTGGCTAGCAGCGTGGATAAGTTCTTGGAGAAGTTCCCCGCCATGGCCGAGAAGAGGGGTGACCAGGCGAATGCCCCGATGACGGCGGTCCATGGTGCATCTGTGGCGGAGCCTCTCATGAGCAGCATTCCGCCGAAGCGGATGTACGCTGACGTCAGCAAGCATCCTGTCGTGGCCTCCTCTACCGACAAGCTGTGGTTTTTCGGATATCTAGCCACTTTCGTGGGTATGGACTTCGAGACTGGCCTGTTCGGTTCTGCTCGCTACTACGTCAAAGGAGGCAACGTCAAGCTCATCTTCATCAAGGGCGTTGATCTGCTGAGCCATCTCGGCTACATGAAGGATGTCGATATCAAGAGCCGGGCCTTGACGATGCTCCTAGCCTTGAAGCAGGACGACGCGAAGGCGCTCATCGAGAAAGGCATGCACGTTTTCACAACAACAGCTGCTTCTGGTGATCTGGTCGTGGCCCCTCCCGGATACTTCGTATGTGCAGCGGCGAGCGGCTCGAACGTTATTGGGGTGAAGAAGGCGCTGCTGCTGCAGCGTGATTCTGCTAAGAACGATCTGGAGGTATTCAGGGAGCACGGAGATTTCAAGGATGAGGTGCTGCAGGCATCGGTCGACATCTTGGTTGCAGGCAGCAGTTCGTGAATGACCACTCGCTGCCATATCCATATTTCATATCAACGGTTGGCCTCGTGACGACGAGGCACAGCAATTACACTTGCAGCCGTGCTCCAGTCGGCTGCGGAAAAAACAACTAGCATAACATCGCCATCATCACAATGAACACTTGATCCGTCGAGAATAACATTGCAATCGCAGTTTGGAGAACGCTACATATCGTTGGCATGTGCAAACACGTTTTGGGGTCCACTTGCCCGTGTCGTTGGGGTGTTTCGGGTAACTCTTGGGCCATATTGGAATCATTTTGGGCCGTCTTGAAACGCGCTTTGGCCTCTGACTAATGCTGAGATATCTTACCGAGGCGTTATGGAGCCGTTTTGGAGCGCACCTGGAAGGCTTGAGGGTGAGAGACAAGGGTGTAAAGAGAGGAGGAGGAGGAGGAGGAGGAGGAGGAGGAGGAGGAGGAGGAGGAGGAGGAGGAGGAGGAGGAGGAGGAGGAGGAGGAGGAGGAGGAGGAGGAGGAGGAGGAAGGAGGGAGGAGGAGGAGGAGGAGGAGGAGGAGGAGGAGGAGAGGAGGAGGAGGAGGAGGAGGAGGAGAATGAGGAGGGGGAGGGCAAGGAGAACAAGGAAAGGGACGAGGAGGAGAAAGGAGGAGGAAGACGAAGATGGGGGTGAGGAACAGGGGGACGACGAGGAGATAGAACGAGGAGGAGGAAGAGGAAGAGGAAAAGGAGGAGGCCCCCCCCCGGCGGCCCCGCCGCTCGCCTCGCTGCGGTTCGTCGCCACGAAGGCGGCCGAACGCAGCGCGCGGTGCCCGCTCCCACTTCGCTGATCCTTTTCTTCATTCCCTCCCCTCCTCGATCTTCTCCTCCTCCTCCTCGTCCTCCTCCTTCTCCTCCTCCTCGTCCTCCCTCTCCTCCTCCTCGTCCTCCTCGTCCTCCTCCTCCTCCTCCGCCTCCTCTTGGGGGGGGAGGGATCAGGCTCTCGAAAAGGGAAGGGGCGGGATTCACCAGTCGTCGTCGCCGTCGTCGTCGTCGCCGTCGTCGTCGTCGTCGTCGTCGTCGTCGTCGTCGTCGTCGTCCGAGCATCCAGGGTCGATGGCCACTTCTTCCGGGGGGGGCGGGGGGGCCCTGTGGACCTCCGTGAAGCGAAGCAGCGGATGAGAGCCGCGAGCAGGCCACTGCATCCGGGTGTCGCAAAGCGTATGCTACGACGGGCGTTTCTGCTCTGGCTCGGGGGCCCAGACCCTCACGCATGGATGGGGCGAGAGATTTAGTAGCGTTTTTTGTTCCTCCACGGGGTCTCCAGCCTCTTCCGGGGTCCCCTCCTCTTGGAAGGGATGGGTGACGTGCGTTAAGGGGGAAGCTCCATCACAGAATTTCGAATATCAAGGGGGTCGGAGTGGATCCGGATTGAGGTCGGTCGAGGTCGTGGTGGCTGTCGAGTTCGAAGGCGAGGTCAATCGACTCGTTCGACGCCAAGTTCGAGGTCGAAGTGGGCCGAGGTCGAGGTCGATCGAGGTCGAGGTCTGCCCACCAAGGCTCGTTCTGGAACCCCTTGGAACATTGAATTGAGCGTAAGCCCTGGTATGTCCGTGGTCAGACGGGGGGGTGGCCGAGGCGCACAGCATGGGCCCCGACCACAGGAGCAGTGCTATTCGCTCGAGTCTTCCCCCCCTCGTGGTCGACAAACTTGAAATCCTCGTCCTCCTCCTCCTCGTCCTCCTCCTCCTCCTCCTCCTCCTCCGCCTTCTCCTCCTCCTCCTCCTCCTCCTCCTCCTCCTCCTCCTCCTCCTCCTCCTCCTCCTCCTCCTCCTCCCCCCCGCACGAGTGGCTCTCCGGGTGGAGCTCCGCGACCCGCGACAGGGGCTGGCCACGAGCGTCTGCCCAGGCGCACCTCCCCCCCGCGAGCCGACAGGCCAAAAACTTCCCATTCCTTCCGGAGAGCGAACCTTTTTAGCATACTAGTTATTCCCCCTTCGCAGCGTCCATGACGGCCGAAAGGCCCGCCAAGATAGTCACAGCACAGCCCATGAGGCCCCCAAGAAGGCCCAAGACGGTCGTCGGCGTGGCCATGGGCCGAGCTGCTCTGCGGCCGTGGAGCCGCACGGGGGGCAGCCTCAGAAGCATGAGGCTCTCAAAGAGCTGCGCTGCTACCTCTTAGGTTATGCGGCTCCAGCCTGCTTCAGCCTTGATCATAAAGACTTTCGAGCGCCAAGAAAATACCGAATCTGGTGGGTTTTCACGTGTCGGGCCCCGGGAGGCGATACTCGTTCGACACAGTCTCGATACCTTTCTGGGTGCTCGAAACTATTTATGGAATGTGGTCCTTCAGTACGATGGGAGCAACATAACTCTATTGCCTCTTATGTTGAAAACGACGCTCTGGCTCGAGGGATCCTCAGAAAATTGGGAGGAGCACGGCAGACCACTCAGTTGTATCGTATCTCTGGCGTCGTTTCTAAAAGTGCACATTTCGCTAGGGACATCCTCACAAAATTTGGTATGTTCCCAACACCTGTTCGACATCGTTGCCGAAGTGCTTCAGAACGAAGAAAGAAGAGTCCCCACATGACTCCCAGATGGCTCCAAGAACACCCTGAAATCTGCCAACCATAACGATGTCGCTAGGGACATCCTCAAACAAATGCCAAACACGATATCATCGTTTTGAATCATGATGCTATAACATCGTCTTGTAATCGCTATTGCAAAGGCGTCAATGCGGCCCATAGCAGCCTTCTATACATTGCGATTTCGCGGGGGTATCCCCCAAACACGTACGTGTCCAACATCGCATCTGATTTTTGAGGGTATCACGACGACCCCAAAGAGACTAGCACGAGCCCCGACATGATCCGAAGAGAGCCCTCAAGACGACTGATAATGACGATCGTTATGGACATCCTCACCAAACTACGAGTTTACCAGCATAATCTCTTGCAGAAACAAGCGTTTCGCCTTCTGCATCATCCCCAAATGGCGATGCTGGAGGATCGGCCCTACGACGAGGTTCTCAAAATGTGAGGCTCTGGCTGCAAACCTCCTCAGGAGAATGCTATGTTTAAGTTGCTCGCGAATTCTTCGTTTCCTCAAACACAAGGCTCTCTCTGCAGACATCCTCGGAACATGCAGCCTCGGATGAATGGTCTTCGACGCCATATGCCATATATGCACAGAAGCGTGGCAGATCACAGGAGCACGGCAGACCACACAGGAGCACGGCAGACCACTCAGGAGCACGGCAGACCACGCAGGAGCACGGCAGACCACACAGGAGCACGGCAGACCAAGCAGGAGCACGGCAGGGCGCAGAAGCACGGCAGACCACGGGAGCACGGCATGCTAGTTGGAGCGCGACGGACCACGCAGGAGCACGGCAGACCACGCAGGAGCACGGCAGACCACACAGGAGCACGGCAGACCAAGCAGGAGCACGGCAGGGCGCAGAAGCACGGCAGACCACGGGAGCACGGCATGCTAGTTGGAGCGCGACGGACCACGCAGGAGCACGGCAGACCACGCAGGAGCACGGCAGACCACACAGGAGCACGGCAGACCAAGCAGGAGCACGGCAGGGCGCAGAAGCACGGCAGACCACGGGAGCACGGCATGCGCGCAACCACGCAGGAGCACGGCAGACCACACGGGAGCACGGCAGACCCAACATGAGACACAGGCATTTCTGTTGGTCGTTCGTGCTTCGTCTCCGTGGCTCTTGGACGTTCTCAAGAGGACATCCTCTGACGAGTTTTACAGACAAAAGCGACGCTTCCTGTTCTTGTCCAGTCAGGTTTCTGAAACATGGCCGTTTCGCTCGGGACGTTCTCAACAAAGTCGGCTTCCGAACCAATGTCGTCTTCGACTCGCACCGGGAGGGCTTCACAACGGCCCAATGGAGCCCCCAGGGGCTCCCCACAGAGGACCCCACAAGCGCCCCAAGAGGCCCCCAAGAGGCCCCCAATAAACGCCCTCTGGCCAAGGAGAGCCCCCAAAACGGCCGAAGAGGGCGCCAAGATGGCCCACGAGAGGCTCCCCCAGACTGTCTCAGAGTTCTTTGGGGGGGTTCTCAACGAGTCGTTCGTTGACAAGTTTCGTGGATGAAGCGACGCTTCCAGTTCTTGTCCGGTTAGGTTTTTCTCAGCGAGGACGCGAAGGCCTTACGGCCGGTACCGCCGACCCTGAAGACGACGAAGATGAAAATGAGCGGGGTGTGGTAGGAGGCGGAGGAGGAGGAGGAGGAGGGGAGGAGGAGGAGGAGGAGGAGGAGGAGGAGGAGACGAGGAGGAGGAGGAGGAGTGGTGGGGGGGAAGAGGAAGGGTGGAGGAGGCGGATGGAGGAGGGATGGGAGGATGAGGAGGAGGAGGAGGAGAGGAGGAGGAGGAGGAGGAGGGGGAGGAGGAGGCAGGGAGGAGGAGGAGGAGGAGGAGGAGGAGGAGGAGGAGGAGGAGGAGGAGGAAGAGGAGGAGGAGGAGGAGGAGGAGGGGAGCAGCGAGAGGAAGGGAGTAGGAGCAACCAATTCTGGAGGCCTCTGCTCTCGACGGAAATGGAAGGGAGAGAGCGGGGACAAAACCTTTCCGAAAGTCATTGAATATGGCTTCTCCGGGCCTTCTTGAGAGTCCTTGTGGGGCTCTTTTGACCCGTCTGAGGGCCCTATTTGGCCGTCCTCAGGTGTTCTTGGGCCGTCTTGTGGGGCGTGGGCCGTCTAGGGGCGCTCTTGCAGATCCGTCGTGGCGACCCCCCCTCCTCCAGCGCATCTAGAGAGGGCCCCTCGGCAAAAGCCGCAAGCGGGGGATGGTATTTTTACCCTGGACCCCCCCGGGACCCCCCCCTCCCGGCGGGGAAGAGATCAAAGGGAAGGGGCTTCCGTTCGACTCAAAGACAACGTTGTTAATGTCGCTTTGGTTGGGTTGCTTCATTTCGCTTTGGCTGGCGCGCTTGAGGACGAGGGCCCAGGGAAAGAGGGGGCAGCGGCGACGGACCCAGAAAAGAAGACGACGTGTACGCACTAGGACAACAGCCGCGAGGAGCAGCGCATTCCACGCGCCGACGGGGTCGGCGGATTTTCGGCCGCCTTGCGAACAAAACCACGCGCGATACCGAAACACGCACGGGGCACGGACGCCCGAGCGATGGCAGGGGAGGGGGAGGGGCGCCTGCCAATCCAAAGCAGGGGCTCAGCCCCGGCCGCCCCCGTCATGGCAAGCCTGGTGCGATCCCGCGTGCCTCTCGGGATGCTCGTGGGGGCGCCTTCGTGGGGCCCGTCGGGGTTCGTCTCAGCGCCCTCGTGGGCGAGGCCTGTCTGACGCCGCCAGTGGGAGTGCGCTTGCAGTCGAGCATGTCTTCGGATCAGCCGTTCGAACCGCCTGGATGAGGTAAGCATGCCAGTTCTTCGATCACTGGGATTTGCCAGAAGAGTGCGCAACATTGGGACGATTGGTCCTGCTCTCCTGCGGAAGGCGCTCTTGGGCGAGCTGGGCCACGCCAAGAGAATGGCGGACCCGTTCATAGTGACAGTCCTGGAGAGGATCGCTGTTTCATACATGCAGTCTGGTGAGCCGAGGAAGGCGAACCAGTGCTTCTGGAGGGCTGGGGGCATAGCTGAGTGAACAGGAACAGTGAGGGGCAACCTGGAGTTCTTGCTTTTCTACTTAATGTCAGGACTCGAGCTGCATACACATCGTATCTGCACTTCGTATGCTGCCTCTTGCGATTCGTTCACAGCACTTTTGGGGTACTCTGGTACTCCCATTGGCACTACGAAGTATGCATTGATCGGATCGGGCTCAGACGAGGATAAATCGTTCCAGAGCGTTCCGGAACGCTCTCAGAAGCTTTAGAACGCTCTGAGAAGGCCGCGGCGCCCGAGACACCCTCTAGAACCGCCTGATCTCAAAGATTCTCGATTTGTCCTCACCCGATTTCATCCTCGTCTTGGCTTCGTCTTAATTGAATACTGGATCTTCTGGCATCTGGCCCTTGGGCGGCCACTTGGGATCGGCTCTGCAGCAGCCCGACGGGGGGGGCGCTTCGTGTAGTCAAACTGGCCTCACCCTTTGCTGCCGCCCCCCCTCTCTGGGGCCAGTTTTCGCAGCCACTCGGGGAACTCGAGGGCATTTTGGAATCGCTTTCGGGCCGTGTAGGGCGAGGCCGAAGGAACATTGTCACTCTGTGGTGCTCGCCATTACGGAACAACCCGTAGTTGCCATGAACGAGGACGCATGGATTTGTTTCGAAGGTCAGCGCTTTGACAGTCTCATCAACGGCGACTTGAGGATGTCAGTCCGCGAATAGCTGTTCATGCATGTTGAACGGTTTCATTACTGGCAGTTCAGTAACCATGATATCCAGAAGTGAACTATGTGTACCTTCGAAGATCTTCGAAGGAGGAGGAAGGAGGAGGGACGAAGGACGAGGGAAGAGGGATGTTGTTGATGTTGCTGATGAGGATGATGATGATTATATTGATGATGCTGCTGCTGATGATGAAGGCGATGATGCTGGTGATGGTGATGGTGATGGTGATGATCAGGAGGAGGAGCATGCTGCTGCCGTTGCTGCTGCTGATGATGCTGCTGCTGATGCTGATGATTCTTATGATGATGAATCTGATGATGATGACGATGATGCTGATACTGATGATGACGATTCTGCTGATGACGATGATGACGATGGTGACGATGACGATGACGATAGCGACGATGGTGATGATTATAACGCTGATGATGATAGTGGCAGTGATGATGATGATGATGATGATGATGATGATGATGATGATGCTGATGATGATGATGATAATGATGATGATGATTATGATGATGATGATCATGATCATGATGATGATGGGGATGATGATGATGCTCAGGATGAGGATGAGGATGATAAGGCTGCTGAGGTTGATGATGATCATGCTGATGCTGATGATGATGATGATGATGGTGGTGATGCTGCTGCTGATGATGAGGCTAATGCTGATGCTGTTGACGATGATGACGATGATGAAGATGATGACGATGATGACGATGATGATGACGATGCTGATGATGACGATGATGCTGCTGATGCTGATGATTATTATGATGATGACGATGCTGATTATGATGATGATGGTAATGATGCGCGATGATGATGACGATGCTGATGACGATGATGAGGATGATGGTGATGATGATGATGCTGATGATGATGAAGCTCATGATGATGATGACGATGATGATGATGATGATGATGATGATGATGATGATGACGATGTTGCTGATGATGATGATGCTGATGATGATGATGATGATGATGATGATGATGAGGCTGATGATGTCGATGATGATGATTATGATGATTATGCTAATGCTGCTGATGATGATGCTGATGCTGATGATGATGCTGATGGTGGTTGTGGTGATGCTGCTGCTGATGATGACGATGATGGTGATGATGCTGTTGACGATGATGATGATGATGCTGCGGATGATCAGGATCTTGACCATGATCATGAGGAGAATTATGATGGTGATGAAGATGAAGATGAGGATGAGGATGAAGATGAAGATGAAGATGATGATGATGATGATGATGATGATGATGATGATGATGATGATGATGATGATGATGATGATGACGATGATGATGACGATGATGCTGATGATGATGATGAAAATGACATGATGATGATGATGACGATGATGATGATGATGATGATGATGATGATGGAGATGATGATCGTGAGTATGATCGTGATGATGATGACGATGATGATGATGGTGATGAGTATGAGTATGAGTATGAGTATGAGTATGAGTATGAGTATGAGTATGAGTATGAGTATGAGTATGAGTATGAGTATGGTGATGATGATGATGATGATGATGATGATGATGATGATGATGATGATGATGATGATTATGATGATGCTGATGATGATGATGATGATGATGATGATGATGATGATGATGATGATGATGATCATGCTGATGCTGATGCTGATGCTGATGATGCTGATGATGATGATAATGATGATGATGATGATGATGATGATGATGATGATGATGATGATGATGATGATGATGATGATGATGATGATGATGATGATGATAGTGATGACAAAGAAGAATAATAATAAGAAGAAGAAGAGAGGAGGATGATGAGGAGATGGAGGAGGAGGAAGAGAAGGATAACGAGGGGGATGAGGGCGAACACACGGAAGAGGAACTTTGCAGAATTCGATCCCATTCATCTCCAGGTAATCCCAAGGTGGGAGGAAGAGAAGGATGAGGGGGAGGAGCAGGAGGAAGAGGAGATGTAGGAGGAGGAGGAGGAGGAGGAGGAGGAGGAGGAGGAGGAAGAGGATGATGAAGAGGATGGGGGAGGAAGATGGCGACGACCACGATAACGACGACGGGAGCCAGCCAAATGGTCTTCGCGAATCTTTCGCGCTGAAAGCTTCCTGGAGGTCTCTAAGGACAATTCGTGGCCCCTCTTGGGGCTATTTTGGGAGCCCTCGGAGCCCTGTTGGCGCCCTCTTGGGGCCCTCTCGGGGGCCTTCGGGCTCCTCTTGGGGCCATCCTGGAGGACCTCGGTCAAACATGGGGCGGCGCTGAGTCGCACTGCTCCTCTGTAGCCCGACACGGTATCTTGGAGCTCAGTTGGAGCGCTCTTTGGTGCTCGTGGGGTCGTCTTGGGGCCCTTCTACACTCGGACCGAGGTATAAGATCGAGATCGGTTCGGGGAGGGTACCCTAAAGTTCTTCGTGCTCGTTGGATGCTCTCGTGCATTCTGGGGAGGGCACCCTTGGATGTTCTGTGTCTTTCGGCTGGCGGAGGGTCGTCCTGCGGAGGCCGTGGCCACCTGGAGCCGCCTTGGGGCCATCCTGGGGAATCTCGGAGGCACGCCGGAGGCCCTCCTGCGCCAACTCGGAACGTATTCGGCCATCGTGGAAGCCATCTCGGGACCTCCGAGGCCGCCCTGGCGCCACATCGGCCCAAGCGCCTCCCACAGATGCCCCCGCCACCCCTGGGGAGAGACCAGCATCCTTCGAGCACGCGTGTGCGCGTCAAGGAGCCTGTGGCGCCTCGGCTCGAGCCCTGCTCCTCCAAGGCTCCTCGGCTCGAGCCCTGCTCCTCGGCTTGATGTCCCCGCCACCCCCGGGAGGGACCAGCATCATTCGAGCACGCGCGTGCTCGTCAAGGAGCCTGTGGGGCTCCTCGGCTCGCGCCCTGCTCCTCTCCAAGGACCTCCCGGATCTGCGCTGTGCACGAGATGTCCGGCACACGCGTCCAAGAACTTCGCTCTGAACGTGCCCCCCCCTTTCCTTCAGGAAGGAAAGAAGCACACAGACACAATTAATCGTCGATTCCCCAGAAAATATAGGAAAATATGGGAAGTGGGGGGGAAGACAGAAACCCCCCAAATATGGGAAAGTATGGGGAATCCTTTTATTTGTGTGTATTTATTTGTGTGTCCTTGGGCCCCTTCACCTTCCGCGCGCCACGTCGTCCCCCCGTGCCTGCTGTGCCCACGGCGCTGGCAGTCTGGGCCACGGCAGAAGCGGCCCTCGGAGCCGCCCTCTCGGGACGGGCGTGCAGCGCTCTCGCGGGGGGGTCGCCGCCGTCTGCCCCGAGGAAGCCGCTCTGGGCCCCTCGCGGGGCTCCCGGGCGGCGTTGCGAGGCCCCTCCCTGCCGAGGCCCCGGAGGCTCACTGGATGCGGGCGGAGACATATTTATATAATATTTTTACTATATATACATATATACATATATTGTTTTGCCGATCTGCGCACGGGCCCTCGCACACCCCACGTCTGCCCCCCTCCCATGGCTCAGATCTTGGCTGTTTTTGGCGCCTGCTTCGAGCAGGTGGAGCCTCTCCCCCGTAGGGCGCGCTGCTGCCAACAGTGGCGTTAAGCAGAGGTCTGGAGCCAGAACCCCCTCCCCCTTCCACCGCCCCTTCTGCCCACTGCCGGAACGCCGACTAAGAAAGCGCTCACAACGCATAGCACTGAAACAGCAAGCTCAGGTTATGACGGGTTTTGGCCCCTCGGGACTGTCCGTGGGAGGCACCTTGGCCACTCGGAGCCATCTCTCAGGACAGTCTTGGATCCTACAAGGAGCATGCCACTCGTGGGCCGTCTTGGGCTATCTTGTGCCATGCTGGACAGCATTTTGATGTCTGATGTCGTACTGAAGCCATCTTGGGTTATCTTCAACGCCCCAACGCGTTGCGGGGGACTTCAGACTCAGGTGAGGGGCTTCCCCTAACCACGGCGGATGAACCCCTGCAGTCCGCGCCACTGTCCCAGGCGCCTTCAGGATGTTTGGCCCCAGACGGCCCGACAAGACAAGGTGGGACCAGACGAGATGTGACGAGACTAGACGAGGCAGCATTGGACAAAACCTGACCAGGCACGCCATGACAGCTTCAAAATCGGCCCCCGATGGCCCCAAGTCACCCAAAGAAAGTCGTGCTAGTGACGTCAAGGTACTTCACCTCAGAGGCCTGTGGGGAAGCATCTATGATCGCCTCAAGACGGCCCCAAGAGGGCGCCAAGACTTCCAAGACGGGCGCAGTAGGGACCCAAACAGGTGCCAGATGCCCATGAGGGTCCCAAGAGAACCCCAAGATGACGCCAAGCCCGTCAACATGTCTAAACGGCCAACAAAGGACAACGTTATTGTCGCCACATCGGCCCGTAGAGGTCTCCAGAGGCCCCAAGAGGCCCGCTCGTAGAACACCCCGAAGAGAGCCCTCCCAGAGGCCTTTGGAGACTCTCAGGAGGCCCCAAGCGGGCCCAAGAGGCCCCTAAGATGCCACCAGGAGGCTTCGCGAGGCGATGGGAGGTTGGGGATTATTCCGGGGTAGCGTAGAGGGAGTCGCAAACCCTATCCCGAAGGGGAAGAAGGGGGTTGGGCAAGTAAACGATAGAAACAACCTAAACCCAGAGAGCTTGGAGCATGTTGGGAGCCATCGTGAGCCAGCTTGGGCTATCTGAGCCATCTTGGAGGTCATCTTGGACTCTCTGAGGCCGCTCGGGGGCCTCTTGGGTGCCTCTCGGGTTACCTCTTGGAGCCCTCTTGGGGCCTCTTGGGGCGCTCTTGGAGCCCTCTTGGGCGTCTCTTGGGAGCCCTGGAGCGCCTCTTGGGGTCATCTTGGAGGCGGTCGGTCAAAAGAGCGGGGTCCTCGATGTAGCTCCCCCTTTC
This sequence comes from Prorocentrum cordatum, assembly GCA_963575745.1. Taxonomy (NCBI): domain Eukaryota; class Dinophyceae; order Prorocentrales; family Prorocentraceae; genus Prorocentrum; species Prorocentrum cordatum. The sequence continues at coordinate 77,073 of CAUYUJ010000110.1, read as the reverse complement.
GGGGGCCACGATCCTCGTGAGGGGTGTCGAAAAAAAACCCTCCCAGGGGCCGAAACCGGACCCTCTCACATCGGGCCCCCTACCAAAACATCTCAGGGAGGGGAGGGGGGCGGGTAGAGGGGTTGTGGAAGAAGGAAGAGACCCTCCTTAGACCACCTGTCGCCCAACGGGCTGGTGGGATTAACTAGTTCGGTTGACCATGCAGTGTAGCAGTATGTCGAGCCAGCCAGCCTATCAGTTCGATGGTTAGCTGTATGGTTCGTTGATCACCTGTTGATCAGTTTCCTAGCACTCCTTCGCCTCTGAGGTGCCTACTGCCTCGCAGGACCATTCTATCATATGCCAGCGTAGCCTCCCCTCTTCCTGGAGCCACGTGCAGGATCGAGGAGGGGGGAGGGGAGGGATGGCGACCACACTCGTGTGCAGAGCTGGACCCCCCCCGTCGGCTGCGGGAAGCCACCCTCAGGCGGATGTGGGGATGTGGGGCGCCCTGGACAAGCGCGCACGCCGAGACGCAGGCTGAAAGGGGAGGAGAGCGTTGAGAATCCAGGAGTCTCTGTTCGGTCAGAACAGCCTCGAGGTGGCCATGACCCTCATGAACCTGGGAAGGGAGGGGACGGCTGCCGAGCGGGGAAAGCGGTCTTGAGCAGGCATCCGGTCTACGCTTGTTGTGCTGTCGTTGGAAGTGGAGAGTGGGTTGCCTGGTTCAGTGCTTTACGGTAGCATGCCGTGCGGTGCGGTATTGTGCGATGTCGTGCTGCGCCGTTGTGCTGTGCCGGTCAGTGAGGTGCCGCATGAACGTCTGTGCATTCGATTTTGTTTGCGGCGCTGTGCTGTGATGGGCCGTGTTCGTGGCGGAGCTGTCACGAGTCTGGCTTCGGTCGCCCCGTGCCATGTGGTGCAGTGCGGCGCCGCGCGGGCGGCCGCCATGGTGTGCTCGGTCGTTGGGAGGGTGCTGTGCCGCGTGGTGCCCTCTTCGGTGCCGCGCTCTGCCGTGTGGGCGGGCACGACGTCGGCCGCGGCTGCCCTGGTGTCATGCAGCGCGGCGCCGTGCCGTGCCTCGTGGTGTTTCCGCGGGGCTCTGGCCGCAGGGGCGCGTTGCCGCGTGGGAGCCGAGCGCGGTGCCATGTCTGCGGGTACAGTCGACACCGATACCCATCGGTCGTTGAAAGTAGGTATTTTTGGATTCCTATATTCCAATCTACTACTTGAATGATCGAGTGGCTTCCCCTTTTGCGTCCTGCTTAGGGGGCGGGCGGACACCCAATCTACTTTCAACGCCTTCCTACTTCATGTTTCTACCTACTTCTTCGACCCATGGGTAGTCAGGACGGGCAACCTTCCCAAGGGCTCCCTTGCATCCATGCCTCTTCGGTCTATCCCGTGACCACTCTCGATTGCCAGCCCCACTCGAGAAGCCTCGGCGCCCTCAAGGGTCTGTCATCCTGATCGCGCATCGTTGCTATCAGTCGGTCGGGCATGACCTCCTACAGGCGGATTTGGGAAGAGAACCAACTAATAGTCAACAGCTTGCAACATTAATCAGAACTAGCATTAAAAACCGTACCCAAACTATTATTG
>CAUYUJ010000110.1:70492-72992 GCA_963575745.1 Prorocentrum cordatum | reverse complement strand
ACTTGCATCCCCAGGGAACGAGGCGGGTTGCAGCCCGGTCGTCGCCCCTGTTTGCCCGTACGACCTCCTGGATTAAAAAGCCCGGGTCGGCCCTGACAGGCCGCTTGCCTCGTCGCTCTCCAATTGAACTTGGAGCATCGACCCTCGATGGGTCCTGGGCCCCCGATGTCGGACATGGCCTCCGAGGCGAGCCCAAGCCAATGCCGTGCGCCAAAAAAACGGCACGACACCGCAGAGCAGCGATCACGAGAAACAGAAATTTCTGTTTCGAATCGCGCGCTGCCAGACAAGCAAACACGCGTTGCAGAATATTCCAGACAGCGACAACCCTTCCAAACAACATAACTCGGGCCGACATTCCTTGGGTAAGGAATCTTGAGCGAAATCGCAGATTTCCGATCGCATCTGAAATTTTCAGGTCCTCTGGAACGCGGTCGGATTTTTTTTAAAGCAAGTATTGGGCGGAATGCGAGTTTCCGATCGTCGCCCCATTTGGCGATTATCATATGAAAAAGGGATGAGGCATGGATCGGAATTCCGCCATGGCGGTGTCTGCAACATCGTACCGGGGCCCCGCCGCCTAACGGGACACGTTTCTCGCTGAAATTCCGCGACCTCTGCGGTCCGGACTTTTCCATCGGGGGGTTGTATGGGGCCAGGGGGAGAGACAGCTGCGCCTCGTCGCCACGCCTTCCCGCCCCCCTGCGGTGGCCCGTCGCCCACACCGCTTGCGCCTGCGTTGGTGGAGGGCCCCCCGCGAGGGCCTCATGGTGGACCCACACCCGTCCTGCCTTGGGCCAGGGTCCCCCGCCCTGGCGTGCGCGGGGGTGTGCGGTCGCCCGAGGGAGCGGCGCCCCCCGGGGTGGCTTCTCGGGGCGGCACGCCGTGGGGCGTGCCGTTATCCGAGGGCAGTGCGCCCGCCGCTTCGGGACTGCCAGAGCGCGCGGCGCGCCAAGGTGAAGGCTGCCCGCGGCGCGCCAAGGTGCGTGCTGCCTGGTCCGCCTTCGGTGGCTTGGCTAGGAAAGAGTGAACATCTTAGTGGTGGAGGGGTTCATTTGATGTTTTTTTTTTTTTGTTCCACCAGCTTCTGGGCCGGCTCCACGGGTGGGCCCCCTGTCCCTCGTAGACGCGGTGCGCATCGAGCTCAAGGGGTGGCATTTCCGTTTCGCTATTCCTTTCGTGATAGTTCAGAGGCTATGAACAAACAGCGTTCGTTCCGAAAACATAGGGCTCGTTCGTTGTGCGTATCGGTGTAACATACGATAGCCATAGGGTTAACATTTTGTGAATCTTCCGTTCTTGCATCCGCGACAGGGTCCATTCCACTGCGCTCCACTGCGCTCCACTGTGCTCCGCTCCCTCCCTCCCTCTCGCCCTGCTCCCCTGCCTCCCTCCCCCTCCTCCCCGTGTTCATCTTTGTGCGCTATTTGTGTGTACTCCCACCAGGCCGCCTCGCTGGTCGATGGCGCGGGGGTCAGGATAGTTCCGTCCATCTAATGAATGAGCAACAGACTTGACGTTACTTCTTTCCACGTGCATGCTGTCGCATCGTCTGTGGCAAATGCGCCGTCAAACGGGATTCTGGACCATGGGAGACGGGGAACGAGGGGGAAAACGACGGCCAAATGCCTCACGCGCCTTGTAATTCCCCTGGCTGGCGGGAGTCGGCGGATTGTCATTTGTATCGCCTCCGTTTTATATTGTACACCCAGGGCCCTATATGACCGCGCTCGGGTTGATCTGCGTCTCCTTCGCTTTGCCTGCGCGGCGCGCTGGGCCTTCCCCCTTGGGGTAACATGTTCTGTTGGAATTTCTTGTCTGGCTCCCAATGGGGCGTCGGGGCGAACTAGATGATGATGATGCTGCTGATGAGGATGTGGATGATGATGATGGTGATGTTGTTGATGATGGTGATGATGATGGTGATGTTGATGATGATGATGATGGTGGTGGTGATGGTGATAATAGTTGTGGTGGTGGTGGTGCTAATGATGGTTGTGACGATGATGCTGATGATGGGGCTGGGGATGATGACGTCGATGCAGACGACTGGCGCGGGTGGTAATGTTGCCGATGGCGGTGATGACGATGGCAGTGCGGATGGTATTGTTGCGACGATGGTGGTTGCGATCATGGTGATGATGGGTGTGGTGAACAATAGTGATGGCCTGTGCTCGACCAGTGATCGTTTAAATGTGCTGGATCAAAAGGCATCGTAGGGATTCGGGGGTAATCGATGAGGGTGGACATTGTTATTGAATTTGGAGGACATGTTGCTAAGAGAGGAATGTCGAACGTGGAGGACGGAGGAGGCAGGGTGCATGAGCAAAGACGGATGCTACGGTAGATGGGGAACAAGCGCGCGGTTGGGCGGCGGGGTGGAGGTTGAGCGAGGGTCTGCGGAGGATGAAGAGGAGGAGGGGGAGGGTGAGGAGGAGGAGGAGGAAGAGGAGGGGCAGAACGTGGATGATGATGATGACGATGATAGTGATGATGCTGA
>CAUYUJ010000110.1:60000-65392 GCA_963575745.1 Prorocentrum cordatum | reverse complement strand
GCGGCGATCGGCTGGCGTCGACTCGAGCCGGGTGGCCGGCGCGCTGCGCAAGACAACCAGCAGTGGCGCCTCTCTTCCTCGTCCTCTTCTCCTTCTGTTCGGGGGCGGCAAAGAGGGGGGTGATGACTAAAGGGGGGTGGATATCATGGCGTGGGCCATGATATTTCCCCAGATATCATGGCGCCTCTTCTTATTTCATTACGTTCCTGGCCCCCCCGCTGGGCCGCACACATGCCGCCGGTCATGATTTGCCCCCCCCCTCTTTGACACCCCCCTCTTGGCCGCTCCCGATCTGTGCAGTGTCTGTGGCTCCTGGAGGGGCGCCTGCCAGCCCCTGGTGGCGGCAGCCAGGGCCGCTCGCGTGGTCGCTGGACCGGCGGCCTTTGCTTTTCGGGTACTGTCTCAGAGAGAGAGATAGAGAGAGAGAGAGAGAGAGACGGCGAAATGACTGGTGCGAACAGTCCCGTGCAAGAGCGTTCGGAAATCGAACGGTCACCTGGCGCGTCAGGCCCCCCCCCCCCAAAAGCAAGCAGTGGCGCCTCTCCTTTTCCATTCGTGGCCATGGAGATGATCGGAATTGCAGAGAGCCGGGATCACAAGTGCGTGCTCTCTGTAGGGCGACGTTCGAATGGTCTTGCTGCCGAAATGTCCGCGATTATGAGTATTAGCGCGTTGATTGAGCCACGCCATCTCGAAACCGTTAGAGTACATGCTGCGTTGGATTGCACCAGAGAGTCCCAGCGACATTTTGAGTGGTCCGCACACGCAATCGCAAGAATGTGTGGTAAACACGCGACAGTACGAAAGTCAACAAACGTTGTCCTCACTGTCATCTTCTGATGCCAGGGGCGCATCTGGCGCCTCCCCTCTGCTTGCGTCTGCCCGGTCGGCGCGCGTCTGACGCGTCGGCTGGTGGGGCGCGCATTTTTGGCGCGTCGCTTGCTTCGCCGTTCGAAGCGAAACCGAGGCGTGGAGTCACGGAGCTTTGGAGGGGTCCGCGCTGCTTTCCTGACCTTCCCCAGGGGAGCGCCAGAGTGCTGCAAGGCCAGCGGAGCGCGAGTGCCAGAGAAGGGGGAGGACGAAGTCTGGGGTAAAAGGCGAAGCGGATGCGTTCGCGCTTGGCGGCCTGGCTAAGAAAGACGAAGTCTGGGGTAAAAGGCGAAGCGGATGCGACAACGACGTTGCAATGCGCTTGGGGCGTTCGTCGCGAAACTTTGGGCGGGCCGCGCTTCTTCCCTGGGCGGGCCCTGGGCCCCCCGCCCGGGCGCGCGGAGCGCGCCTCTTGCGCCTCCCAGGGGGGGGGGCCCGCGCGCCGACCGCTCGCCTGCGCGAAGGGCCTCCGAGCGGTTTCTGCTCCTGCGGTTTGCTCCGTTCCCCGGCGAGTGGCGACGAGCCCCCGGGGGACGCGGGTGAGGACTCTGCCCCCGGGGGAAGCGGTGGGGGCCTCTCCCTTCGACCGCGCGCAGAGGGGGGTGTTTTCGGATCGCCGCGGCGGTTGCGGAGGGGATGGGGCGGGGGGTTTCCGTGGATGCCAGAGTGGGTTTTATCTGGCCTGACCCAGCTTGTGAGTGGCTTGGACGTGCCCTAACCCAACCCCTCCCAAAATGGTTAGCGGTCCTTTCTATGCCTGGTCATCATGGGAGCCTTGTGCACCTGCGTACGAGGAGGACACGTCGTACATCATGTAACTGGGAAGCGGGCCCCCGGCCCCGGGGGCGGCCCACTTTTTCAAAACTCCCTCCCCGGTTCTTTTGTAAGTCCCCGGGGGGGGGACCGACCTTCTTCGCAGCGCTTCGGGGTTGGGTCCGCTGCCAGAGCAATCAGACAGCCGCCCCGGCGGCCCAAGACGGCCCCGAGCCACCTGTGCTGAGTATGCCTTCGTCGTGCCGTCTGTCGAGTGCTGTTTGCGCCGATCAGCGTCTGGTAGCCGATGAGGTAGCGCCGACTCAGCGTTGACTGGCGTCGATTTGGCGTCGATTTAGCGTAGATTTGCGTCGGTTCGTGAGAGCCAACAAGATGGTCTAGGAGGCTCCCATGAGATGCCGCAGAACCGAGAGGGGGCCACCGTGACACTCCATGAGTCTGGGTGGCGACTGTTCTAGGGAGTGAGAGCCGTGATGTTGGTGATGATGGTGGATGGTGAGTGATTATGGCGCTGTTGATGGTGCGGCTGCTGATGCTGGTGATGGTGATGGTGATGGTGATGATGAAGTCGACGTGGATGACGATGCTGCTGCTGATTGTGTTGGTGATGATTCTGATCATGCTTATGCTTATGATGATGATGACTACAATGATAATGATGATGCTGATGCTGATGATGATGACGACAATGATGATCATTGATGATGACGAGAAGGCTGATGATGGTGTGAAAATGATGGTGACGATGACGGTGATGAGGATGATGTTGCTGATTGTGACGATGACGATGCTGATGAGGATGATGAGGATGATGAGGATGATGATGCTGCATGATGATGCTCATGATCATGATGCTGATGGTCCTTGTGACTATGATGATGATCATGATGATGATGGTGGTGATGATGATGATGGTGGTGATCATGATCATGGTGGTGAGGGTGATGGTGATGACATAGCCGATGAACATGGTGCTGCCTGTGATGATGATGTCGATGGTGATGATGCTGATGATGCTGATGATGGGTTATGATGATGGTGGAGGGTTCATGATTATGGTGATGGTGATGGTGACGATGATGATGGTGAGGATTATGGTGATGAGGGTTATGATTATGATACTGCTGCTGCTGCTGATGATGATGATGCTGATGCTGCTGATGATGATGATGATGATGATGATGATGATGATGATGATGATGATGATGTGTTATGATGTTGGCGGAGGCTGGCGATGATGTTGCTGCTTCTTGTGATGATGTCGATGACGATGATGATGACTATGATGATGATGTTGATGCTGATCATGATGATGGTGATGGTGACACTTGTGATGGTGATACTTATGATTATGACGATGCCGATGAGGATGATGGTGAATCTCGTGATGATGATGCTGATGATGATTATGAAGTTGATGGCGATTAGGATGGCGATGATTCTGATGATGACGGTCATGATGATGTTGCTTTTGCTGAGGATGATGGTGATAGTGATGGAGACTATGATGATGTGGTGATGATGATGCTGATGATGATGTTGATTGTGATGATGGTGGTCATGATGATGCTGCCGATGATTACGATGATTAATCTTGTGATATGATGATGCTGTTGATGGTGATGATTACGAGGGGAAAGCGGTAATGATTGGGATTCTTGTGATTCTGATTATGGTGAGGGTCTTGGTGAGGGTGATGGTGTGCTGATTTCGATGGTGGTGGTGGTGGTGGCTGTGAGGATGACGATGATGATGAATATGCTGATGATGACGATGACGATGATGGTGCTATATGATGACGATGACGATGACGATGACCATGATGATGATGATGATGATGATGATGATGATGATGATGAGGATGAGGATGAGGATGAGGATGAGGATGAGGATGATGATGATGATGATGATGATGATGATGATGATGATGATGATGATGATGATGATGATGATTGATGATCATGGTGGTGGTGGTGGTGGTGGTGATGACGATGATGATGATGAGAATGAGGATGAGGATGATGAGGATGATTTTGATGACGATGATGATGATGGTGATGCTGATGATGATGATGATGATGATGGTGATGCTGATGATGATGATGACGATGATGGTGATGGTGATGATGATGATGATGATGACGATGATGATGATGATGATGAGGATGACGATGATGATGATGGTGGTGGTGCTGGTGATGATGATGATGATGATGATGATGATGATGATGATGATGATGATGATGATGATGATGATGATGATGATGATGATGACACCGCTGATGATCACGATGATTACTCTTGTATTAGGGTGATGATGTTGGTGATGGTGGCCCCGGCGAAGCGGCCGGACGGGGCCACGCCCGCCGTGAGCTCAGGCGAGCATGACGTGGAGCGCGCCGAAAGCGTACTCCATGGCAGGGAGGGGATTCGGTAGCAAACCATGGGAGCTTGGTATACCTTTTTAATTCTGTCTTTCGCGTCGATTAGCGTCGGTCTGGGAGTCGATGAGATTTCGCCGAGTTAGCGTCGATTAGCGTCGATTAGCGTCGAATTAGCGTCGATTAGCGTCGACTGGCGTCGATTTAGCGTCGATTTCCACGGGTCGACAAGATGACATGGGAGGCTCCCATGAGTTGCCACCGAAAGGGGGGGGGAAGGGGCAGGCGGTTAAGCATTATCGCCGACCCTTCCACCGCCTCTCCCGCGCCCGCGCTGGCGCCGCGCTCCGCCGCTGGGCGACGCCGCGCTCGCGGAGCGGCTCGAGCTCGCGGAGCGACTCCGGCGCCGCGCAGTTCGGCGCGCTCCACCGCTACTGCGAAGGCCTTGCAGCCAGTGCCGCTAACCCTGAAGGGGGACGACGACGACGACGACGACGACGACGACGACGACGACGACGACGACGACGACGACGACGACGACGACGACGACGACGACGACGACGACGACGACGACGACGACGACGACGTCGCGGACGCTCTGGAGCTGAAAGCTTCTTCTAGGGAGGGCCCAGTGACATCTGTTTGGACTCAGAGCGTGAATTACCTACCCCGCTTTCGCTTCCAGGCAAAACCAAGTCATACCATACGCCTCCTCGTCAAGCGGCCTGACCAGTACATGCCGTAGTTTGGCATCGCTTGGCATCTCTTGGAAGCGAGGGTGGTCAAAAGCGAGGTAGGTTTGTTTGCCCCCTATGGACACCCTGAGAGAGCGTGACTGAGGGGGGGGGAGTGCTGTCAAGTCATGATTCGCTCCGGCGTCGTTTTGATAATGCTTTACAATGGTTCAGTCCTGGCTGGCGCCGGCGCGAATCGTGGAGTGACCAGGGGGGGAGGGTGGGGCGGCTGGTGCCAGTCATGGGCGATATCGCGAATTGTAAAGGTAGCTCAAGAACTCTACAGCTATGGCTGGGAGGTCGGCGCTGAAAGAGATATGCCGCGCCCGATCTCGCGCCGCGCCGCGCCGATGGCGCGCCCCGCGCCGCGCGCCCCCTCCAAGTGAAGACGTCGGATCCGCGCCGCGCCGACGGCGCGCGCGGCGCCGGCTTTGCCAAGCGCGCGGCGTGGCGGGACGCGGCGGTGAGCGCAGGACCCCCAGAAGAAGAGGGAGCTGCTGGAGCGGGCCCTGGGCATCATGACGAACGCGTACGGCCCCAGCCACCTGGAGGCGATCCTGCCTGGGGCGCCGCTCATCCTCGGGTCTTCTTCGGGGGGCAGCGCTGCGACTTCCACCGCGCCCACTGCTCGCC
>CAUYUJ010000110.1:27500-55000 GCA_963575745.1 Prorocentrum cordatum | reverse complement strand
CCCGGGCGATGTGTGTCGGGTCTTCTGGAACCTCGGGGTGGCTGCCTTGCTTCATGCCACTTGGTGTATCTGGCCCCGAGCCTCCAGTGTGAACTCTTGCACGGGCATTGCGTCCCTTGAGGGGCTGGCGCGCCTCGCGCAGGATTCTCTGCGCAAGGGGGACTTTCCCTCCAGCCGTATCCTCTGCCTCCTCCCTTGTGCCTTTTTGGTCCCTGTCCTCCTCCCTCTCGGTCCCCCTCTCCTCTCTTCTCCTCCCCCTACTTCTCCCGCTCCTCTTCCTCCTCCTCCGCCTCCCGTGGGATCCCGCTTTTTCTTTGCTGATGAGGGGCGAGGAACAGGATGAGGGAGGGAGGGAGGGAGGAAAGGGCAGGAGAAGCAGAGAAGAACCCAGGGAAGACTGCAGAGGGTGGGGGGCCGAAGACCAGGAGGAGCGGCAGGAAGCCAAATGTTGCCCATTCCGAGCTGACGACGGGCAACGGGAGGAAGCGACACATCTAATGAAACGAAGCGGGCAAGGCGAGGAGGACGACGACGACAAGGACGAGGAGAAGGACGAAGACCAGGACGAGGAGGATGACGTGAACGAACAGGATGACGAGAAGGAGAGAGAGGACGAGGACGAGGAGGACGAGGAGGGCGAGGACGACCTCGAGGAGGAGGAGGAGGAGGAGGAGGAGGAGGAGGAGGAGAAGGAGGATAAGGGCGAGGACTCTGGCAGCCATCTTGTGGTCTTCTTAAGGCCCTCTTGGGGTCCTCTTGGCTCTTGGGGCCCTCTTGGGGCCCTCTTGGGGCTCTTTCGGGGGGAATCGGGGTCCTCTTGGGGCTCTTCTGAGGGGTCTTGGGGCACTCTTGGAGCCCTCTTGAGGGCCTCTGGCAGCCCTGGAGGGCCTCTTGGGGCCCTCTTGGATGCGATCGATCACAAGTGGGGGTCCTAAATCTAGGCCCCTCTGAGGAGTCCTCAAAACCGTCTCTTGGGGCACTTCAGGCGCTCTTGGGCGCTCTGGGGGCCGTCTGAGGGGCCTTTTGGGCCCCTCTTGGGCCCCTCTCGGGGCTCTCTTGGGCCATCTTGGGACCATCTTCAGGTCTTAACGCGCACCGGAAGCGAAAAGGCGAGAAGGCACAAAACAAATCTGTTCCTTAGCTTATTGACGGATTTTGGTCTCTTGGGGGTGTCTTGGGGGGTTTCGAGAACACTTGGAGCCGCCTTGGAGCATTTTTTGGGGCCTTTTGGAGCATGTTGGGAGCCATCTTGAGCCATTTTCGGCTCTCTTGAGCTATCGTGGAGCATCGGAGGCCCTCTTCGAGCCATCTTGGGCGACGGAAGACTCTGACACCTCGTGACACTCCCCCAAAAACCCAATGGAGGGGAGGGGGAAGGTACCCCTCCTTGAAGGGAAGAGAGGTTATGGAAGAGGAAAGAAGCAACGTTCTCGTTACAATCTATGCCGAGAGGGCGGGTGACATTCGGAAGTATCCCGCCGTTTTAGCAGCTGCCCTCTAACGCGCCGGCTTCCACGGACTTCGCTCGCACGGGGCTGAGCTCGCACAGATGGGATTCGTATGGAGCTGCTCTCGCACTGGGATGCGCTCGCACGGAGCTCCGTTCGCCTGGGCTGGCTTTTCCAGACTCGATCGATCTCGCAAGGACTTTGGCCTGCGCGCGGCGGACCACAAAGGCCTGAGACATAAGCACTTGGCGTGCGATGTCGAGCAGGTGCAGGTGACGTGCGTGCCAGCGAAGTGCGAGTCAAGTGCGTGCGAGCGGAGAGGCGTGCGAGTGGAGTGCGTGCGAGTGGAGTGCGTGCGAGGCAGGTGCGTGGGAGCGAAGTCCGTGCGAGTCAAGTGCGTTTGGGTTCGACGTTCCCGAGCACCCCTGGTCGACACCAGACTGGGAGGCCTCAGTGCCATGACTGCTACCTCGCGGCGATTCGGGGGCTCAGGAACGAGACACGGCGACTACCCCAAACGTGTGATCTGCCCGACGGTCACGGCAGGGCGGGCGCGAACGGGCCCGTGGATCGCACCTGGTCGACATCCCCTTGGGGGGGCTACATAGCCTGCGTGTATCTTTGCATGAGCTAAGCTGAGTACGAGCCAGTCCGAGTATGAGTGACGGACTCTGCTTAGTTTGAACATGAGTGAGTCTGAGTATGAGCGAGCCTGAGCATGAACGACATGGAGTCATAGTGAGTATATGCCTGAGTCTCACCGTGAGTGAGTCTGAGTATGAGTGAGTCTGAGAACGAGGCAGTCCGAGGAGACGAGGGGGTCGCGCGGGGGGATGCGCCAGGGAACGTGCCAGGGGACGTGCTCTGGGGACGTGCCATGGACTCGCGAGGGACGCACCAGGGGATGTGCCAAGGGGGCGGGCCAAGGGACGCGCCGCGGGACACACAGCGCGCGGCGCGCCAGGGAGCGTGCCGCGGGACCCGTCGGGGGCCGCGCCCCGAGACGCTCCGGGGACGAGGGAGGGGACGTGCGGGTGGAGGTGCCGCAGACGGGCCGTGGGCCGCGTCAGGCGACGTGCCAGGGGACGCGCCCGGGGACGTGCCGGGGAGCGTGTCAGCTGGCGCGCCGAACGGTGCCAGGCCGAGCTGCTCGGCCCATCTCTTCGCCCAGAGGTTCTCAGCACTGGTCCCCCGCAGTCGACGCTTCGTGCGCAGGGCTGCCGCCCTCTCTGCGGCGATGCACGTCGCGTCGCAGTCTTCGAAGTGATCGCTTTGGAGGAGCTTCGGAGGGCCGGTTTGCGAGAGCCACCAGGTGGCTCCTTCGTTGACATGAGCACTCGCGTGAGTGTGCATCTGGAGCCGCAAGCTGCGCGTCATGGCTCGCGGTTGTAGTTGCGGTCGTAGTTCGTCATAGAAGGGAGTTCTGACAAGGACCACGTGAACGTCGCCATCATTCTCGCCAACCTAGGAGTGCGTCGCAGCTTGCTTTCGAAGATTTCATTGCACATTGCTGTTGCCATGCTTGCACCTGGACGGAGAATAGATGGGAAGGTGTAACTTGACTCTGGCAAGCCTTCGAGTATTGACGTACGTTATCCGCGTTGCTGGAACAGCGGAAGGGTGGTATGACGCACGAAGAGGAGGAGCAGGCTGACCAGGAATAGGAAGGGTTGGAGAACGATGCCAACTAGGGATGGTGATGAGGATGAGGATGACGGTGCGGATGAGGATGCGATGCTGCTGCTGATGCTGCTGCTGCTGATGATGATGGACTCTGATGATGTTGTTGATGATGATCACGATGCTGCTGCTGATGCTGAGGATGCTGATGATGCTGATGATGCTGATGACTCTGATAATGCATATGAGGTTGATACTTGCGCTGCTGATGATAATGGTGCTGATGGTGTTGCTGGTCGTTTTAATGCTGATGCTGATGCTGATGCTTATGCTGCTGCTGATGATGATGCTGGTGGTTATGAGTAGGAATACATTGGTGAGTCTAACGACATGATGTGGATGCGGGTGAATGCTTCTAAGATTCGGATGATGCATGTTATGCTGCTGCTGATGATGCTGCTGCTGGTGACGATTATGATGCTGCTGCCGATGCTGATTGTGATGATGATGGTGGTGGTGGTGATGATGATGCTGCTGATGCTGATGCTGATGCTGATGCTGATGCTGCTGCTGCTGATGATGACGATGCTGATGATAAGGATGATGATGATGATGATGATGATGATGATGATGATGATGATGATGATGATGATGATGATGATGATGATGATGATGATGATGATGATGATGATGATGATGATGATGATGATGATGATGATGATGATGATGATGATGATGATGATGATGATGATGATGATGATGATGATGATGATGATGATGATGATGATGATGATGATGATGATGATGATGATGATGATGATGATGATGATGATTATGATGATGACGATGGCGATCATGATGATGGATGATGATGATGATGATGATGATGATGATGATGATGATGATGATGATGATGATGATGATGATGATGATGATGACGATGATGACGTGGGCGGTGGAGGAGAAGGAGGGGCAGGAGGAGGGACCACGATCAGGATGCACACTGCATTACGTGCATGCGTTTCCTACATCCAAAGCTATCGTTGAGGCTGTTGTCGCCTGAGCAGTGGGCCATGGACCTGCACAGCGGACGGGTGTTGGTTTTGGCAGACGAATGAGGGAGGAGGGCTAGGGTGGAGGGGGGAGGAGGGGGAGGAGGAGAAGGAGGAGGAGGAGGAGGAAGAGGATCTGGGGAATGAGGAGGGGGAGAAGTAGGAGGTGTAGGAAGGGAGAAGGTCTAGGAGGACGAGGAGGGTGGGCTGGAGGAGGATGAGGAGGAGGAACGGACTCATGCCGATATCTTTCACTTGCTGTCTCTTCCGCTGCAAGCAACCTCTCTTGTAGTAGTTGTTTATCTGCTTCCACGTTTGCTTCCTTCCTTCCATCTTTCCCTAAGATCCCGTTTCCGCTTCCCGCACGTGAGGAGCTGCGTACAGCGACCTGGGGCAGGCGGAGACGAGCTTGAAGCACCTGCGGAAGGCGCTTCACATAAAGGAGCTCCACTTTGGCAAAGATCACGTGGAGGCGCGCGCCCCCGGTTGTTGGATGGGTCAGTAAAGGCGCGCGGGGCATCGAGGAGCCCAGGGAAGGAGAATCCGCACCGGGGACCCCCACCTCAGCCACGCACCCATGGTCGGTGCAAGATCGCTCGGCGCCCTTGTTCTGAGATCTGTTTGTACATTTATTCATGTGCATTGACGTATTTGCTTGTATGTTTGTATGCATATTTCTGTACATATACATATACGTAAGTGCAAACGTCTATATATATGTATATACACATATGTATATTTGCACCAGTTGGTCGGAAGAAGTGGGTAGAACCATGAAGTAGGAGGTGCTGGAACTAGATTGGGCTTTCGCCCGACCGTGAAGACGAGGGAAGAGGGGCAACCACTCGATCACTGAAGTAGGAAGGCGCCTAACGTAGATTGGGATCTGGGAGCCCAAGAACACCTGCTTTCAGCGACCAGCGTGCACGCACACACACGTGTTGCTGCCCCGACCGTCGCCGTGCCGTCTCGCGCCTGCCTCGCGCGGCCTGTTGAGCCTCCCTGGTCGCGTCCGGAGACGCTCCTCCTCCTCCTTCTCCTCCTCCTCCTCTTCTTGCTGCTCCGAGCTCCTCCTCCTCCTCCTCCTCCTCCTCCTCCTCCTCCTCCTCCTCCTCCCCCTCCTCCTCCTCCTCCTCCTCCTCCTCCTCAGCAATCTCCTCCTCCTCCTCCTCCTCCTCCTCCTCCTGTCGCCTCGCGCTGCCTGTTAAAGCCCCTTTCGTCAGAGGTTGACAGGCCTCTTACCCCGACACGTCGAGTAGTGAAGTGGCCGTTTTCGGTTCGCGAGGGGGCGCCGCGGGTCTGGGTCCGTCGGGCTCGGTCCTACAGTCAACGCGCATAGTAAGGACAAACGGCTTTTTCAAGGGTAGCCTTTGGTCCTTGCCTGCCTCGGCCTCTGCGGCCCCTCCCTAGCAGTTTTCGCAGGCCAGAATACCTCAACTTCGGCCTCCAAGGGTCTCGCGTCCTTGCCACGCGTCCTTACTATACGTTTTCACTGTAGGTCGTTTTCACTCATTGGAAGTTTGCCAAAGGGAGGTTGGTCCACCGCCGATCTTGGGCCGTCCTGGTTCTCGGAGGAGGAAGTACCAAGATCCCGTTTTCGCCTTTCTGGGGCTTCCTCGGGCGCCCCCTCGCCGCCAGGTGCCGAGGTACCCCGTGTTCGCTTTTTTTTGGGGGGGGGGGAGCTGCCTCGGACGCCCTCGTCGCCACCGCTGGATTCGCCTCGAGCTCCTGGCCAGAACGCACCCCGGGAGAGGTCCGCGGAGTGCAGTCACCGAGCATTTTCTTTGGGTGGAGGGCAAAGGGTGAAATCTGAAATGCCGTTTCGATGGATTTTCGAGGCTTGAATATGCCGAAGGAGAACCCCAAGACGGATTTATTCTCTTGCACAGCTGTGCTCTAGAGCTCGGACCTCTTTATTTTCGTTCGTTCGTCGTCGTCCCCGGCCCCTGGTCCGGTCCGGCCCTGGACCCAACCTCCCGCCCTGGTCCTGGCCCCAGCCCCCCTCGCCCCGCTGGCCCTGGCTCTGGACCCAGCCTCCCCCCCCCCGGCCCTGGCCCCAGTCCCCCTCGCCCTGGACCCTTCTCGCCCTGGACCCTTTATTTTCGCTCGTCGTCGTCCCTGGTCCGGTCCGGGCCCTGGACCCAACCTCCCCCCTGGTCCTGGCCCCAGCTCCCCTCGCCCCGCTGGCCCAGGGCCTGGACCCAGCCTCCCCCCCGCCGGCCCTGTCCCCAGTCCCCCTCGCCCTGGACCCTTTTTTTCGGTTGTCGTCGTCCCTCTTGTCCCGGCCCTGGACCCAACCTCCCGCCCTGGTCCTGGCCCCAGCCCCCGTCGCCCCGCTGACCCTGGCCCTGGACCCAGCCTCCCCCCCCGGCCCTGGCCCCAGCTCCCCTCCCCCCCGGCAACCCTTTATTTTCGCTCGTCGTCCCTGGCCCCTGGTCCAGCCCTGGCCCTGGACCCAACTTCCCCCCTTGCTGGACCCTTTATTTTCTTTCTTCGTCCCAGGTCTGGCTCTGGCCCTGGACCCAACCTCCCCACTTGGTCCTGGCCCCATGGAGCCCCCCTCTCCCCGCTGGCCCTGGCCCTGGACCCAGCCTCCCTCCCCCCCTGGCCCTGGCCCAGTCCTCCTCGCCCTGGACCCTATTTTCGCTCGTCGTCGTCCCTCTGGTCCTGGCCATGGACCCTGCCTCCTCCCCTGGCCCTGGCCCCGGCCCCCTTGGACCCGGACCCGGCCCCTCCCCCCCCGGCCCTGGCCACAGTCAGGCTCCAGTCCCCCTCGCCCTGGACCCGTTATTTTCGTTCGTCGTCGTGCCTGGTCCGGTCCTGGCCATAGACCCAACCTCCCCACCTGGTCCTGGCCCCAGCCCCCCTCGCCCCGCTGGCCCTGGCCCGGGACCCAGCCTCCCCCCCCCGGCCCTGGCCCCAGTCCCCCTCGCCCTGGACCCTTTTTGTTCGTTCGTCGTCGCCCCTGGTCCGGTCCTGACCCTGGACCCAACCTCCCCACCTCGTCCTGGCCTCAGCCCCCCTCGCCCCGCTGGCCCTGGTCCTGGACCCAGCCTCCCCCCCCCCCGGCCCTGGCCCCAGTCCCCCTCGCCCTGGACCCTTTTTTTCGTTTGTCGTCGTCCCTCTGGTCCTGGCCCTGGACCCTGCCTCCCTCCCTGGACCCAGCCTCCCCCCCCCGGCGCTGGCCCCAGTCCCTCTCGCCCTGGACCCTTTATTATCTTGCGCAGCTGTGTTCTAGAGCTCGGAGCTCTTTATTTTCGTTCGTCGTCGTCGTTCGTTCGTCGATCGTCCTCCCCCCTACGGCCACAAAAGTAAACTGGAGGAAGGAGGCGAAAGCCTCCTGTCTCTCGCGGTTCCTTGGTGCAAGAGCCAGGGCACGCGTGCCACTTGTTTTCGAGGTGCAAGAAGCCCTGAGCCCTCCACCCTTAGAAAACGCGCAGAGTCAGCCCGCATACTAAGGATGGGCAACCTGTCTGAGGGTACCCTTTCTATCCTTGCCCTTATTCGGCCTATCATTAGCGACTTGCGCTGGCGCTGGCCAACCTCGATCGATAAACGTTCACATGTGCCTGCAAGGCCCTTGCATCCTAGCCGCGCATCCTTATGATTTGGGTTGACTGCAGCGGCGTCGGTACCTTTTGGTTTCCCCTGGTTCCCTCTTCGGGGTCCACCCGGGGGCCCCTTGCGGTTAGTCTTGGGGCGTTCGTGCGGGCGTTTTGGGCTGTCATGGGGGCCCTCTTGGCGCCTTCGGGGGGCCCTTTGGAGCTCTCGTGGGCTCCCAGGCGGGCCTCGTGGGGTCGCCTGAAGCCCAAGAGGCGGGAGGCCAGCATGCATCAAATAACCAGAGTTTGGTTGACCTATTTGCCTGTTCAGTGTTCTTCAGGCGCCCTCTTGGGCCGCCGTGTCGCTCTCCCAGTGGGGCCGTCTTGGGCGCCGTCTCGGGGCCGCCTTGGCCGTTTGGGGGTGTGTCTTGGGGTCATCTGGGTCCCTCTGAGGCCCTCTTGGGGCGTTCTTGGGCCCCTCGTTGGTCGTCTTGGGTCGTGTCGAAGAAGCAGCCGGAATGGTCGGGATCCATGCTGTGGCACAGTGTCTTCTCGATGTAGCACGTGAACTGGTTGCATCAGCATCCACGTCCACTGTCTCGCAATCGCGCCTGGGTACAGCGCCGGTTTTAAAACATGCTCCGCGTGCGGACCATGTATTAAGAATGAAGGGTTGATGAGTAAATGCAAGGATGAGTTTATGCATTAGTTTGTTCATAAATGAGTCATGCATTAAAATCGTATGTATTTTAAAACCCTATGTGTTGAAACCTGCCCTCTATCTCGGGGAGGAGCACAGACATCAGGGGCAACGCTAGGGGGGCATAGGCTCAGGGCGGCACGCCTCGACCCCCACTCGCTCATGGACTGCGGATCGGTGGTCTGATAGGAGGGCCTCTCGCCGATCTACAGTCGGGGCGTTGACCTGAGGAACCCTAAATAAGGAACGAGGCCCCTTTTTCCCATAAGTGAACCTTCGATTTCCGGTCGAGAACATAAGGAAAGCCTGAGGCAAGCTGTGAAACACTTAAGGAACGCGGAGCCCCTTCCCAACGAGAAGGGTTCCTTCTTCAGGGCCCCGACTGTATCGGCGACGTGCCGCCGCTTCCAGGCCGAGGCCTCCCCTCTGAGCCGGCCCCCCCCCTGACGCTGCTCGCCAAGACAGCTTTGACCAGTCCCGGCAGGCGGAAAAAGCAGGTGCCCACACCGACCGCTCCCGTGGGCTCTCATTTGCAGGGCCGAGCCTACCTGCTTCCAGGAGACCAACGTCCGGGGCCGACGCCAAATATTTTGACCGTTCTCACGTCCTAGCCAAGCGCGTCTGTGAACACATTGGGTGCCGTGACGTCGATAGACACTTTCGTCGGGGTGGATATGTCCATAGAGACCGCCGGGAGGCACGAGAGCCGTAGGTCCAGGCCTCCCAGGCGGGGTGGGAGCAGCCCGGGCTGCAGGACCACGCCGCCTCGCGCATGCAGCGGCGACGCGGCGCGATCCTGAGCCCGCTCCGCTCCACCCCGCCGTGGCCGCTGCACTGCGGCTGCAGTGGCGATGCGGCGCGATGCTCTCCGGCCCCGCGGCGCATGGCGATGCGGCGCATGGCGATGCGGCGCGATGCTCCGCGGCACCCCGACTGGGAGGCCTCGTCCTGCCCAGACGTCCGCGCCGGTATGATCTTCGCAAGCCGCGGCCCCAGAGGCCCCGACCCCTTCTTTCCCGGGAGTGGTTTTCCGTCCCGGATCCATTTCTGACGGTCCCCGGGCCCGAGAACGGCCGCCGGAGACCCAATCCATGACGAATCGCCGGACTGAAGAGGTCGTGTCCTCGGGTCTCTGGGTTCGGGGCGCACTTCGCCCCGCGAGTGCGCCGCCAGAACTGGTCCGTATCAGTTGCCGCGGGATCGTGCCCTGAGGTCTCGGGGAGCACTTCATTTGGATCCCACGCGGGCGCGCAGGTATCCAGGTCCACCACTCCTTGAGATCTCAGGCCACGACCCCGCAGAAGCAGATATGGACATAAGGGAGGAGGAGGAGGAGGAGGAGGAGGAGGAGGAGGAGGAGGAGGAGGAGGAGGAGGAGGAAGAGGAGGAAGTGGAGGGAGGAGGGAGGAGGGAGGAGGGAGGAGGGACATGTTCTGGCGGTGGAGCGAGGTCGCGGTCACGCGCCTGAACCTGGCGAACTGCCTGCACCGGCTGGGGGACACCGACGGGGCCATCCGGGAGGCGGAGGCGGCCTCAGGCCGCGCGCGCGCCGGCGCGGCACGGCGGGCGTGATCGTCGTTATCGTTGTGGTCGTTGTGGTCGTGCCCATCATTGCGATCGTTGTCCATCGTTGTGATTGTTGTGATCGTTGTGCTCGTTGCGATTGTTGTTAACGTTATCGTTGTCGTTGGCATCGTTATCGATTCGGCGGTGGACAAACCTCCCTTGAGTAAGCCTCCCTTTCGTGAAAACGGCCTGGGGCCGAGACCGACGGACCTGGACCCGCAAGAACGACGGCCGCGACGCCCTCTCGCGAACCGACAACGGCCAACTCCTTAATCGACGTGTCAGGGTAGGAGGTCTGTCCACCCCCGAAAAAAGATGTGGGACCTAGGTCCCGCAGACAGTCGGGGGAAGGAGAAAGAAGGTGAGACCATTTTACCTCAGAAAGACATAAAAAGGACGAGGGAAGAGGGGGGATCTGGGGCGGCAGCGTGGCGCGGCGGCGTGCTGCGCGTGGGGGGCCCCTGGGGGCCCGCGGTCGAGGGTCATCCTCCCTGTTGGTCCTCCTCCCTATCCACCTCCGAGGTTATCGTTGGCACCGGCTGGGGGGCACCGACGGGGCCATCCGGGAGGCCTCGGGCCGCACGCCACTGTCGGCGCGCCATTGTCGGCGGGCCCGGGCCTCGCCGCTCCCCGTGTCGTCGCCTAGCTGCCTCTCGGGGATGCGCGGGCGTGGCCGCCGCCCGTGGGGCCCTCCCTCCTGCTCCTCCTGCTCTCCTGCTCCTCCCCCTCCCCCTCCTCCTCCTCCTCCTCCTCCTCCTCCTCCTCCTCCTCCTCCTCCTCCTCCTCCTCCTCCTCCTCCTCCTCCCCCCCTCCCCTCCCCCTCCTGCTCCTGCTGCTCCTGCTGCTCCTGCTGCTCCTCCTGCTCCTGCTGCTGCTGCTCCTCCTCCTCCTCCGACTTCGTTCGATCGGTGAGACCTCGCCTTGAGCCTCTCGAGCCCGACGGACTGGTCGCGCCTTTTTCCCCTGGCCTTCGGGGGTCCAGGAGCCCGTCCAGTGACGGGGTAGCGCGCCAGGTTCGCCCGCAGGTCAGCTTCGAGCGCTTGTATCGATCAGAGACGTTGCCTCGACGGATATAGATCAAGCTATCGCTGACCTCCATATCCCCGACAGGTTTGGGCCCGCGTTTCAGCCTAGCAAGAGACGGAAGGTTGGTGGTCAGCACAGGGCTCGTCCTGCGCTGGCGGCCACGACCGTCCCTGCCTGTGCCCTCCCGCTGACAGGCCCTATCCCTGCTGTAGCCGCCAGGGGTCACAGGCTCTGGGTTGCTTCAGGCCCTTTTTTTGCATCGGAGGTGGACAGATCTCCTACCCTGACACGTCGATTAAGGAATTGGCCGTTTTCGGTTCGCGAGAGGGCGTCGCGGCCGTCATTTTTGCGGGTCCAGGTCCGTCGATATCGGCCCTCGGTCGTTTTCACTAAGGGGAGATTTGCTAAAGGGAGGTTTGTCCACCGCCGACTGTATGTATCTTGCGGTTTCACTTGCTCGTTGATTACTGCCTGTGCCCTTCTACATCATTTCTGGGCGCCGAGCCCTTCTGCGTAATCTCTGGGCCAGCGCCTGCCCCCCGCGATCCTCTCGGTGGGGGCAGGCGACCTCTGCCGGCGCCCGCGGGGGGTCGGCCTCCCGACCCCCCCTTTGCTGTGCTCGCCTGGCGCGGGAGACCTGCGCGGAATCCAGGCGTATCCCCGTCCGAATATATCTTCATCCTGGCTTCGTCTCAGACTGGCGCGGTGCGGGGTGGACAGTTGGCGCCTTCGTGCGGTACCTCCCCTGCTTGGCGCTCCAAAGATGAGGCCCTGAGGGGCAGGGCCCCAAGGACGAGCGGCCTCTAGCAGTGAAGGGTCAGCTTGGGATCCCTTTCCCTCACGAGCTGACAGCTGACACCCATACCTATACGTCCCTTAGAGTTACCGAGGTGGGATTCTGGGGGGGGGGTATGGCTCCGTGACGTCGGACGGGGGTCGAAGGGGACCTCCCTCGGGGTCCGACAACTTGCACCCGTACCTACACCGCGTTCATCGCCTTTCCATTCCCCGATCCTCCTCCCTATAGGTTTGAGTGTGTGTTGTTCGTTGATCATTTCTGTCCTCACGCAGGAGGAGGAGAGGAGGAGGAGGAGGAGGAGGGGTAGGAGGAGGAAAAGGATGAGGATGAGGAGGAGAGGAGTAGGAGGAGGAGGAGGAGGAGGAGGAGGAGGAGGAGGAGGGGGAGGGGGAGGGGGAGGAGGAGGAGGAGGGGGAGGAGGAGGAGGAGGGGGACGAGGAGGAGGAGGGGGAGGAGGAGGAATAGTAATAATAAGCATACTCATCATAATACGAGTGTTACGAATTCTAATATTAAACATAAGCAGAAGATGATTCCGAATAGTATTAAGACGACGATTAAGAATAAGGCCACTACGAATCCACACACGACTGATATTATCATTAATGCTAATACTAATAAGACGAATTCGAACACAACTACTACCACTAACTCGTGTGAAGACTACGAAGAAGCAGACGGTGGAGATCAAGACGCCGAACCATACTAATACTAATCCGAATAATCGTACGAGCACGAATAATAATCCGTATCATAAGAAGACGACGAATACGCAAGTTAATAGTATTACAAAACATAAGACGCACACTAATGCGGACAATGCGAAGAAGACAAATAGTCATACCAACAGCATGAGGAACGTGAACAATAGTAAACCGAACACTTGCAATACTGAGAAGTACAGGTAGTCACGAGCAATCTAACAGTACGGAACATACTACTGCGACGAATAAGAAGAGCACGACTACGAACACGAATAATAGTATTAACACTTTTATCAACAATGATAGGACGAGTCAGATACTATTCAGACGAACCAGACGAATCATACTAATACTACTTCCAATAGCAATGAGCATACTCGCACGACGAAGACGACACACTACTACCAAGAAGAGCATGCGAATCACAATGATAATGATCATCATAATACCAATAAGAATAATACTTAGAAGCTTACTACCGACAATAGTACTAATCATACGAATGATAATGAGAGGAGAAGGCTGATGACGATCAGGATGATGCTGATGGTGGATGCTGATGCTGCTGATGATGATGCTGATGCTGATGATGCTGATGATGAGGATACTGAGGATGATGGCGGTGAAGGAGAAGGGGGGGCAGGAGGAGGAACCAGTATCAGGATGCACACTGCATTACGTGCATGCGTTTCCTACGTCCGAAGCTATCGTTGAGGCTGTTGTCGCCTGAGCAGTGGGCCATGGACCTGCACAGCGGACGGGTGTTGGTTTTGGCAGACGAATGAGGGAGGAGGGCGAGGAGGGAGGAGGAGGAGGAGGAGGAGGAGGAGGAGGAGGAGGAGGAGGAGGAGGAGGAGGACGAGGAGGAGCCCCTCCCTCAGGGCCCCATCCTTGAAGCCCCCCTGCGGCCTTGGGCTTCGGGCAGGCGTCTTCCTGGTGGCCTACGGCGCGGAGAGCCACCAGGCCTCGCCGCGCGATCGCCGTGCCTCGCGGTCGCCGTCGTCGCGCCGCCCCCGTCTCGGGTGTTACCAGGAAAGGTGTCCTGGGCCCACGGTTTCCCCCCCCATGATTTCCTGGGAGGCTCGGGGGCGGTCAGGAGGGGGGCGGATCTCATGGCGGGGGCAGTGACACCTCCCCAGATTTCATGGCGCCTCTTCTGATTTCCTTACGTCCCCGCCCCCCCCCCTGGGCCGCGCACATGCCGCCGGCCATGATTTGCGCCCCCCCCTCTTGGAGGCTCCCCTCTTGGCCGCCCCCGATTTCCTGGGAGGTCCAGATGGTTTCTAGAGCACCCCTCGCGAGGCCTTGGAGCCCCAAAATGGCGCAGAAGGCTGGGGACGCCTGGAGCCAGGGGTACTTCCGGCAGCACCCGACACAGCCCTCTGTCGGTTGCGCTCCGTCGGTCCAGTTCGGCTCGGCCTTCGGGCGTTTTCGCAGACTCTCGGGGAGTTTCTCGCCCCGGGGCGCTTTCCAGCAGCTGCGCCTCGTCGATAGCGTTCCGGGGATGCCCGCGTCGCCCCGAAGGGCCGCCCGAGGCACGATGTTGTCGGCGCGGAGTCCAGCAGGAAGGGTCTCGGCCTCTCCCCGCTCTGCTCCTTCGGGTGCTGCCTGCCCCGCCTCTCGTCAAGGGCAGGGGCGTGATGGCCATGACCAGGATGCCGCGGGTTCCTGCTGGCGCCGATCTTTGGCATGGTCCACGCCCGCCGTCGCCAATGCCCGAGGGTGGTCCACGAGCTGGCGATGGCCAAGATGGGCGATGACCAAGATCGGCACCGACATTTCCGCGTTCAGTCTTGGTCATGGTCCTCGCTTTCTTTCCCTCCATGTTTCCCTCCTCCCGCCCCTCCTGCCCGCGCCCTCTCTTGCCCCCCCTTCCTCCGCGCGCTCGTGAGCGTGCACTCGGAGCGCGGGTTGTGTTTGTGAGGGTGGGAGGATGTCTCAGGTCTCAGGTCTTCGAACGATTTGTCCATAACCTAGACGTGCCCTATAATGTGTTCGGAAGGACGAGATCATGTTTGTATATTCGCGAACCGTCCGTGGGCGGGCGGCGGCCCTGGTGAATCTCCGCCTGGTCGTCGTGGTGGGGTGGCCGGAGGAGGAGGAGGAGGATGAAGAGGAGGAGGAGGATGAGGAGGAGGACAAATAATAACAATAAGAAGAAAGCGAAAAAGAAGAGGAGGAGGAGGAGGAGGAGGAGGAGGGGAGGAGGAGGAAGAAGTAGAAGAAGTAGAAGAAGGAGAGGAGGAGGAGGGAGGAGGAGGGAGGAGGAGGAGGAGGGAGGAGGAGGAGGGAGGAGGAGGAGGACCAGTGTGAACCCAAGACTTCTCAACGATGTTGGAATACACCCTCCCGCCAAGCTCCCTCTTCACAGGCGCCTACAAGGATTCACTTCTACAGGGAAGTGCCCCGTTGGGGTACAATTGTGTGAAAATCCTGAAGCGGACCATAACACCATTCTCAGGACGTCAACGCCACGAGTCAACCTGATTGTTGCGTCTTGACGATCCTGAATCGTGCCAGAACGTCATTCCTGGGAGTCCAACACCGCGAATCTACGTAATTGTTGCGCCCTGACAGTCCTGAATCTTTCCAAGACACCGTTTCTGGTTCGTACCCCTCCCCCTAACGTGGACTGCTCACCTGACGTAACCAAGACCTCGATGACACCGAGCTCGGCCTAGGTGGAATGGGCGTGACAACTGCATTCTGGCGACACGCTTGTTTCGGAATGATGCTCCGGCTTGTGTATGGACCATATCTCTGATTAAAAATGTTGTTGCCGCCTAAGTGCCAGCGATATCCTTCGTTGACCGTGTTGTTCCCGCCTGGGCGTGGGCCACATCTCTGATTGAAAACGCTGCTGTCGCTTAGGCGCCAGCGACGTTCTTCATTGAGAACGTCGTTCTCGCCTTGGCGCCTTCCACATGTCTTATTGAAAATGTTGCTGTCGTCTAGGCGCTGGCGACGTCTTTTATTGAGCATATCGTTCTCGCCTTGGCGCTGGCCAGGTCTTGGATTGAAACTGTGGCTATCGCCTCGGCGCCGGCGACATCCTTCATTCAGCATGTCGTTCTCGCCTTGGCGTAAGCCGCATGTCTGATTGAACATGTTGTTGTTGCCTCGGCTCTGGCGACATCCTTCATTGAGCATGTCGTTCTTGCTGTGGTGCTGTGGCTGTTGCTGCTGTTTGCTGTCGTGCTGGTCACACAGGTACTGCTGGTGTCGCTTGTGTGTCTTGCACTACTATTTCTGCTGCTGTTGGCGATGGTTTTGCTGCTTCTGCGTATGGCGCTGCTGTTGCTGGTGCTGTTCGTCTCAGTGATGCTACTGATTGTGCTAGAGCCAGTGCGCGTGTGCAGCGGGACACCTCGCCCACGATTGCGACGGATGCTCTCGCTTCACCATTGGCCACATCCATTATATCGACTTTGTGCTGGCCTGACCCAAGGCCATATCTATGGTTGCGAATGTTGCCTTCAAGGAGCGCAGGCCACATCCATGATTGCGACTTACTTTTGTATCAGCGCCGGCCACGTCAATGATTGCGAACGTTGCCCTCGCCTCGGTGCTGGCCACATTCGTTATTGCGAACGTCACTCTCGCCTCAGCGTTAGCCACATCTACGACTACGACGGCTGCTGTCGCCTCAGTGCCAGCCACATCCGTGATTGAGAACGTTGCTCTCGCCTCAACGTCGGCCACATTCATGATTACGAGTGTTGCTGTCGCCTCGGCGCCAGCCACATCCGCGATTGCGAAAGTTGCTCTCGTGTCAGCGCCGGCCGCACCCACGATTGCGAAAGTTACTCTCGCCTTGGCGCCCGCCACATCCATGATTGCAATTGTTGCGTTCGCCTCAGCGTTGGCCACACCCACGATTGCGAAAGTTACTCTCGCCTCAGCGCTGGCCACATCCATGATTGAGAATGTTGCTCTCGCATCAGCGCTGGTCACATCCATGATTGCGAAAGTTGCTCTCGCTTCAGCGTCGGCCAGATTCTTCATTGGACGCGCAGAGGGATTAGTGACACAGTTGGCACTTTTGCATTGCATGTTGCTGTGTCGCCCCATTCTGGTTCATCATTTGCTACAGCGCGCGTGACACACTGGTGTCGCCGAGCCGTTGGCCACGTTAACTTGAATGGGTCAGGTTAGCTTTGGAGCAGTGTCGACACGGCCTGTGTCGGGTTAGCTTAGGGATTTGACACGTTAGGGGGAGGCGTGTGACCATGAGAACCAGTGAAGCTCTTGCAATTTACAACAACGACTGCGCGGCGCTGAGCCGAGAGCCACATTCTCAAAAGGCACCGCCTTCCATCTGTGAAGCTCCGGCAAAGCTTAAGGAACAAAAATCCGTGTGCGCGGCGCTGCGGCGCGAGCCACGTTTTGAAGAGGAACCGCCCTTGAGCCGTGCATCTCTTGCACACTTGCAGCACGACTGCGCTCGGCGCTCCGGCGAGAGCCCGACGCGGGGTGCGAGAGCGCCCGCTGTGAAGAAGTCACAGCGCCAGGACCTCAGGCTTCCTCGCCCTCGGGCGTTCCGACGCCAAGGCTCCCAGGAGCCGCCTCTCCGAGCCCCTCCCGCAACAGCGCGCACCCGTGGTGGCGCCGCGCGGGCATCGGCGCGGTGGCGCGCGGTCCCCGCGGGCGCTCCGCAGGCGCTCGCGCGCCGGCCGGCCTCCGACGGCCCAGCGAGGGCAGACACCATCAAGCAGTGGCGAAGCGTCCTGGCTCGCCTATTGCTCCACCAGACTTAGAACCTTTTGTGGTGTCCACGAAATGTTCTTAGAACATTTCTGGCGGAGTCAGTCTTGTTTGAACACATCGGGTTTGTGTTCTAAGAATATTGTTTTTGTTCCTGGAACATTTTGGGGTTCTAGGAACATTTCGTGGTAGGACTATAGGAATGCCGGGACGGTCGGTCCCTGCTCAAAACCAGGGGCTCCGATGCTCGTTGTGGGGACCTTCCTGGGGCACACCTGGTGGGGCTGTTCGGCTCCAGCTCGACTCCAGGCCGATTCCAGGTCGGCTCGAGTTCGACTCAAGCTCGACTCAGGTTCGACTCAGGCTCGACTCGGGTGCGACGGACGGTCGCCGCAGCCTCGGCGCACGAGCGGAGCGACTGGCTCCAAGAAGGCCCCCAGAACGAGCGCCTCAAGGGGCCGCGCGCGAGGGCCGCGAGCAGAGCATTGGCCGCTCGCTCTCTCGCGCGCGGCCCCGCTGCCGCTGTCGCTCCTTCTGTGGTGCGGCGGCCGGAGGCCGTGCGCCGCGCCGGAAGGGGGAGCGCAGCTCGCGGGCGAGGTCCGCGACGAGCCGCCCGCTCGTGCCCGGCGCCCTGCTCCTCACGACTTGGCGACGGACAGTCGGGGGCGGCCAAGAGGGGGGTGATGACTAGGGGGAGGTGGATATCATGGCGGGGGCCATGATATTTCCCCAGATCTCATGGCGCCTCTTCTTATTTTATTACGCCCCTGGCCCACCCGCTGGGCCGCGCGCATGCCGCCGGTCATGATTTGCACCCCCCCCTCTTGGACACCCCCCTCTTGGCCGCTCCCGAGACAGGTCAGCCTCCGTGATCCTGGCACGTCGGGTGGTGGTGGCAGAACGCCGCGGGCTGTCTGGTGGGGTGGCTGTAGTCTTCTACGGTGGAGACCCCTGCCAAGAAACACCCTGCTTGCCTCCGGGGTGCCCTGGGCTTCTTGGGTTTCGATGGTCTTGCCATGGAAAGCGTGAGGTTCCCACACCGAAAGTCAAGGGACTTCCCCGGGTCTCAGGGTTGGGTTTCTTGTGGAAGGTTTCTTGTGGATTGGCCTCCACTGTAAGGCGTTTTGTTATAGAAGCCATCTGGGACCCCTTGGCCGTATAGAAGCTCTTCTGGGACCTTCTTGTGGGGCATCTTGGTTTATCGGAGGCATCGGAGGGTGGATTTGGAGGCCGAGGGCCCGGAAGGTGCGTCGAGGAGCTCACCACCCCCTTCTCCCCCTGGGCCCCCTCCTCAAACGGCATGGTGGATCCCCGGTGATGAAGAGGGGGAAAGCCAACCAGCTTGCCCGCTTCCTTACCCTGGCATGAGTGGGGGTAAGCGCATGCCTCGTCTTCTCCTCGCCGTCCAGTGTGACAGCCACGTCAGAGACCCTGCTTGCGCTGGGCTTCCGCAGCGTACATACAATCGAGGATCTGCTGACTCGGGTCAATCCAGCCCAGGGTCGGTCAGGCTCTGCAGGACCCTGCAAGATCCTGCAGGATCCTGCAGGATCCTGCACCCAAGCCCGGGTCAGTGCGCCCCTGGCCCTGCAGGATCCTGCGATATTCGGCGCTTTGACGGATCTCGTTTGCATTGGCCCCCGTCCTTTGAGCCCCGATAGATTGAGGCCTTATACGCGCAGCACTAACAATAGGAGCTACGGAGGTCTCTTCCAGGATCTGGTGCGTCGGTTCAAAGGAAGTCCTGGCTCCCTTTTGCCCTGTTCGTCCATTCCCTCCTCTTATTTTTCTTCTGTCCTCCGCCTTCTCGGGACTCCCTTCTGATCCTCATCTCCCTGACCCCCCTTCCAGACCCCCTCGCGTTGTGAAACAATCACGACGGGAGTTTTTTTCACAATTTTCGGCCTCTGGGGGCCCCTACCAGGCCCCGGGTCCGTCAAAAACGATTCAGGATGAAAAACCGGTCCCGGGGAAGGGTCTGGACCTTTGGGGTCGACGTTGTGGAAAAATCACGGCGTCGGGGTCTGGGTTCCCTGGTGGGCGCCGCAGTGTGCTCGGTGCAATCTCGGTACCGCTCGCACTGCCGCGCACCCCACGTCAACGCTGGGTCCGAGCCCCCCCACGGACGCTGGCTGTGATGCGGTCAGCAGAACTGGCGCCAACTTGCTGCGGGTACCGATTGACGGAAGGACCGGGCGAGAGAGCCTTGCGGTGCAGCGAGGGGAGGCGTCTCGAGCCGAGCCCCATCCAGCGTCGGGACAGGCTCTGCCCGCAGGCCGTTGCCGCCTCTTCCCTCCTTCTTCACATTTCCCGATCCAGCGTGAGAGGAAGATTCAAGAATGGTGAAGCCATGTTCTGGTGACGACGTGTTCCCCACATCCAAAGTGGGGTTCTTGTTTTCTCTGGACACCCCCCGCGCAGGAAGAGGACCCCCCCTCCTTTGTCGTTCACACACTCATATACTCTCATCAACATCATCATCACCGCATCATCATCACTTACATGCTCGCACGCACTCTCATTCTCCAACCCACTCACTCACTCACAGCTACTACTCATCACTCATCATCATCATCATCATCATCATCATCATCATCATCATCATCATCATCATCATCATCATCATCATCATCATCATCATCATCATCATCATCATCATCATCATCATCATTATCACAACACCATCGTCAACAAAGCCTCGTCTGTGAGTGACTTGCGAGGAGGTCTCAGGCGGGAGCCCCCTCCCTATGGGGCCCGCCGCTCATGCTTTTAATCCGAGCGGGTCATCGGGATCTTGTAACAGTCGTAATTTTTGGGCCCCCTGAGGCCTGGATATGGGGGGGGTATCTGGCGAGAGCCTCGTCTGTGAGTGACTTGCGAGGAAGTCTCAGACAGGAACCCCCTCCCTATGGGGCCCGCCGCTCATGCTTTTAATCCGAGCTGGTCATCGGAATCTTGTAACCGTCGTCATTTTTGGGCCCCCTGAGGCTTGGATATGGAGGAAGTATCTGGCGAGAGCCTCGTCTGTGAGTGAATTGCGAGGTAGTCTCAGGCGGGAGCCCCCTCTCCCTACGGGGTCCGCTGCTCATGCTTTTTAATTCGAGCGGCTCATCGGGACCTTGTATCTGTCGTCATTTTTGGGCCCCCTGAGGCCTGAATGTGGCGGATGTGTCAGGCGGAAGCCTCGTCTGTGAGTGACTTGCCAGGAAGCTACTCGTGCAATTTAGCCAACACTGCTGCCGCCCGCGCGATGCCTGCTCACGACCGGGCAAAGGAACACAACGCGCACGTCATGCGACCTCGATGAAAACAGAGCTGCCAGGTGGTGTCGTCGCGGAAGCTGCTGACCTCCTGGCGTCTGCAGGCGCACAGCAAGGACGTGGGGAAACAAACCAAGAGGTACCGACACCGCTCCTTTCTGGACCTCTCCAGGGGTGTCTTCTGACTAGGATTCCGAGGCGGATTTGGCGGTGGCGGCGAGGGCTTCCCAGGAGGCCCCCACGAAGGGGAGAGCGAGGGAAGGGCAGAGATTATGGGCATGTCCCGGGCCCCCGACGTCGCGCGACGTCGTGTTTTTTTCCGCAACGTCGACCCCCGGATGTCTGGACCCTTTCCCCGGGGTCGGCTTTGCACCCCGAATCTCGTTCTGTCGGTCCCCATGCCCGGGGAGAGGGTCCCCAGTGGCCGACGATAGCGAAAAATTTCCCGTCGTGATACTTTCTCGGGTTTTTTCTTCCTCCTCCGAGGCGCTGTCGCACGGCCAGGACCACGCGGGGTCGCCGGCCACCTGGCGGCCTGACGGCCTGCGCGCCTCGCCGTGCCGTGCGCCCTCGTAGCGATGTGGTGCCGCCTCCCGGGGGTGTGCCCCCGGGGGGCGGGGCAGCCGCCGGCGCGCAGGAGGGGGGTAGAGGGGGAGGGGGGGAGGCCTCTTAGAGGGAGGCTGCTCCTTAGAAGGCGCCTCGGGGGTGGACAGAGCTCCTACCCTGACACGTCGATGAAGGAATTGGCCGTTTTTGGTTCGCCAGAGGGCGTCGCGGCCGCCATTTTTGCGGGTCCAGGTCCGTCGGTTTCGGTCCCAGGCCGTTTTCACTAAGGGGAGGTGTACTAAAGGGAGGGAGGTTTGTCCACCGCCGAGGTAGGGGGGGAGGGGGGAGGCCTTTCAGAAGGAGGCTGCTCCTTAGAAGGCGCCCTTACATCTGCAGAGAAAGCCCGCGCCCTCCAACAGAAAGGCAGGGGTGCTTCTGAAAAGCCCTCCCCCCTTGCCCTACCCCCTCTGCGCGCCGTCAAGGGCGGGGCAGCCGCCAGCGAGCAGAGATGGGCACGACGGCGAGCCGGGCGGGGCTCCGAGGAGGCAGGGGCACCCCCCTAGGAGTACGGGGGAGAGTACGGGGCGTCGGAGGAGGAGGAGGCCCGAGGAGGAGGAGGAGGAGGAGGAGGAGGAGGAGGAGGAGGAGGAGGAGGAGGAGGACGAGTGGGAGGTGCGGAAAGAGTGGGTACAAAGCCCAACAGCAGTTGCTGTTCATTCTGAACATGGCTTGCTGTCGGTGTCGCCGCGGACGGTGTCCGTTTGAGACAGGAGGCCGCCTGCCCCACAGCGGCCGCTGTTGGTTTTGGACAGCATATGTTGTTTGGCATTGTGTCTATTTTTTCCGTACACATTTCGGGCGTCCAAGCTTGCGTGGAGCGGCTCGCCCCCTTAGAGTTCCAAATGCACCCAACGATAGGGTGGAAATCCTGGGGGGTTAGGTTCAGCATCGGCGCTGGTATTGGCGTGGTCGAACACCGACCTGATCGGGCCCAGGCCCGCTTCATTCCGCTCAGTCCGGCTCGATCCGGCTTAATTGGATTTATGTCAGTTGCCTGCGGCCAACTACGCCACCGTGCCACTGCCGCAGCAACGCAGTAGACATGAGGTTAACTTGATGGGCCGATTTCCCACCACCACCACTACCATAGGTGGGAGGAGGAGGAGGAGGAGGAGGAGGAGGAGGAGGAGGAGGAGGAGGAGGAGTTCCCCAGGATCTGCAACAGCTCCACTACCACAGAGAGGAGGATTGCGAGGAGGCGAGAAAGAGAAGAGGCCTGGGGAACCGCCTGGGAGGCCTTTTGGGCCGTCTTGGGGCGAACTTGGCTGGCTTGAGGCGGTGTCGGCTGTTTTGGCCGTCTTAGGGTGTTCCTGTGGCTGTGTGGATTGTGTTCGTTCGTTTTGGCTGTTTTCGGCTGCTTTTGGGTAGAAGGCGATTTTCTGAGCGCGCGGGCGGGGTGGGAATGGGCCAGCCCCAGAAACCACAAAACAGGCGCTTAACCAGACAGCAGGGGGGCTTTTCCTATCACGCCCCACCGCGGCGAGCAGTTTTTTTTTGTGGTTATTCTTCTTCCTCTTATATATATATATATATTCATATATATATATATATATATATATATATCATTATTATACTTACCAAAAAAAAGAGGCCTTACAGTCGGGCTTGGTAGATTTCAGTCGTGACTGCGAAGACCTCCCAGGAGGCTGTCTCCTGACCCGCGCCTTCCACAGGGCCGCCTAGGACCAGGACACATCGCTCCAGAGCGTTCCAGAATGCCCTCAGCTCGTTCTGGAGCGCTCTGGACTGGCCGCGGCGCCCGAGACATCCTCCAGCACCGCCAGATCCCCGATCCGTCTTGATCCGATTTTGTCCCAGTCCTGGCGTCGTCTTCGGGGAGCGGGCTTCCCCAGAACCGGGTCGCCCGGACGGGGCTCGAAGGTCCATGCTTTGCGCTTCGCCTTCTCTGGGCCGCAGAGGCGTCCCTCTCCAGGGAGGGGTCGGCGCGGGAGCCCGCAGGTGGTGGCGCGAAGTCTGGCGAGCCAGCAGGAGCCAGCTGAGGAGGTGTACCAATGCCGCTGCTCGTCCTGGAGAGTCCTCGTCACTACGGTTGCATTCTCCCCGAAACCCGACCCCCGACGTTTTTTTTTTTTTTTTTTTTTTTGTTTTGTTTTGTTTTTGTGTGTGTGTGTGTGTGTGTGTGTGTGTGTAAAGACATCGACCCAGAGGCCTGGACCCCTTCCCCCCGGACCGGTTTGTCATCCTGCGTCTTTTTTTGATGGCCCCGAGGCTCGGCGAGGGCCCCCGGAGGTTGAAAATAGCGACAAATCTCCCGTCGTGATATTTTCGCAGCGCGAAGGGGTCTGGGAATCCTGGTCAGAACGCACCCCAGGGAGAGGTCCAGGTGGAGCAGCGGTTTTGGTGCTCTACAGGAGGAATATTTATAAGTAGGACAAAATAGTAGTGGGACGATTATTCGATTATTTCTGATAACTGTTTAAACATAATTTTCTAATATTTTTCATGATCTCTTCCAAAGCTCGCCTGTCCCAGGGTGCGTTCTGACCGGGATTTCGATGCGAATCCAGCAGTGGCGATGCGGGGCTCCCACGAGGCCCAAAAAGGGGAGCACGAGGGCATGGTAGCGGGATCGGCACCTCTTCTTCCTCTGATTTTCTTCGATTAGGCTTGCCGAATGGGGTTCTTACTTGTTTAAAGGTTGGTGACTCGGGGGCCTGCTTTGCCCGGTTCCCAGAGATTCCTCGGGTCCCCCGTGTTCCCTGAGTTCTCCGCGTTCCCTGGGTTCCTCGGGTTCCCCAGGTTCCCCGGGTTTCCCGTGCTCCTCGGGTTCCTGGGGTTCCCCGGGTTCCCGGTTCCCCGGGTTCTTTGGGTTCTCCGGGTTCTTCGGGTTCCCCAGGTTCCCCGGGTTCGTCGGGTTCCCCAGGTTTCCCTGGGTTCCCCAGGTCCCCGCCACAGGTGCCTCGTATTCTTATGGTGCCCGTTCCACGCAGTGCCCAGCAATGCGAAGCAGTGCGAAGCAATGCCAAGCAATGCCAAGCAATGCCAAGCCATGCCGAGCAATGCCGAGCAGTGCCGAGCAATGCCAAACGTACTGCTAGGCACTGCGCCGATGCAGTAGGGAGCGTTCCCCCTGATTGGGGTCGCGCCGGGTCCATTGCTCCCCCGCGAAGGCCGCCCCCCCCTCGTCGTGCCCCCTCTCTAGGGGGCCACATGCGAACCCTACCCCTACCCCCCACGATTTCTGAGTGGGAGGGTGGGGTTCGCTTCGTTCGGGAGCCTCTCGTGGGCCGCCAGCTGCCGACGTGGCCTCCTTCCGTCCTGCGGGCTCGCCGCCGCCGCCGCCGCTCCCCTCCGCGCCGATCGGCGTGCGGGAGCTGGCGCTGAGCCCTGACCTTGCCAGGGGGGCCGAGCTCGGGCGGCCGTAGCTGGATGCAAGGATCGAAGGGGATAGGCATATGGGGGGGGGGCGCATCGATCCCTCATCGCCCAATGATCTTCGATAGGGATCTGACAGCCGCACCCCGCCCAGGAACGTGCGGATTCGCCGTCGGGGGCCCATCGCTGATCCAACGGCGACGTATCGCCGATTCCTGGCCGACGTGCCCTCTCCTGTGCCAGTCCTCCCCCCTTCTCGCTGCCCCTCACATCGGGAGCTGCGTCTCTGTCCTCCCTCTCTGCCCCCTCCCTCTCCGCCCCCTCTGGGTGAGGCTGCGGGCTGCGCGCAGGCGGCCCGCCCAGGGCCAGCCCCCGCTGGCCAGCCGCCGGCCTCGGCGCACCTCCCGAGCAGTCCCAGCAGCAGGCCACCCGAGCAGCCCGGGGCGGTCTCAACACTGTCCCAGAAAGCGGGCCCCCGGGGTGTCTGGGTCCCTCCTCTTGCTCCCTCTCTGTCCTCCGCTGTTCTTCCGTGCCTCCGCAGCCTTTGGCTTAGGTCTCGTGAGTTCCTGTATGCCGAGTCCAGCGTACTAAAACATCCGTTTGAGCCCCCTCTCTCGATCTCCGAGTCCGCGCTACCTCCCGAGCCCTATCACCGTTCCCCCGAGCAGTCTGGGGCGGTCTCAACACCTCAGCCCGGGGGGGCCGCCAGGGTCTCGAGACCGCCCCAGACTGCTCGGGGGAACGGTTGAGGCCAGCTCGGGGCCGCTCGGGGGGCCTGCGCAGGCCAGCGGGGGCTGCCTGGACGGGCTGTCCGTGCACAGCCCGAGGTCTCACCGCCCTGCTCCTCCTTCCTCCCGCCTCGAGTTTTTCGGGAGAGCCCTGTGTCAGGGTGGTCGGGTCGGGACAGCGGTGTTTTTTTCACCCATCTCTTGCGCGTGAGATTCTTACGATCAGCGTCGCGCCTCCGCCTCCCCACTCCCTCCTTAGTCCTTCTTCACGCTGTTGCCCTCAGACTCGTGCACACTCATACCATATGTACCACTCATACTGAGACTCGCTTGCGCATCTTTAAATTTTTAAAAATTTATTTGGACTCACTCAAACGTAGACCTCAGACTCGCTCACTCGTGCTTCAGACTCACCCAGACTCAGGCCAGATCATACGTAGACTCATTCAATGCTAAGATCACCCCAACATCGACTCAATCACACTCAGACGCACATGCATTCAGGCGCATTCGTAGCAATACTCACTCCTACTCAGACTCACTCACACGCAGACTCTCTCATACTCAGACTTCGTCATGCTCAGACATATTCAGGCTCATCAGACATCGTATTGTGGCCGCCGTAAGGTGTGTCGACCAGGGAGGTTCCGCGGGCTCGTTCGCGTCCAGATGATGGAGATGCTTCAGGCGGAACCCCCGTTTTGGACAGTCGGCGTGCGTCTCCTCAGAGTTTCATGGCCGCCGCGATGTAGCAGCCATGGCACTTACGCCACCTAAAGGGGGTGTCGACCATGTGTGTGTTCCTGGGGATGTATCAGGCGAAACGATCGTTTTGGGAAGTATGCGTGTGTCTTTCCATGGCCCCATGGTCGCCGCGATGTACAGTCGGCCTGAAGGATGCAAGGGCCGGGGTAATTTCGAAACTTTCCGAGCGGGGCGCGGCCAACGAACTGTCCAAGGATGGGCCGAGGAGGCAAGGATGCAAAGGTCCCCTTGGGAAGCTTGCCCATCCTTATCTCTGTGCGGGTTGGCTGTAGCAGACATGGCCTTTGGGCCACCCTAGGGGGACGGTGCCGACCAGGGGTGTTCCACGGGCCCCCTGGTGTCCAGACAGTCAGGATGTCTCGGGCGAAACGCCTGCCTTGGGACACAGATTCGTGCCTTCTCAGGGCCCCGAGGTCGCCGCGATGCAGCGGGCACGGCCACGTGTACGGGCCCGCTCGCGCCCAGATGCTGGGAATGTCTCAGACAATCGCTTGCCTCGGGAAGCAGACGTGCTTTTTCGATGGCAGACGCGGCGTCTGGGCCGCCTGAGGGGTCTCGACCAAGGGCGTCCCACGGGCCCGTTCGCGCCCAGAGTGTGGGGGTGCCTCAGGGCGAAGCGCCCGTCTTGGCACGCGGACGTGTGCTTTCTCGGAACCCCGCGATGCGTGCAGCAGGCGTGGCATGTGGGCCGGCCAGTGGGGGTGTCGACCACGAGTGTTCCATTGGGCCCCTCCGCGCCCAGATTGTCTGATGGTGCCGCTCTCCACTGGAGGCTCCCGCGGCCAGAGGCCTCAGGCGGCGCGTGGTTCCAGGCGGGCCAGTTTGCCCGGTCGATCCGGTCCGATCCTTCACCTCAATCCTCCCTCCTTTCCTCCCTCCCCCTCCTTCTCCTTTTCCTCCCCTCCTCCTCCTCCTCCTCCTCCTCCTCCCCTCCTCCTCCCCCTCCTCCTCCTCCTCCTCCTCCCTCCTCGTTCCCCTCCTCCCTCCTCCTCCTCCCTCCTCCTCCTCCTCCTCCTCCTCCTCCGCTTCTCCTCCATGGCCTAAAGATACCCGCTGTGTTGCCGCGCATGTCCGCTGTATCGCGCTCTCGGGGAAACAGTGCTGCAGCGCTGCAGCGCTGTGGCGTGGCACGGACGTTGCGTAGCACGGTAAGTCGCGAGGCAGCTCGGTTGGTACACCAGGATCTATTGGGCTTTTTCGTCTGAATGGTCTGAGGCTTATGATGCTCCTGCCTACTTTAGCCTTGCTCACCAGAGAGAACTTCGAGCACCAAGAAGTACCGAAGCTGGAGTTTTTTCACGTGTCGGGCCCTGGGAGGCGATTCTCGTACGACTCTGTTTCGATGCTTTTCTGTGTGTTCGAAATCATTTCTGGGATGGGATCCTTAAGTACGATAGGAGCAACATAATCTGAGGCACGTTCTATGGGCTCTTGAGTCATCTCGAGAAAAGTTTGGAGGTTGTCTCTGGGGATCTTGAAGGCCGTCTTGGGCCAGTCTTGAGGGTGCGTTCCAGGGCGTCCCGAGGCCGTCCTGGGGAGTCCTGGGCCGTCTTTTGCGGCCATCTAGCGGCCTTCTGGGAACCTCGGGGCGCCTTCCGGAAACTTACATGGCCGCCTGGAGGCCACCCGAAGGCTGTGGCATCC
>CAUYUJ010000110.1:0-10000 GCA_963575745.1 Prorocentrum cordatum | reverse complement strand
CAGAGGTCCGAAGCCAGAATGCCCCCCCTTCCCCCCCTCCGCCCAATGTCGAAACGCCGAATAAGAAAACGCTCACCGTCTACGGCCTTCCGTGTTGCGCTACGGCCCATCGGGGGCCGTAGCGTACGCCACGCAGAAGCCCACGCCAGATTTCCTGGTGTGCGAGAGGCCCCGTGGGGCCGTAGGTGGGATGTGGTCGTTGGTTTCCCGGTCCTGCAACGAGAACCGCGCCTCGCGCGGCGCCAGGCGCGAACTTATCCGGGACACGCAGGACTGGAGTTCGCCGACGCTTTTTGACGGGCCCGCCTTGAATCTTGGCGCTCCAGTCCGTTGGGTGTCTGCCGCGGGCGTTCGCGTCAAGTTTCAGACTGGGTCTCGTCATTTTCACTTGGCATCGCTCGGACGTGTGCATGTTTCCTTCGGCGAGGACTATCGAGGAGCATCCTTGATCATTTGGCGAAAAAACCACGCACGAAACCGAAAAAAACACAGGGAATGGACGTCCGAGCGATGGCCAGTTCATGACGGCCTCGTCGGGCCAACCCGAGCTTCCCGCCCCCGAGTCTCACGCCTCCCCGAACTTGGAGCACCCGCGGCGTGTTTGTGCCGCGTGCCGGCGCGGCGGCGACCCCAGCGCCCGGCTTCGGGGCCGAACGCCACCGGTGGCCAGGCAGCGGCCGATATCGGACGGTCTGCGCCATCGGAGAGCCGCGACGGTGCTCCTCCTCCTCCTCCTCCTCCTCCTCCTCCTCCTCCTCCTCCTCCTCCTCCCCCTTCGGAGAGCCGCGACCATGCAGGGCTGACCGACCCGCACGGTGCCAGAAGCCAGCGTCGACGTCGTCTCGGCACGGACCAGCCGCGCAGAGAAGCCGTCCGCCGTCTCTGCCTGCCGAGGCCTGCCGCCCTGCTGTGTCTTGGCATCGCTCGTGCGTGTGCGCTTCTTTTCGGCGGGGACAGCGCCGGAACATCGGGAGCACCTGGACGCGCCTGGCGACGAGGGGGAGGAGGAGTAGTAGGAGGAGGAGGTGCAGGGGAGGAGGAGTGAGGAGAGAAGGAGGAGGAGGAGGAGAGGAGGAGAGGAGGAGGAGGAGAGTAGGAGGAGGAGGGAGGTGTAGGAGAAAGAGGAGGAGGAGAGGAGGAGGAGGAGGATGAGGAGAGAGGAGAGAGGAGGAGGAGGAGGAGGAGAGGAGTAGGAGGAGGAGGAGGGGGAGGAGAAAGTAGGAGGATGAGGATGAGGAGGAGGAGGAGGAGGAGGAGGAGGAGGAGGTGCAGGAAGAAGAGGAGGAGGAGAGCACTTGAGTCATCGGGCGAACCGCAAAAGCACGGAACCGAAACAACTGCACGGGGAATGGACGCCCGAGCGGCGGCACGCTGCTGCGGCGGCAGCGCGCGGGCGCGCCGCGCCCAGGTGCCGCATCATGCGCGCCCTGTGCTCGCGGGGGGACCCGGAGCTGCGGCAACTGGTGCGCGTCGGCGTACTCGTCGTCGTCCTCGTCCTCGTCCTCGTCGCCCTCGTCCTCGTCGCCCTCGTCGTCGTCGTCGTCGTCGTCGTCGTCGTCGTCGTCGTCGTCGTCCTGGTCCTTGTCCTCGTCGGCGTCCTCGTCCTCGTCCTTGTCCTCGTCGCCCTCGTCCTCGTCGCCCTCGTCCTCGTCGACGTCGTCGTCGTCGTCGTCGTCGTTGGCTGGGGTTGGCGGCGTGCATGGAGGGGGCGGGCAGCTCTGCGAGGTGGTGGCCTCCTCGGAAGTCGGGGGGGGGCCTCTTGGGATGTCAGGGGGGCCCTCTCGGTAGGGCCTGGAGGCTCCCAATGAGGCCTCTCAGAGGCCAGGAGTGCTCCTGACTCGGACTCGGTGGAGCGAGGGGGGACATGCGAAGGAGAAGGCCTTCTCAGAAGGCGGCAGGACTTCTCAGAAGCCCTCGCGCCTTTGAGCGGCTTTCTTTGTCTTTCAGGAAGGGGTTAGAGATCTTCTCAGAAGGCTGGGGGACTTCCGAGCCTTCTCAGAAGGCTGGCCCCCGCTCACTTCCCCCCCCGGCGCGCCGCTGTGCTTTTTTCGCAGCGCTGACCCCCAGAGGTCTGGGCCCCTTCCCTTGGACTGGTTTTTCCTCCAGAGTTGTTTTTTGACGGTCCCGAGGCCCGTTGTGGGCCCCCCGAGGCCGAACATCGGGAAAGTTCGGGGCTCAAGAGCTGGGGGTCAATGCAAACTGGGGGTCAGCCAGAGCACCGCATCTTGCAGGATTCTGCAGAACCACGGTCGCA
This sequence comes from Prorocentrum cordatum, assembly GCA_963575745.1. Classification (NCBI taxonomy): domain Eukaryota; class Dinophyceae; order Prorocentrales; family Prorocentraceae; genus Prorocentrum; species Prorocentrum cordatum. The sequence continues at coordinate 7,746 of CAUYUJ010000110.1, read as the reverse complement.
TTGACCCTGGTTTGGGTCCTGCAGGATCCTGCAGGCTCTTGCAGGACCGTACAAAGCTCGACTGACTGGGGTTTGCATTGACCCGGGTCGTCGTCGTCGGCGTCGTCGGCGTCGTCGGCGTCGTCGACTTCGTCGTCGTCGTCGTCGTCGTCGTCGTCGTCGTCGTCGTCGTCGTCGTCGGCGTCGTCACCGTCGGCGTTGTTTTCGTCGTCACCGTCGCCGTCGCTTTTTGGTGAAAAGCCTTCCTTGCGATTTTTCCACAGCGCGGGGGGGGTCCGGGGAGCAGGCCTCTTGGAGGGATCAACAGCACCGTAACGGGTACTTGCTAACGGGTACTTTGAATTTTTGCCGAAAGTTGCCGCTTCGAAGGCGGGAAGGGCTGGGTTCGCTGGGTCACTGGCCAAAGTGCCCGTGAGTGGAGTCCCCGTTTGAGGGCCTCTTGGAGGGCGGGACTGCCTCCCAGGAGGCCCCCCCCCCTGCCCCTGCGGGGAGCCCCCCGCCCTCTGGGCGGGGCGCCCCCCTCGCGCCACCCCCTCGCCTTGTGCGCGCCGTAGAGCCGTCGAGCACAGCGTGGACCTTGTACTTTTTTTTTTTTTTTTTTTCTCTATAAAAAGATAGATGATGTTTTATTTTTTTTCGTTTCGTCTTTTTTCTTCTTTAGATTGTTCCCCCCCGTTTCTTTGTTGACACGGGCTCTCCTTCCCCAGAAGCCCTCGCGTTGCGAAAAGTCACGACGGGAGTGTTTTTCTCCATTTCGGGTCTCTGAGGGCTCATGCCGGGCCGCAGGTCCGTTCAAAAATGACTCAGGATGAAAAACCGGTCCGGAGGGAAGGGGCCCAGACCTCTGGGAGTCGGCGCTGCGAAAAAAGCACGACGTCGGGGGCTTGGGTCCCTGGACATCTTTCTCTTCCGTCGCCTCTCCCCTTCTTGTCTCCGCCCCCCATTGTTCTTCCATGTTGCAACTCCTTGGAGGTTCACTTTAGCCCCAGTGCTTGCAAATCCGTGGTCGAAAACCGTCCTAGCCTGGCCTGGTCCCGCCCTGCATAACCCGGCTCAATCCTGGGCCTGAACCAGCTTCATTCAGCCTGTTACGCTTCCGTATAGCTCCCCGATCCGGCTCGACAGTCTTGTTTCATGTCCGCGAAGACCTCGCAGGAGTTGCCTCCTAAGCTCAAGGGCGCCGTCGAGGGCGCGAAGTGATTCGCGCTTCGCGCTTCTCGGTACGGCTCCTCGTCATCCTCTTCCTCATCTCCCCTGGGGACGCGACTCGTGCTTCGCGCTCCGCGCAGCGCGCAGCGCGAAGTTAGGCACCCTCCTCCCCGCGTTCGCCGGTTTCTTCCCTCCCTCACCCCTCCCTCCCCTCCCCTCGCCTCCCCTCCCCTTCTCCTCCCCTCCCCTTCCCTCCCCTCCCCTCCCCTCCCCTCCCCTCCCTCCTCTCCCCTCGCCCCTCCCTCCCCTGGCTGCCGCCGTGCCCGACTCCTCCTCCGCTCCCGCCCCCCCCTGGCCCCCGGGTGTGCCGCTCTGGGCAGGCGCGCCCGTCTGCCGGGGAGCTCGCCGCCCTCTCTCCCTCCGCCGGGGCCACCGGGCACAGGGGCTCGACTCGATGGCAGGGGCGCGGGGATGGCAGGGCGGAGGAGGGGGAGGACTGGGAGGAGGAGGAGGAGGAGGAGGAGGAGGAGGAGGAGGAGGAGGAGGAGGAGGAGGAGGAGGAGGAAGAGGCCGAGGAGGAGGAGGAGGAGGCGGATGAGGAGGAGGAGGAGGCGGAGGAGGAGGAGGCGGAGGAGGAGGAGGATTGGGAGGAGGAGGAGGCGGAGGAGGAGGAGGAGGAGGAGGAGGAGGAGGAGGCCGATCAGGTTCTCCTCTGGGCTCTCTCTCTCTCTCTCTCTCTCTCTTTTTTTTTTTTCTCTCTCTCTCTCTCTCTCTGTCTTTCCCCTTTTTCTCTGGGGTCGGGTGGCAGAAGTCGCCGCGGAGGGGCTGGCGCGCGGGCGTTCCCCGAGGTGACGACCCACGGCGCCCTGCGGTGGGCGCGGCGGCTGTCCTCGACAAAGGACCCGGGGAGCCCGGAGGGCGGGAGGGCCGTGCTGCCTGCTGGCCGAAGCATCGAACGTCGACGTGGTCGGAGGAGGAGGAAGAGGAGAAGGAGGAGGATGAGGACGAGGCGGATGGATGAGGAGGAGGAGGAGGAGGAGGAGGAGGAGGAGGCGGATGGATCATGAGGAGGAGGAGGCGGATGATAGACGATGATGATGCTGATGATGATGATGCTGATGATGATGACGATGATGATGATGATGATGACGATGGTGGTGGTGGTGGTGGTGATGATGACGATGACGATGGTGCTGATGATGAATATGATGATGACGATGACGATGGTGCTAATGGTGAAGACGATGATGATTCTGGTGATGGTTGTGGTGGTGATACTGATGATGATGATGATGGTGATGATGATGGTGATGATGACTACGGCGACGATGATGTTGCTAATTATGATGATGCTGATGCTGATGATGATGCTGATGATCATTCTGATGAGGTCGATGATGTGGTTGTTTATGATGCTGATGGTGATGGTGATGCTGATGTTGATTCTATGATTATGCTAATGATGATGCGGGTTCTATGATGCTGATGATGATGACCATGCTGGTGATGCTGCTGATGGTGATGCTGATGCAGATGCTGATGATGATGATGATACTGCTGATTATGATGATGCTGCTGATGATGACGATGATGATGCTGATGCTGGTGGTGATGATGCTGATGATGCTGACGCTCATGATGATGCTGATGATAGTGATGATGATGATGATGATGATGATGATGATGATGATGATGATGATGATGCTGTTGTTGTTGATGATGATGCTGCTGATGATGATAATGTTGTTGTTGATGATGATGCTGATGATGATGATGATGGCCATGCTGATGCTGCTGATGCCGTTGATGATGCTGATGCCGATGCTGCTGATGATGACGATGATGATGGTGATGATGATGATGATGATGGCGGCGGTGGTGGTGATGCTGATGCTGATGATGCTGATGATGCTGCTGCTGATGCTGCTGCTGATGCTGCTGTTGCCGATGCTGATGATGCTGCTGATGATGCTGATGCTGATGCTGATGCTGATGATGATAATGATGATGCTGCTGATTCTGATTATGATGATGCTGATGATGATGCTGATGATGCTGCTGCTGCTGATGATGATGATGATGATGATGCTTTGGAGGAGGAGGAGGAGGAAGATGAGGAGGAGGAGGAGGAGGAGGAGGAGGAGGAGGAGGAGGAAGATGGGACGAGGGACGGGGGAGTGGACTGATGTGCCTCGAGCACCACGGCCGAAGCATCGAACGTGTTACTCCTCCCAGGTGCTGTCAGAGTAGACGGGGTCCCAGGATCGCCGACGCGGCCTGATGTGGAGCCCGACTTTCTCCACGCCGACGTCGCCGATGCGTCCTCGGCGTTGCCGATGTACCGCCGATGCATCGGTGTTGCCTCGACGATGCGGCGCGGTCCTCCGATCCCATCTGCTCCCACCCCATTTGGGAGGCCTCTACAGTCAATAACCCTAATAAGGACGCGAGACTTTGCTCAGGGTACCCCTGCGTCCTTGCTCTTCCTTGCTCTTGCGTCCTTGAGGTTTTCGTCGTCTGCCGCCCCAGAAATCCCAACTTCGGCTTCCAAGGGTCTTGCGTCCTTACCGCGCGTCCTTATTAGGGTTTTTTTACTGTACTTGCGGCAGGTCTGCGCCGTGCCGATCCGGCGGAGGCCCCACAGCGCGGGCGGTCGAGGCCGAGCGCCGCCAGTGATCCCCTCCGAGGCAGCCGACGCCGAGCGCTCTGCGCCTATCGGACAGCCACGATGGCTCGAAGTTGTGCGGCTCTCGCGGTGTCAGACACCAATACGCGAGAGCAAGCATAATCCAAATAATGTTTAGCTGGCAGCTACACAAGACATCTTCGTACCAGGGAGGGGAGATCAAGCACGACGAGCGTCGATATCAACGCTGTCAGCGATCTGCCTCGAGATAGAGCAACTGCAGACACTCCAGAACGGCCCAACAGGCCCCGGGGAGAACGCCAGGAGCCAACCGCAGATCCGCAACCATGTCGGAACCCCACCCCTGCGGGTCGAATCGGTGCTGGGGTGGGGTACTTAGTCCGCCCTGCAGGGGTCCCCACTGCCGCAGACCCGAGTCGAACCTCCCGGCGATCCTCCTCAAGACTCGGACCCACAGGGGGTAGTGGATCCATATGAGCGTCGCAACTAAAAGGAGTCGTCTGCGCCGACATCGGCGCGCAAGCTGCCCGCGTAAGGTCGCGCGTAAGCGCCCTCGCTTCAAGCGATGCGTGCCGCGCTGGCGGCCCGCGTAAGCCACCGCGTCAGGTCGCTATGCCATCTCGTGTAAGACCCGTTCTTGATCGTCGCTCACATGTGGTTGCCTCGTGCCGGGGCGGACGAGTGGGAGGTGGGTGGGAACCATGGGGTTGCGAACACCGCGGCGGTGTACTCGAGCTGATGTCCCCTGGCGCCCCGAGGCACCCGGAAAACGTAAATAGCTACATGCAGTTCACTCTTCAGCTCCCCCTTGGTTGCCCCCTGTTTTCGTCCACCCCGACTATTGCTTTTCATAGTGGCTTTGCTCGTGTTCCCGCTCCTCCTCCTCCTCCTCCTCCTCCTCTTCCTCCTCTTCCTGCGCACTGAAGCATAATCTCGCGCTTCGCTGGGGCAACGTATTTCAGCGTACGCTGCCGAGGCACTGCAGGGACGCAGTTGCACGAATTTCCCGTCCCGTTCTACTGCACATGCGTTTCACCTGGCCAGGAAAACTGCGGCTCTGTGTGTGACAGCATGGTCACCAGGGTTGGTCATGCATCCGTATCCAGCTAGGGGGGGGCAGGTGGAGGGGGGAGGGGGAGGGGGGATGAGGCGGAGTGAGGATGGGAGGATGGAGGAGGGATGATGGAGGAGGGAGGAGGGAGGAGGGAGGAGGAGGAGGGAGGAGGGAGGAGGGAGGAGGGAGAGGAGAGGGAGGAGGGAGGGAGGAGGAGGAGGGGAGAAGAGGAGAGGGAGAGGAGGAGGGAGAGGGAGGAGGGAGGAGGGAGGAGGGAGGAGGGAGGAGGGAGGAGGGAGGAGGGAGGCGGGAGGAGGAGGAGGAGAGGGAGGAGGGAGGAGGGAGGAGGGAGGAGGGCGGAGGGAGGAGGGAGGAGTAGGAGGAGGAGGGAGGAGGGAGGAGGGAGGAGGAGGAGGGAGGAGGGAGGAGGGAGGAGGGAGAGGGAGGAGGGAGGAGGAGGAGGAGGAGGTAGAGTGAGGAGGGAGGAGGAGGAGGAGGAGGGAGGAGGAGGAGGAGGAGGGAGGAGGGAGAGGGAGGAGGAGGAGGAGGAGGGAGGAGGGGAGGGAAAGGAGGAGAGGGAGGAGGAGGAGGAGGAGGGAGGAGAAGGAGGAAGGGGACGGAGACGAGGAAGAGGAAGGAGGAAGGAGGAAGGAGGAAGGAGGAAGGAGAAGGAGGAAGGAGGAGGAGGAGAGGAGAGGAGGAGGAGGAGAGGGGAGAGAGGAGGAGGAGGAGGAAGGGCAAGAGGGGAGAGGAGAGGAGGAGGAGGAGGAGAGAGGAGGAGGAGGAGGAGAGGAGGAGGAGGAGGAGGAGGAGGAGGAGGAGGAGCACACCGCAGTGCCAGCGGCATTTTGTGTGGCGGCGCTTGGAGCACCGAGAAGGCCGTAGCATGCGACGCCCCTCGCTGCTACTGCCGCTCTTCGAGGGCGGCTCTCCCGAGGGGGGGCTGCCTGGGCCGCCTTGGGCTCCAGTCGGGCTCTCCTGACTCGGCGGCGAGAGAGGCGGGGAAGTGAGAAGGAGGCGGCCTTCTCAGAAGGCCCGGAAGTCCTCCAACCTTCTGAGAAGTTTCCTAAGCCTTCCCCGGCAACGCAGAAAACTTCTCAGAAGGCGCGAGGGCTTCTGAGAAGTCCCGCCGCCTTCTGAAACGGCCCTCTCCTTCTCATTTCCCCCCCTCGCTCGCCGCCGATTGGCGCCTCCCTGGGCCGTCTTGACGCTGTCTTGGGCCCTCTCGGGCCCTCTCGGCCGTCTGAGGAGTCTCTTGGGGCTGTCTTCGGGCCTCTAGTGGCTCTCTTGAGCCATCTTTGGGGCCTTCTTGGGCTGTACTGGGCCCCTCTTGTGCTGTCCGGGGGCCCTCTTGCGGCCGTCCTGGGCCGTTTGGAGGGCCTCCTTAAGACCCCTACTGGCAACTGGGCTCTTTGGCCTCTCTTTGGCTCCTCCGAGGTCCTTTTGAAACCATCTTGAGCCGAGGGCCCCTGGCCACGCAACACCTCTATATACGACACGCAGTTTCTGGATGGCCTCTTGGCATTCCCGTTGATGCCTTGGCGGCTTCTTGGGGCTCCTTCGGTGCCTGTCGGGGTCTCCTTTGCTTGGGAGCTGCCGGGTGTCTCTTGATGCAAGGGTTCTGTCGGGCCTGTCCCCCTACAGGGGGATTTTCGACGAAAAATGAAAAATATACCCCAAATACCCCAAAAAGGTAAATATTTTAAAAATAGTCCCCGGACTTTTTTTTTTTTTTTTTTTTTTTTTTGATTTGTTTGGGGTATTTTTTATTTTTCGTCGAAAATCCCCCTGTATGGGGGACAGGGCCGACTTGAGGCGAGGGCTGGCCGCCTTCGCGGCCTCGGTGGCCTTCGTGGAGGCCGTCCTGGAGAAGCCCCTGGGGAGCCCCGGAGAGCCTCCAGAGCGGCCCCGGGCCGCCCCACGGCCACGGGAGCCTCGGGATGGGGTGGTTGCCTGCAGTGCAGCCAGCTGCTTGGACGGCTGCGCTGCCTGTGTGTCGCAGCCGCGCCTTGGCGCCTCGCCTCCTCGACACGCGCGCGACGGACTGCACGCTGTGAGCGGCCCTTGCCCCTTTTGCTTGTGCAGTCAGCCCGCATAGGAAGGATGGACAACCTTCCCAAGGCTACCCCCAGATCCTTGCCCCTTCGGCCCATCCTTGGCGACTTTCGCTGGCCAGCCTCGCTCGAAAAATGTTAACATGGGCCTCCGAGGCCCTTGCGTCCTCACCGCGCATCCTTCTGATACGGGTTGGCTGTGCCTGTATTCCCAGCGTGTCCCGCCCGTACAGGATCTGGCTTGAATAAGGATTTTTTACTTTTCAAGAGGGGCTCGGTCTTTCTTTGGGTTTGCATGCGTTCCGCTACCTTTTTGGCGGCGAGCCCCCCTGGTGTTCCTTCGGACTTCGTAGACTTACTTGGAAAAAAGGGGCTTCGTTCCTTATTTACCCTTCCTGAGGTCAGGCCGAATACTGTAGCCCGACCGGCGCCCGCACCGCTTTCGTGCTTTTGCGCCCGCTGGCTTAGAACGTGCTGGTAGACGTCCTCAGGAGGTCCACCCGACAGCGCCTGCCAGCCTGCCGCGCCCCGGCGTGCCGTGGGTGGCACGCTGGCGGGTGCCTGACCACCGAGGGGGGCCAAGAACCGGGCCCGTGCCCCTCCCGTGGGGTCTGGTTCGAGCTTTGGTCGTCCTCGGTGGACGGAGGGAGTGGACCTAGGCCTCCCAGATGGGGTCGGAGTTGATGGGGTCGGAGGCTCGCGCCGCATCGCCGATGCATCGCCGATGTGGCTCGATGTGCAGCCCGATTTGCTTCGCGTCGACGTCGCCCATGCATCGCCGACGTCGATGATGCATCGCCGGTGCATCGCCGATGCATCGCCGATGCATCGCCGATGTATCG
>CAUYUJ010000109.1:97195-118148 GCA_963575745.1 Prorocentrum cordatum | reverse complement strand
GGAGGGCGGGTGGGAGTGAGCGAGACGGCCTGCGGGCGGTGGGGGGTCTTGACTCCTCCCCCGACCCCCTCCCCTGGACTTGGACAGGGAGTTTCGCGAGGTGTCGGGGCGTCCAAAACGGCCTCGGCGAGGAAGCCAAACTCATTGGTGTTACTACGGTTTTGGCCCCATTTTGGCGTTTTGAAGGGGGGGGACGGTAATCCCACCAGCCCTTCGGGCGTCGGTGGTTTAGGGGGGTTCCTCTTCCACCCCTCCTCCTTCCCATTCGGGGAAGGGTTTACCCCTCCCCCTCCCCCGACCCCCTCCCCTGGACCTGGACAGGGGGCTTCAGGAGGTGTCAGGGCGTCCAAAACGGCCTCGGCACGGAAGCCAAAATCACTGGTTGTACTAGGGTGTTCGCCCATTTTGTTTGGCCTCCTGAGGGTGGGGGGGCCCTAATGAAAGCCCCCCTCTTGTTTGATCGATCTCACCCAAGATGGCCCCAAGAAGCGCCCAGAAGGCCACAAAAGGTCCCAAGATGGCCCCGGGATGGCCCCAAGAGGCCCCCAAGAGGCCCCCAGGAGGCCCCCAAAAGGATCCCAAGCGGCCCCAAGAGCCCCCCCCCCCCGAGGCACACAAGACCCCGAAGAGCCCGCCCAGGAAGCCACAAGAGGTCCCTAAATGGCCCTGGGATGGCCCCAAGAGGCCCCCTGGGGGCCCCAAAAGGACCCCAAGAGGCCCCCCCCCCCCGAGGCACCCAAGACCCCGAAGAGCCCGCCCAGGAGGCCCCAAGAGGTCGCAAGATGGCCCCGAGATGGCCCCAAGAGGCCCCCAGGAGGCCCCCCCCCAGAAGACCCCAAGCGGCCCCAATAGGCCCCCACGAGGCACCCGAGACCCCGACGAGTCCCCCAGGATCGCGAAGAGACCCCCAAGACGTCCCAAGAGGCCACCAAGAAACGGAGAGGCATCCAAGAGACCTCTGGCCCTTGTGCTTGCCCTCCTCCTCGTCTCATCCTCCTCCTCCTCCTCCTCTCCCTCCCTCCTGTTCCTCCTTCCTCCTCCTGCTCCGTTTCTTCCCCCTCCTCCTCCGCCTCCTCCTCCCCCGCCACCTCCCCATCATCCTGCTCATTCTTCTCACTCCCTCATCCGTCCATCCATCCACCTTTTCCTTCTCCTCCTCACTCCTTTGCACGGTTCGGCCGCCCCCCTCTTTGCTGCCGCATTTCCATGATCATATCAACTCGCCTGGACATCGTTTCTGGGCGGGCTGGCGGGGGTAGTTTTTCGTCGCGGCCGCAAGCGAGCGCGCCAGCAGCGTCAGAGGTCGGGCGGGCAACGCGCGAAACTAATTGCCGAGCGCACGGGGACCGACGGCCGAACCTAAGCTGCCTAAGCTGCCTAAGCTGCCGGGCTGCGCGAGATGGTGCCAGGAAGCGGGGCAGGGCCCGAAACCTTGCCGACGGGCGATGCAAACTGCAACCAGGACCCGGATCCGGGGGCAGTGCCGATGCACAAATTGAACCAAGGAGCTATACGCAGCCAAAATGGCGCGGCAAGGTCACAGACGGCGAAGCTGACAAGTGACCGCTGAGGGCGTACTGGCGGTGATATTTTTTTAGTCAGCGGCCGCGGGCGAGCGCGCCAGCGGCGCGTCAGGTCCAAGCGGGTTATGCAGAGACTACTTAGGCAGAGGCGGCGCGCAAGGCGACAACTAACGCGGCAAGCCGAGGACTCACGCAGCGGCCCAGCGGCGGGCGGGTGGCAGGAGAAACTGAAACTGAGTGGAACTGCCAGCGTGCAAAGATGCAGGTACGTCGAAGGCGCTAGGAAGTCGGGACATAAACGAACTGGTGGGGATACGCGAAGCGTCTAGCATTTCGAGGATAGGAGGCGAGTCTCTTCAAACTCACGCTCTCGCCTTCGCGCCGCTCGCAATAGTCTCAAATGTTTGTCGCGTTTTCCTCAATGAATAGCTGCCCCTTTAGCCAATGGGGTGCTCGCCCTAACGCCGCGTACATTCGTCTTGAAAGCTTGCAGCTGGGATGGTTAGCTGTTTTCTCCATAGTGGTGTATCGCTTGAACGAATATGGAGCTAGCGCCCAGACACTTGAGCAGATGCAAAAGCTGCGCCGATGAAACACGTATACTTTTCAAATTTGATCGGTTGCCAGAGATTTGTTGATCTATGATACAACTGTAAGTACGGATGCCAACTTCTTCACCAAATACGGCTCTCGTGTGAGACTTCCTGGGCGCTAAAGGCCTCAAGTGAAATCGCGTGCAAGAATTGAACAAGTAAGAACGATCCTCAAATCGCTAGACACTTGGCTGAACACTACGATCATACTAGTGGCTCATTCCGTAGCACACACTCGAAGAATGCAAGTCCTTTTTTGCCGAAATTCAAAACGAAGCTATCGCCTGAATGGCAGGTCCATGAGTGTATATCAGAAAAAGCCTTCCTGCAATTAGGAAGCCATGCTGTAGGGACGTATGGGGAGGGCACATTGGACGGGGGTGTGTTGCAGAGTCGTCGATGCATATTGAGTTTACTAGTGTCCTCTTCATGTTCGTCCTCCGCCGCCCTCCCTCTCGCTTCACATATCGGCGGTGCACAAACCTCCATTTGAAAAAAAAAAAAAAAACACCCTCTAGCGAAAGTGGCACAAGACCGAAACCGACGGACCTGGACCCGCAAAAATGACGGCCGCGACGCCCTCTCGCGAACCGAAAACGGCCAATTCACCAATCGACGCGTCAGGGTAGGAGGTCTATCAACCTCCGAACATAATTACCCTTTCCCTCTTCCTCCATCACCTGCCCCACTTTTTCTCGCTCATCTCTTCCTGCTCTTCTTCCTCCTCGTCCTCCTCCTCCTCCTTCTCCGCCGGCGGCGGCGCGGGTCTCTCGCCCGCCCCCGAACCCAGTAGTCTGTAGCTTCCGTTACCCCTGGGTAAGTGGCAAGAGTCAGCCAGACCCGGTACGCCGCCGGGCCCGTGAGCCTTCCTGCTCCTGCTCCTCCTCCGCCGCCTCGCGTTCCTGCTTCTGTTCCTGCTCCTCCTCCTCCTCCTCCTCCTCCTCCTCCTCCTCCTCCTCCTGCTCCTCCTCCTCCTCCTCCTCCTCCTCCTTCTCCTCCTCCTCCTGCTCCTGCTCCTGCTCCTCCTCCTCCTCGCCCTCCTCCTCCTCCTCCTCCTCCTCCTCCTCCTCCTCCTCCTCCTTCTCGTCCCCCTCCTCCTGCCCCACCCCCCCAGGCGGCATTCGCGAAGATGGCGGCCTGGGCCCAGAAGTACAAGGCAACGCACAAAACGACAAAGCACGCGGCAATGGTTGCTGGAGGCGGCGAGCACCACGTGCAACCACCGCAGTGGCAGGCCCTGCACTTTGGCCTCGTGGAGCAAAGTCGAGAAGACGTGGGAAGAGTCACGCAGCATCGGTGGCCAGGGCTGCCGTGGCGCAGCGATCTCGCCTTGCTCTCTTAGCGCCTTGGGGCAGCCAGTGCAAAAGTAGCCAGTCTGGCAGGTCAAGTCGCCCGAGGCACTCTACCGTTGGGGGCGGCAATGGGAATTCTCGAGTCAGTCGTGGAAGGAGGGCTGAGGTTTGGCCGGTGGCTCCTGGGAGTATGTCCAGGAGCAGACCAGCTCCTGAACCGAGCCCATGACTCGTGGGCCCTTGCATTCTCGGGGATGGACAGGCCTCCCTTTAGTAAAACGTGGTTTGGTGAAAACGACCTGAGGCCCAAACCTGGCGGGCGCAAGCCTGGAAAATAACGGCCGCGGCGCCCTCTCGAGAACCGAAAACGGACAATGCACTAATCGACGTGTCACTGTTGGGGGTTCTGTCCACCCCCGACAACTCCTCGAAGCCGACGCCTGGCGAAACGCAGGCGTGGCCGCGGCCGAGCTGGGGTGGCGTGCCCCGGGCCACGGCCCCGCGGTCATCCAGGTGGCCGCGCGGAGAGCGCCCGGCTGTGGACCCTCCCCGAGCAGGAGCTCTGTCGCAGAGCATGTCCGGAGGCCTGCCCAGCAGACACCTCGACATGGGCCCCTCAGTCCCTCGGGCTTCTCCCAGAGTACAGGGCAGTTTTTAGCACATTGGATGTTGAAAAACGTAGGATGTTTGATACATGACTGATGCGTTAATAAACTTATGCATGAACTCATCGTTGCCTTTAGCACTAAAACCCTGAAATGTAATACATGATCCGCACGCGGAGCATGTATTAAAAACGGCACTGTCGGGCATTCCGGCCTGGCCAGACTTACTCGACGAGCACGGGGGGGCACAGCGGCAGACATACACGAAGAGGACAAGCCTGGAGGCGCGCAGGGACCTCCTCCTGCCACACACCAGGCCAGTGCCCGACCCATCGGTCGGAAGAAGTAGCAGAAAAATGAAGTAGGAAGGCGTTGAAAATAGATTGGGTGTCCGCCCGCCCCCGAAAGAGGACGGAAAAGGTGCAGACAATCGATCACTGGAGCAGGAAGGCGTTGAAAGCAGATTGGAATCTGGGACTCCAGAAAGACATACTTTCGACGACCAGTGGGCACCTTCAGATTCGAAGAGAGCTCAACGCCCCTCAAACGAGGACTCCACTAACGGGTACTTTGGCCAGTGACCCAGCGAACCCAACCCTTCCCGATGTGGGCAAAGCTGCAATGCAAGAAAAAGGCCCTAAAATGGCAACTCTCAGCAAAAATTCAAAGTACCCGTTAGTAAGTACGGCAGGTTCGTGTCGTGCCGACCCCAGCGTTGGTTTTTGACACCGCAGGGATCGTTCAACCTTGAACGATCGGCCGCTGCCGCAACGTCCGATCGTTCAACATCGATCGATTCTGGTCGCCGGCGGCGTTCAACCTTGAACGCCCGCGCTGGGGTCGCCGCTGGTCGACACGACGCAAACCTACCGTACCCGTTACGGTGCCGTTGACGGGCCCTCCAGACGGGGAAGGCCGGAGCCACCGCTCGGGGGGCAGCGGCCCGTGGCCCCGGCTTGAAGAGCCCACCCGGCGGCCCTCGGCCGCGTCGGGGGCAGGCGCCCTACGGGCCAGGCGTCGAGACCTGGCGGCGCGCAGAGGGGGGCAGGGGGGACAAAAACAAACAACAAAAAAAAAGCAGTGGGAAAAAACACACACGCAGTGGCAAAAAAACACCAAAAAAAGCACAGTGGGAAAAAAACACAGTGTGTGCTGTTGTTCGTCGAGGCCTGGCGGCGCGCAGAGGGGGGCAGGGGGAGGTGGAGAGGCTCCTCAGGAGCGCCCTGCTTCTCAGCAGGCCCTGGCCTCACGTCAGCAGAGAAGCGCAGCGCCTTCTGAGAAGCGGGGGTGCTTCTAAGAAGCCTTCCCCCCTCCCCCTAGCCCCCCTCTGCGCGTGGCCGAAAGACTGCATCTGCTGCGGGGGCGAGGATCGGAGCAGCTACATTTAGGTCGAGCGTGTACCCCTACGGGCGGATTTTGGGCGAAGGATTAAACATGACCCAACAAGTACCCCCAACTAGTCAAAAAAAATGCTTACACAACAAATCGTCCCCAGACCATTTGTGTGACTATTCTTGCGCACTCCTCCTGTAGAGGGACAGGCCCGACTTGAAGCTACACCCCCGGCGCACCTCGCTGCCCATTGCCCTGCCTGGGAGAGCCTGAGCGGGCAACCAGGGTCAACAGATGCCACATTAAAGGGGGAGAGAGGACGAGGAGGAGGAGAGTAGGAGGAGGAGCGAGGAGGAAGGGAGGAGAGGAGTCTCACTTATTTTTTTCTTGGGGAGCGAAGCCAGAGGAGGGTACGGATGGTAAGAGAAGGAGGATGTGAGGAGGAGGAGGAGGAGGAGGAGGCAGGCGCGGGGCTGGAGTTAGTGCCTCGTACACAGGTGGCGCGACTCCACGGCGCGCCGGGCCTGTGCGGGAGGGGCCCAGGGGGCGCGGGGCCCGGACGGCACCGCGGCCCGCTCCTGGGCCGGGAGGCGCCGGAATCAGCATGAGCGCGCACTTTCGGAAGTCCTCCTCCTCATCATTCTCCCCCGCCTGCTCCCTCGACTGCCTCCTCCACCCTTCCTCCCTCTCCACCTCCTCCTCCTCCTCCACCCCCCCCAGGGTTTCCATCTTCGTGGCCTCCGGGGTCGGCGGCACAGGCCGTAAGGCCTTCGCAATCAGCATGAGCGTGCACCTTCGGAAGTCCGCGCGGATCCTCGGCTCTGCGCTGGACCCCCCTGGCGTCGCCCCAGGCGCAGCCCGTGGCGCGCTCCACGCGCCAAGCGGGGGGTCCGGCGCTGGCCCCAGAAATCTGCGCGGGCTTTCGATAGCTTGTCCACGCCGTGCTGTTCCTCCTCCTCCTCCTTCTCCTCCTCCCCCTCCTCCTCTTCTTCTTAGTAGGATGTTCGTTATTGCTACTCTTAGAATTACGAATTATATGTGTTATCAGTGTTGATACGACTACTGTTATCTTACCTGCATCCCAATTATCATGTGTATCATTATCATTCGTATCCACCTTAGTATGATTACTACTATTACATAAATATCCTGGGTATAGACATAATAATAATAATATGAATGTGATATAAATATATCATATAAATATATCATATTATGAAATCCCAATCCATTAAATATAATTTTTAAAAAATAGATGTAATCTTGAACAACAAATATATATAATGAAATTCCAATATATACCTCCATAGTAAGTTTACCCAGTTACAATATCCTCATAGTTACTCGTATTAGTATGCTGATTCGTCTTGACAAGTACGGTGGATAGTCTTCTTCTTCGTCAGCATAACATGAACATCATCATAATCATCATCAGCAGCAGCATCATCATCACCATCATCATCATCATCATCATCATCATCATCATCATCAGCATCATCATCATCATCAGCATCATCATCATCATCGTGGTCATCATCATCGTCAGCATTGGCATCATCAACACCGTCATCATCATCATCATCAGCAGCAGCAGCATCATCATCGTCATCATCATCACCAGCACCATCATCATCATCTTCATCAGCATCATCACCGTCAGCATCATCATCACCATAATCATCATCAGCAGCATCAGCAGCATCAGCATCGTCACCATCAGCAACATCATCATGATCATCACCATCAGCAGCATCATCAGCATTAGAATCAGCACCATCAGATCCCCCATCATCATCATCATCATCATCATCATCATCATCATAATCATCATCACCATCATCATTAGCATCATCATCATCAGCAGCACCACCATCAGCATCACCATCACCATCATCGTTATATCATCAGCATCAGCATCATCATCACCATCAGCATCATCATCATGATCATCATCATGATCATCATCATTACCCACATCATTATCATCATCAGCATCATCATCATCATCAACATCATCATCAGCATCATCAGCATCAGCACCATCAGCATCCTTATATTAGAAGCATCATCACCATCATCACCATCAGCATCATCATCACCATCATCATTAGCACCACCATAACCATCATCACCATCCTCATCATCAGCAGCATCATCAACATCATCGGCATCATCATCAGCATCATCATCATGTCCTCACCAGAGCATCCAGGCGTCGAGGCAAGGCTGGGGGGTGGGTGGAGAGCAGGCAGTCTCTCTCTCCTCGTCAGCTCTCGCGTGAGGCAGAACCGCCGCGGCAGACCCGTGCGGGAGCTCCCCCCCAGGTCGGATCCCGCGCTCACCGCCTCCTGAGCGCCTGTTGCGGCAGGTCGTACGGGTCTGGTGGGAGGGCCCCCGGGGGGGGAATCCGTCTTGTGCCCTGCTGCTGGCCCCCTCGTGCCCAGCACCGTATCGTCGAGAAGCGAGGGATGGGCCCTGGCAGGTGGCGGTCGCCCTCCCTCCAGGAGGCCCGTCCCCTGCTCCCCCGGCACGGCGCTGGGGTGATGTGACCCAGAGGCCGTCCACGAGGCGCTGGCCATCGGCGTATGGCCAAGGTGGGCGCCCTCCGAGGCCCCGCCAACCGCGGGACCCGCAGGCCGCCCTCGGGCCACCGCGCAGCCTCCTCCCTCCTTCCCCTCCCCCTCCGACATGGCATGCAGTCTCATTCAGTAACTTGTGCAGGGTATTTGTGCAGGCAGTGCGTGTGCGTGTGTGTGTGTGTGCTTAAGACTTGTTTGTGCTCACCGCTGCCACCGCTGCCATGTACGCTCCGCACAGAGCGCCCTGAGCCGCACCAGCTTGGGGCGAACTTCTACTCACATGTTGGAACAGATGCTCGTGCCTCATTATTGGCATATCAGGATCTATGTTGACTGTGTCTTACGACTTTGACCGCCTGGACTTCAAAGTCTTCGAGATCTTATCCTTGATATTCGTGGCGGAGCCTGCCGATCCGCCGTGGCTACACGACTTGCAGGAAGTGATCTGAAGATGGGGCCGCCGAGAGGCCGTGGAAGTCTTGGGAGGCCGCGGCAGAGCAAAAGGCAAAGGGCCAGGCCGCCCGACAGAAGCAGCAGCACCAGCCGAACCGACAGGTGGAGCTGCACGAGGAGCACCCTTCCCAGAAGGAGGCCTGGACGTTCTAGATCCAAGGCCGGACACATCGTGGGACGTCGAGACGCCCACGCCGATGAGAGAGAGGGGTCCTGCCAGTGATGCATCGAAGAGTGCGCCCACCATCGAGGGTTCATGTCCAAGAACTTCAAAAGGCTTCTCGAGGCTTTCGAACGTCAGTGCCGAATACGTGGCAAAGTTTGTTAGTGGGAGGTGCGTATCTTATGTTTGTTCGTCTTCAGGATACCGAGTGGGACCCGGCTGAGATGGTGGACGTAGATCGTCATAAGAGAGCTGTTGGACGTCAACTACAAGTTTGACAAGAAAATGTTGAAAATGCACGAGACAGAGAGACACAATAACTTCTTTCACAGATCTAGACGCAAGAAGAGCGAGACAATGCACAAGCAGATTGCAAGACATCAGTTGGAAATCAAGCAGTTGAGCGAAGTGGACAAAGAGTTACTCAGTAAATTGCTTGGGTGGCATCTATTGGCAAGATCTTGGATACCTCAATAGACGTACGTAAATGTCAAAACACATTGCAAGGGTGTCCTGACGCAAGATAATATCAGGCATGCACTGCGAGAGATCTTTGGACCCGATTCGAACGCAAATGCCAGAGACCTTTGGGGCATTGACTTGAGTTTCAGCAGTGCAAGCGTGGGAGAAGATACACTTTGGACGAAGTCTTGGGACAAAGAGGAGACGCAGGATGGGGAGATAGTATAGTTCACGGGCGAGGAAAGTAATTTCGTAGACGAGGAAAAAAACGATATTGGAGAAGATCATCCGCGTCTAACTCCAACTCCAATGCCTGTGTTATCGTGCAATCAAACTTGGCAAATTCCTTCTGCCTTGCATGAACATCCTTCTCTGTCATCATTACGCGTGGTACGAGGGTGACGAATACTACTATGGGCACGGCCATGACGCGAGTGGGGCCGAAGCCTCGACGGAAGCCAACGACGCCAATGCTGAGACTGAAGAGGCCCTCGCCACGCACACTGAGTCGCGACGTCGTATGTGAGATCTTGCTAACAGTAAAGGAGAGCGACAATCAGACCGCATCGAGAGGAGCGACATCGAGAGCGCTATCATCCAAAGGAGGCCGCAGGTACCCAGAAGAGCAAAGGCAAAAGACGAGGCGGCGGGGAAGGCAAGGGTGGCAAACCAGCGTAGCGAGCAGCACCGCGAGCAGCACCACGCTTCGCAGCACCACGCTTCGCAGCACCCCGATCTACTCCGAGGTCTGCCTTCGTGTCCGGCGCGTCGCCGCCGGCGGGAACTAAATCGAGTGGGGCTATATACCCAGCAGCACGGGCCCCGTTTCACAAGAGATGTCGGCTAGAGTCCAGAGGCGCAACGCCTGCCGGTGACGGTGACGCGGAGGAACCTCACGCGTTGGAAGAGGTGTGGAGCGAGTGCCCAAACATCGCGAAGGAGGAGACCACGGAGGAGAACATGGGTGACGGCTTCGAGCAGGTTCTGCACGTCGAGCCCGACACTGCCGTTGAGGATAGCGGATGTACGTTTCCAGACATGGGAGACAATGCTTGGCAGAAGCGATTACGGATTGCGCATGGCAAAGGCATGGCCGAGCACATCAAGACTGCGAGGTGTCATCGAATACTCAAGTGTGGTAATGATAGCGTGCTGCACGCGACGCGCCTTGCAGAGTTTCCTGAATCTTTGCGGCGTATCCAAGCGACTGTGTTCGCAAACTTCCTGGAAAGACTACACTTCTACTGTCGCAAGGAGTTACTGCTGAATGGAGCTCTGTTCGAGACTATCGCAATAGCAACCGACCGTGGCTGGTTTGATGTGGAGCTCTCGCCTGTCAAAAAGCATGTTGACGTTGATCTGCTTTCTGAGGTGAAGCCTCAAAATGTAGTGATGACGGCCATAAATGACAAACATATTGCGACCGACGGGACAACCAGCCACCTCTCAGAACGACCGCAATGACTATGACAACGAGGGCATCGCTTACGAGAATTGTTACTATGCGTTTTCATACGACGAGGAACCGAAGGCCAAGGACGAACAGACCTTGCAGTTTGAAGGTCACTTCGCTATCCACCAGTCCGTCACCTCCCACGCTGATAAGTACCTGAAGGAGCATAGCACTGGACATAATTGCATTTGGGGATGGTTCGTACACGACGGTACCCTTGGAAAGGTGTGCGCAAGTTTCGGTCAGTATGTGGAGGTTGAGACGCTTCCTTCTCAGACTGGATCGGATTATACTATTCAAGGCGGTGCAGGAGATTTCGAGGGGTACCGAAACCAACGCAAGCCTGATCATATGATCATTGCTCGTCCCCCTGTTTCGTGAGGCCAAGCTGACATCGTTTTGTTGTATCAGATGGCTCATGTACCATTTAAGGGGCAACAACGAGACGGGCATGGAGCAACGACGGCGATCGATTTAACGACAGATCCCCACGTGCACCGCATCCTGCAGAAGATGAGGCGGTGCTTCGACGTGCTGCGGGATCGCTGCCGCACCAAGCCTGGAATGTTCACGAAAGGCATGCGGTTCACGGGTTACTCAAAATTCACGAGCATGTTTCGAACGACGCCGAGAGGTATCGCCATGCAGGTGGACTTGGCTTGCGAGTGCAACCGATCTCATTACGCAGGTGACGAGCTCCCCCTGACGAAGTACGCGCACAAACTGGCGGACCTGTATTGGCCACGATTTTGCGTGGCGACCGTTTCCATAGACGTGCCGAGTCCGTAAGTTTAGTTGGGGAAGCGCCCACCGAGGACTTGCACCAGATCGAGCACCCAGAACTCTACAACCAGCTGACGACCAAGTTCTACTATGCGGTTATTAAGGAGGTTGGGAAGCTGCACCTGCAGCTTGGACATCCAAAGCCCAAACGCCTGGCAGCAGAGATGACCGACTTGGGCAAGCCAAATGAGTTCTGATTGTCTGAAACGCCATAGGCCAAAGCTCTTTAGGGTCGCGACTCTACAAGTTGCGAGGTCGCCCAACGAGATAGTGGGCATTGGTACATTCTGATATAGCATGCTCTCTACCCCCAGCGAAGCAGAGCGTCCTGATCATCGGGGCAAGTGTTCGAGATACGAGGTGGACGTCCATATGCTGGTTGAGAACGTAGCTCAGTTGATCAAGGCTGTGTCGCGCTCCTGGTTCGCAAGTTCTGGACCGCCTCGCATGCTGCGTTTGGATATGCACGGGATGCAACTGAGCACGGAGCTTAAGAACTTCACCGACGGCAGCCACATCGTCCTGTGTTTATTCCGAGGGAGTGCCATCACGAGCTAGGCATCTTGGAGCGCAACGACGCTGTCCGACGGGAGCAGATCGCCTTGTACGGGGAACGCTAGAAGAACGACGAAGTTGACGACGCGCCACGCATCACCTGCCCAGCGCAACCGCTTACGAGGAGCCCGAGGCGCCAACCCTGAAATGCTGGCCCTGAGTTATCAGCCACTCTTGGAGGGAGGCTTGGCCGACGAGGAGTATGGCCCAGGACAGCAGGAGGCTGGACCAACCAACCTCAGGGCCATGATGGACAGGAAGGCGCTCGCAGCGCAGACCTTCATTCAGGCCAACAGCAGTCGAGCTGCGCGCTCGGTCCTGTTGGCACGTGCGCGACCTCTACGACGTCAATACGAGGTGGGCGGGACGTGACACTAGAAGACAGTTGAAAGAGACCGCAAGCTTCAGAAATGTCATTGACGAGGCACCGCCATGGTCTGTCTCATCGAGCCTACGGTGAGGGACGGTCAACTCAAGGAAAAGGCGTTGTGGCTCGTGCACGGCACGTCTACCATCAGGCGTTAGCACGAGCAGCTTCGCCCAGAGTATCCCGAGGAACGAGTTGCCCGTGACCATCGCGAACCTGTTCGGAAACTCACGCTAATGAGTGACATCGCCCGCAGGCTCTCCCAGTGTGGAGGCACAAGTAATGTTCGCGAAAATCGTCCCCACCCGCCTCCCGACGTCGTGGACGCCGACGATCTTCATGACCCTGCTGTTGCAGAATTCGGGCCCGAGGATGGAGCCGCTGTCGCACCTCCTGGCGATGAGGCGGAGCTCCCACAGGCCGACGAAGAGGGAGTCCGACCAGAAGGAGAGGACGCGCGAGCAGCTGGAGCAAGCGCAGCTCAAGACGATCGTGGCCAGCAGCCAATACATCACGACCAAGACGACCTAACGCGCACGACGTGGGCCGCGCAGAGAAGTCGCCACCGACACCAGCACCGCCACCAGCACCGACGCCAGCACTGAAATCAGCACCGACACCATCACCGACGATAGCACCACCGACGAGTACGGCACCCCAGAGCTCGTCAGCACTGACCGAAGCTTAGGCTGGGCCATCGCCACAGCCGGCCACACCACAACCAGAACCAAAAGATGCACGCATAAAGTCAAGCAAACATCGCGAGCATGACACCGCCGGGGACGAGCCATTGACGGACCACCAGCAGGCCCTCCCCGACGTGATCACCAAACCTAAGTGCACTGCCGGCAGGCAAGACGATAAAGTTCGAGAGTCTGACACCGAACGCCACGCCTACGACGACCCCTACCTCGGACTTCACCGTCGAGCATGCCCTGATGAGCAAGGAGCTGCTGCTTCTGGAAAAGCATGGCGAGGAGTACGAAGATACCGTCCACTTGGCGTCCCATCGCGCGGAGACGACATGTGAGAAGAGGCTTGGATACGAGGAGCGCAAGCAGTTCGGTCAGGCCGATGGCGAAGCTCTTCTGCCCTGGATAGATCACCGCGCGTGGGAGCGAGTACACAAGGATGCTGCCAACCCCAACGAGGGCGTGCCCATGAGGTACTTACTTAAGTGGAAACAGAAACCAGAAAGCCACAAGGACAATGCGGGGATCACTATGCAAGGCTTCAAACACATAGACGCTCTTACACAAAGTTTGACACCGAGAGCCCGACGGTATCGAGGTTGGGCAGAAAGTTCATTTCCAGATGTGTGCGACACGAACATGGAAAGTGTTCTCAGAAGATGTCAAAGCAATTTCCTGGCTGAACGAGGACATCGAGAACAGAGTTTGCGGGATCCCGGGCGCAGATCTGAGAAGGAGACTCCAGAGGATGATCGACCTCCAACCCGACGAGATGGTGCTGCCTTTGGAGACGATGGGCCACCGACCAGGACGACGATTTTGACGTTTTCCCGTACACCCTGCGAAATGCTTAAGAAATCATGGGTTAAGAAATTCACAGTCTCAGAACTTGAATAAAAACCCAACGTTTCTATTAACATCTAAAGGTTTACATGGAAACGTTAAGAATAATCGAGACTCTGGCCGAAAACTTAGGTTTTCTTAAGCATCGCCTAAGGTGTACAACTCTCAGCGGTTGATAGTGGATGGAGTCCTGGGGCTACACGTGGACGATGTGATCGGAGGTGGGTAAGGCATCGCTTATCAGCAGGCCGTCAAGCCATACGAGGGAAGGCAACTGCACGGTTTTGTGGATCGCATGCGATCTCTCAACAAGCGATTCCGTGCTGGCGGCTGGGAATTCTCGTGCGATCGCGTGTGTTGTGGAGGCCATACAGTTCAGAGTCCGCTGCTGAGCACGATCGACCTGACAATTCGGGAGAATCCATGCAAGATACAGCCCATCACGATCGACAGGGGCAAGAACAAGGGCTCCCAGCTTCGCGCTTCGCGCTGCGCGAAGCGCGAAGCGCGAATAACTTCGCGCCCTCGCGCCGCCCCCCCAAAGGGAGAATAGGAGGACGAGGAGGAGGGGGAGAAGGAACGAGGACCGCGAAGCGCGAAGCGCGAATAACTTCGCGCCCTCGAGGGAGCCCTTGAAGAAGGTCAATGCCACTGGAGGAGCGTACACCGACCGAGCATCGCGCGCTCCGATCCTGCATCCGGGCCCTGCGGGGGCCCGCTGCTCGGGAAGCGGTCTTCCAATCGGCGAGTGCCTCGTTCGCTCGGGCCGCAAGCGGCCACCCCGAGGTCCAGGATAGGCTGGACACGAGCAAGACGCCGCGATTCGCAGAGCAATACGCCAACGCATGCCTGCACTCTGAGGACGGTGGGCCGATGTCTCAATGGCGTCTCGGAGTCTACCTGGACGCGTCGTGGGCGACCTGGCCCAACGGGAGTTCCCAGGGCGGCGACCTGATCTTCTTGGCAAATGAGTAGCCCGTCACCGAGGGTTACGCAATGCCGCTCATTATCCTGGATTGGGCTTCATGCGAGTTGGATCGACTGTCTCGGAGCAGTCTTGCATCCGAAGCCCAAGCAGCAGCAAACGCCGTGGACGCGCTCGAGTGGGCCAAAATGTTCGCGAGCTGCATGATCGACCCGACGCAGCCCGTCGTCGACGAGGCTACCATGCACAGGCTCGGTGAAGCAGTGACTGTGGTCGACACGAAGGGTCTGCACGACGCCAGCCTGTCAATCAGCGGAGGTTTGGGCATCAAGGAACGACGGACGGCCCTGGAGGTGAAGACAACTACACAGCGTGCGAAGGCCCTGTGTTGGAGTGTGCCGCTGGACGAACAATACACTCCTGCAGCTCGCCGACGGCCTGGCTCAAGTTGCTGCCCGACAGGCGTTTGCCGAGACTTTTCTCCGGGGCTACAGCGCGATCTAATTCGGCCCGAACTACTAGAAGAAGAAGAAGAAGAAAAAACGCCATAAGCATAAATCGTTGGCGTTCGGCGCGGACTTCTTGGATCTGCGCTGGACGCCCATCCCTGGTGCGCGGAGCGCGCCAGGAGCGCCGCCAGGGGGGCCCAGCGCAGATCAAAGAATCCGCACGGAACGCCAAAAGTTTATGTGTATGGCATTTTTTCTTCTTCGATAAACATGACGCTGAGATGGAACTCGATCGTGCTGCTGGATTCGTCCTTCGCCCTGCACAAAGCTTCCACGATGCTGAGGTTACGCGATCTAAGAGCATGAAATGACGAAGTGTGCTCTTGGCGGCTGTGGCCAGCCGATCGAGGACGGTCTCGACCCCGCAGGCCAGACGCTTTAATACTGCAGTCGCCGCCATTTCTACGCCGACAGGTCGACCAGTCACCAGCAACGCAAAGCAGCGGCCTGCATCATAGCCACTATGGCGGTGGCCAACGAGATCGGGACCAATTTCGCGACATACTTTGTCTGCGGAAGCACAACGACCGGTACCAGCGACTACTACGACTACTACTACTACTACTACTACTACTACTACTACTACTACTACTACGACTATTACGACTACTACTACTACTACTACTACTACTACTACTACTACTACTACTACGACTACTACTAATACTACTACTACTACTAATACTACTACTACTACTTTACACCCACCACTACTACTACTACTACTACTACTGCACTACAATTACCTTATACTACTTACTACGACTACTACGGAACCTACTTTTTTTTTTGTGTTGTTTTGTTAAAAACTGCTACTAACTACTAATACTACTACTACTTATCACTACCTTACTACTCCCTACTCGACTACTACTACTACTACATACTACTACTACTACTACTACGACTACTACTACTACTACTACTACTACTACTCTACTAATACTACTACTACTACTACTCACTACTCTACTACTAGGACTACGACTACTACTACTACTACTACTACTACATACTACTCACTACTTATCTACGACTACTACTACTATACTAGTACTAGTACTACTACTACGATTACTATTACTACTGATGCTGCTACTACTACTACTACTACTACTACTACGACTACTACTACTACTACTACTACTACTACTACTACTACTACTACTATACTATTACTACTACTACTACTACTACTACGATTACGACGACGGACTACGGACTGCGGATACGACTGCGACTACGACGCGACGACGACAAACGACGACGAGACAGACTACGACTACGGACTACGACTACGACTACGACTACGACTAAACTCACTTATTGTAATAATATACTATAATACTACTACTACTACTACTACTTACGACTCCTAACTACTACTACTACTACTACTTACTACTACTTACTACTACCACGACTTACTACTACTACTATACGCTGCTGTTACGACTACTACTACTACTACTACTACTACCACTTTTAATACTACTACTCCCTAATACTACTATACTACTACTACTATCTACTACTACTACTACTACGGACGGCTACTACTACTACTACTACTACCACTAATACTACTACTACTACTACTATTCCCACTAGCTTACCACTACTTACTACTACTACTACTACTAATACTCCTACTCACTCCTCACTCATGACTCCTACTATACTCTACCTCCTATACTCTAGTCTACTCTCTACTCCTACTACTACTACTTCTACTACTGCTGCGCTGACTGCTGCTGCTACAAACTTACTACTACTACTACTACTACACTACTACCACTCGACTACTTACTACTACTAACTACGTACTACTACTAACTTTAATACACTACTACACTACTTACTTACTACTACTATTACTACTACTACTTACAAACAACATACTTACGACTACTACTACTTAATACTACTTACTACTACGACTTACTACTACTACTACTACTATATTTCAGCACTATACTACTACTACTGCCACTACTACATACTACTACTACGACTATTACCACTAGTTACTACTATACTACTACTACTACTACTTATACCACTCCCCCCCCTACTCTACTAGTTACTACTACTACTCTATACGACGACTACTACTACTACTACTACTACGACTACGACTACGACTACGACTACGACTACGACTACGACTACGACTACGACTACGACTACGACTACGACTACGACTACGACTACGACTACGACTACGGACTACGACTACTACTACTACTACTACTACTACTACTACTACTACTACTACTACTACTACCACTACTACTACTACTACTACTACTACTACTACTACTACGACTACTACTACTACTTCTACTACTACTACTACTACTGGCGGTCTCGTGCACCACATCACCACGGCTCAACCACCTAGGGAAGAGCGTCCTTGTGGCTGCCTCATTGCCAGTATGTAGCGCGCACCTCTTCTGGGTGAAAGGGCGGGTCTGACATGCTTGCAACGTCAGGCGCTCGCACCGTGGGCAGTTGGGCCAACAGCCCAGGGTGAAGCGCCAGCAACGGCACAGCAGCACACGGGGCGACCCCAGCACCGCCACCCAGGCCGACTAGCGCGGGAAGACGCGAGGCTAGGCCTGGGTGGCAAGCCAAGGGCGGGTCAGACGTGCATGCAGCAACTGGCGCCTGGCCGAGGGCAGCTGGTCCCTACAGCAAAAAGTAAGGCGCCGGCGACAGCATAGCAGCGCACGGGGCGACCCCAGCACCGCCACCCAAGCCTACTAGCGCAAGAAGGCGCGAGATGAGGCCAGGATGGCAGGCCAAAATGGCCAGGCGCCCGACGGCGACGCTGCAGTACACGGGGCTGCCCCAGCACCGCCAGCGAGGCCAACGAGCGCAAGTGAACGTGAGGAGGCCGAGATGACAAGCCAGTTGGCGAGCCACGGTGGCAGAGTGCACAGGTAGCCATTTGCCTAGCCTAGGCGCGGGCTGCAGGTGACGCCACGCGAGTGAGGGCGCCGCTATGGGCTCGCCACACTACAGAAAGCAGCAAGTAGACAATTTGGCATGCACTCTCGCGGCCTGTCAAGGCCGTGGGACCTGCTGGGCATTGTCCCTCAGGCCTGCTGGCCTGTTCCCTGCGCGATGGCGGCGAAGACCTGCGACGGCAGCGCCCGCGCCTCCCCGCCGAGGTCGCCACTGCCCCCCGCCTGCCCTGCGGGCCCAAAGATCTGGCGCTCGAGGTCTTCACCGAGGGCCACGTTCAGGGCTGCTGCGCTTGGGACCTGCTGCGGGGGCACGTCCGTCTGCGGCGGCGGGTGGGCCGGCGGCGGCGGCGGCGGGGGGCCCATGATGGCCACGGCCTCTGGCGGGACTCCCGCTGGCGGTGGTGGCGGGTCCTCGCCGCCGCGGGCCCCGCTCGCTGGTGGGGCACTGGCGTTGCGAACGGGGGTGGCGCGCGGGGCGACCGACCCCTGTGCCACCCCCGCCGCCCGAGGGGCTGCCCACTTTCAGGTTGTGGCGGCGCTCGTAGTGCGCCAATTCCCTGTCCGCCATCTCCAGGCGCTCCCTCTTGGCTTTGTTCCGCGTCTTCTTGCTGTACCTCGCCCATTCGGGGTCGCTCAGTCCCCAGGCAACCTGCGCGTAGAGGTCGGTCCACTCGAACGTGGGCAAGCTCTCCCAGGTGAGCCCCTCCATCA
Organism: Prorocentrum cordatum; assembly: GCA_963575745.1. Taxonomy (NCBI): domain Eukaryota; class Dinophyceae; order Prorocentrales; family Prorocentraceae; genus Prorocentrum; species Prorocentrum cordatum. The sequence continues at coordinate 99,336 of CAUYUJ010000109.1, read as the reverse complement.
GCACATAGTGGCCCTCCCATTGTGCCTGGTGTGGAGCACAGCGCTTGAAGACGGTGCCAACTGCCATCGGCTCTACCTTGGGCAGGTGCTGCAGAAGGTCCACCGCGTTGAGCACTGCGATCCCATCCTTCTTGAGCTTGTCGTAGCGCAGCAGGGCCTTCAGGTCGCGGATGTCCCCCTCGGGATGTTCCGCGTGCGTGTAGTACGCGCGTGGCGGGTTCGCCTCCTCCTCTATGAACTCGATGCAGACTCCGTAGGAGGTCGAGTAGCGCGCCCCGCAGTGGCAGTACCAGCGCTGGCCCGTCTCTCCCGCTGCCTCCTGGGCGCATGAGAGCAGCTGTGACCAGCGATCCGATCGGATCACCGAACAGCACCCCCTGGGAGTATCCCAGGTCTTGTTGGCCGCGCACTTGTAGTACATGTTGAACGTGAAGCCCTGGTCGCGGCAAAACTGGTCCGTTGAGTCGCCCATGCGGTGGTAGGCCTCCTGCGCCGCGGTGCCACCCTGGCACTCCTCCTTCCAGGCACGTTTGTGTCCCAGGTGGGCGTCTGCAATTCCCGAGGCTTCCAGGACACCCCTCTTCAGCCTCCCCACATCCTCCTCCGCCTACTCGTCCAGCGCGTCGAGCCACTTCTGGACTCCGTCCTGCGCCTCGGCGCCCCTCACCATGTCCTCCTTCGTCTCCAGGACGGCCCCCAGGCCGCCCAGCATGCGGGCGCGCATGGTCTCGAATTTGAGGACGCCATAGGCCCGCGCCATGCGCTTCGGCGACTTCTTGGATAGGCCAAGCCGCAGCAAGGGCTCGATGTCCGTTACCTGCTTCACGGCCTGGGCCTCGGTCAGCTGGGGCCCCTGGCCCTCCGCGCCCACGTCGGGCTGGGGGTCGTTCTCCCCATCACTGGGAGGCTCTTCCTCGAGGGGCGGGGGTGGCGCACGGGGCGGCCCTGGCACCACCCCCGCCTCCCTCGCCATTGGGCGACCCACCTCCCTCGCCACTTCTTCCGTGGCTGGGGGGGCGCCTGTGCTCTCGGGGTCGATGCCCACCCCCACGCCTTCCGTTGACCCCCGCAGGGCAAGCAAGCCCTCCTCAGAGAGCGCGAACCCCACCAGGACGTCCATGCCCTCCTTGATGTAGTCAAAGCTCGCACGGAACTTCGCTACCCGCTTGGCGGCATGGTCGATGGAGCCTGGGCCCTTGTTCGCGCGCGCAGCGCGCGTCACGGCCTCGTGCTCGGAGATGCCCTCTGACGCCGCCACGCAGTTCGAGCACATGTACAGCTTGAGCTGCCCCTCTTTGCCCCTCCTCAGTTCGGGGTATTTCTCGTTGTCCTCCTTGGCCATCGCATAGCGACGCATCTCCGCACAACTGAGCTCGTCCACGTACTCCACCGCCATAATCTTCCAGTCGTCCAGCGCCGTGCAGCTCCGACACCAGCCCAGGCGGTGCGGCGGTACCCAATATGCGCCCATGCAGTGGACGTAGCCCGCCTCAGCGTAGTTCTTCTCCGTCATCATCTCTACGTCTTCGAGCGCGGCTGGCGTGCCGTCGCACGACTGGGGGGCCTGGCCGTAGACGGCTTCGTTGCTGCGTCGGCGGTGGCGCTTGCCCCCACGGCCGCTGAGAGCTCCCGTGGTCGCAGCGCTCGGGGCCTCGCTGGCGGCCCCGTCGCCCACGGCGCGCCCGCCGCCTGCCTCGCTGCGCGCCCCGCGGCCGCCACGGCCGCCCACAGCATACCCCCTCAGCTGAAGGTTGTGGAGCCCGCGCCGCTGCTCTGTGGTGAAGTCGGCATACGTGGCTGCCGCCGCCAGGGCGGCTGATGTCACCGGCACCACCGCCGATGCAGGCATCGCCGAAGCGCCATCGGAGGCGGCGGCGCTGGGGGCGGCCACCGCACCGCCGCCTCCATCGGCGTCCTCGGCGGGGGCAGCTGATCCCGCGTGCACCGTCGGCGCCGTCCGAAAGGTCGCCGCCTCGGACACCATGTCGTACTCCTCGCCTCCGCTCTCCGACAGGCTTACCTGCTGGACAGGGCGCTGCGTCGGTCTTGCTTTGGGGGTTGGCGCCTCCCCCGCGGCGCACGCCTTTGCGGGCCACGGCATCGGCACAGGCTTCGAGAACTTGCGCACCATCACTTGGCCG
>CAUYUJ010000109.1:95000-97095 GCA_963575745.1 Prorocentrum cordatum | reverse complement strand
ACTACTACTACTACTACTACTACTACTACTACTACTACTACTACTACTACTACTACTACTACTTCTACTACTACTACTTCTACTACTACTACTACTACTACTACTACTACTACTACTACTACTACTACTACTACTACTACTACTACTACGACTACGACTACTACTACTACTACTACTACTACTACTACTACTACTACTACTACTACTACTACGACTACGACTACTACTACTACTACTTACTACTACTACTACTTACTACGACTACTACTACTTACTACTACTACTACTACTACTACTACTACTACTACTACTACTACTACTACTACTACTACTACTACTACTACTACTACTACTACCACTACTACTATACTACTACTACTACTACTACTACTACTACTACTACTACTACTACTACTACTACTACTACTACTACTATTACTACTGCTGGTATCACCACGACTACTACTACTAGAACTACCACTACGACCACCACAACAACGATTAATAGAAACCACCACTACCACGGCAACTGCTAGCAGTGTCACGTTTACTACGACTACTACTACGACTGCTACTACTACTGCTTCTACTTCGCCTACTACTACTACTACTACTACTACTACTACTATTACTACTACTACGATTACAAGTACTACTACTACTACTACTACTACTGCTGCTGCTGCTGCTGCTGCTGGTGTTGCTGCTACTACTACTACGGCTACGGCTACCGCTACTACGGCTACTGCGACTGCCAGTGTTACTACTACTACGGCCACCCCTACGACTACTACTACTACTGCGACTAATACGACTACTACTACTACTACTACTAATACTACTACTACGACTACTACTACTACTCTACTACTACTACACTACTACTACTAACCCTACTCCCTTTACTACTACTACTACTACTATACTACACTACTACTACTACTACTACTACTACTACTACCACTACTACCTACTACGACTACTATACTACTGGACTACGACAAGAACTTGCTACTCGACTACTACACCGACTGCTGCGACTACCACGGCTACAACCTTACTACTGTACTACTACTACGACGCTGCTACTACTACTACCACCACTACTACTACTACTACTACTACTGCACTACTACTAGACTACTACTACTACTACACTACCGACTACGACTACTACGACTACTACTTACTACTACTACTACTACTACACTGCTACACTTACTAACTACTACACTAGCACCACTACTACACCACTACTACTGCTATACTACTACTACTACTACAACTACTACTTCCACTACTGCTACTACTACCGCGACTACTACGACTACTACGACTGCTCCGACTACTACTACCACCACCACCACCACCACCACCACTACTAGTACTACTACTACTACTACTACTACTACTACTACTACTACTACTACGACTACTACTACGACTACTACTACTACCACTACTACTACTACTACTACTACTACTACGACGACTACTACTACTACTACTACTACTACTACTACTACTACTACTACTACTACTGCGACTTCTATTACTGCTACTACTACCACAACGACCATTAACACTAACACTACTACCACTACTACAGCTACGACTACTACCACTATGACTACGGCTGGCGACTACTACTACTACTACGACTACCACCACCACCACGAATCCAACGACTACGACTATTAGTACGGTTAGTACTACTACTTCACCTACGACTACTGCTACTCCTGCTGCTACCACAACGATTACTACTAGTACTACAACTAGTACTACTACTGCAACTACGAATTCGGCGACTACCACCACTACAGCTACCACTACTACTATACTACTACGAGCACTACTACTAACACTACTACAAGCACAGCTACTACTAAAACTACACCTACGACTACCACTACTACTACTGCGAGAACTACTACGCCGAGTGGTACTACTACTACGAGAAATACGGTTACGACTACTACTACTACTACTACTACTACTACTACTACTAGTACTACTACTACTACTACTACTACTACTACTACTACTACTACTACTGCTACCACTACTACTACTACTACTACTACTACTACTA
>CAUYUJ010000109.1:52500-90000 GCA_963575745.1 Prorocentrum cordatum | reverse complement strand
ACGTGGGCCTCCACCCACCGCTCCTCAACGTGGGCCTCGGTGCCGGGGCACCGAGAGAGCCGCCGTGCCAGGCTCTGCACGAGGAGCCTCTGGAGTCCCGCGCGCGGGCGCCCGAAGCACGAAAACGTGACGGCCCTGTGCTCCATTGCCAGCGGCCTCCAGCACCCCCTCGAGGGGCTGGTAGAACTCCGTAGAATTCCATATTGCGCTACTTCCATCTTGCGCCACGCGGAGGATGATGAGGGAGGAGGAGAAGGAGGCGGAGGAGGAGGAGGAGGAGGAGGCGGAGGAGGAGGAGGAGGAGGAAGAGGAGGAGGACGACGAGGAGGAGGAGGACGAGGAGGACGAGGAGGACGGACCGCCACTGGCGCCTGCCGCAGCAGGGCTACGAGGCGTCCCGAGAAGCCGCACACGCCAGGCGGTCGGTCGGTCGGTCTGCAGGGCGCAGCCCTGCACACAAAGAAATGAGCCCCCGAGGTTCAAGACTGGTGGTCGGATCAAGGGAGGAGGCAATGTTGTGGAGGGTGGATCGCACTGCGTTGTGCCCGCGCGTGCTGGGCCCTTTTGCGCAGAGGCCCCCAAGAAAGCCCAGAGACCCCAAAGAACCCTCCAGGAGGCCCCCGAGACGCATCCCAAGAGGCCCTCAAAGGCCGTCGAGAAACCACCAAGAGGCCTTCAAGTGTTCGGACCACGCGACACCACCCGAGTGCAGACCGAAAAGTGTCATGTGAATCAGATGAATATCAGCAGGCTTCGACATGAACCCACGTGGTACTACTTCAATCATACCGCATCGTAAGGGCCACCGCAACTTATAGCACAAATACTGTCACCGCGCTGCCCGTGCACTACTACCTGCGCCGACGACACGACCCAAGTGGTACCCAAATGGTAGCACCTGGGTCGAAATGGACCACGACCGATCTCAGCAAGCTCGAAATGACACCCAATTGCACTAAGTTCCTGCGTTACCGTCTGTCTCGGCTAAACACCTGGCAATTCCTGTTGATCCCACTTCAGCCGTATCGAAGCTCCGTTGGCCGATATGACCCAAGTGATACACCACTGGCCATACAAGATTCTACAAAAAGGGCCAGTTCATAGCCAATAACACTGAATGTGTTGCCAAGTATCTGTCTCGATCCACAAAGGACCGACCACGGTGACACCACTTGAGTCATATCGAAACTACACCGACAAATACAGCCTCGTCCGCAAAATGCCCGCTAAAAAGCTCCCAGGACGCCCCGGGAGGCCCCCAAGAGGCAGCCAGCTGAGCCCTGAGAGGCACGCCTGCACGAATGTTCCCAGAGAATTCCCCAGAGATTCCAATATGCACCCAGACGGCGTCTGGCCCACAACCCAGGCGCAGTGGCGTGTTGGGACGAAGGCCACCTGATACTGAACTCTTCCCTGTCGCACAACCAGACGTGTCGTCAGGGCGGGCCGGGCGTTTCGCTTAAGACTGTCTCACGGTTCACGATCTTGGAGCTTAAAATGTCGTTTTCAAAATGAAACTCTCGCCTTGGCGCCCCGCACAACTCGGCGCTACAAAACAAACAGCTATACGAATTGAAGGCGGCTCCTTGTCAAGATTGAGATCTCGCCTTGGCGCCGCACGCAGTCGTCTAAAACATTCCAGCGGTTACAAAGATGCAGGACGTCTCAGTTTTCAAAATTGGGATATCATCTGATCCTTCCTCAAATCTGATACCCAGGAACGCAAAAATATGCAACGAAGCCTCGGATGAACAGAGATTTCTTTTCAAAATGGGAAAATAGCTCGAGACTTTGCCGGGTTTCAGGACCACTGTGCAACGGTTATGAGTGTGGAGAGAGGCTCCTTTTCAAAGCGGCGCTACCGCTGGACACTTCCTTGAACTTTAGAACCTCCCCCCTCTTGTCGCATTGCTTCAAGCTCGAAAAAAAGAGGGGCATATGATGCTTACCAAAACGGGAAACCCGCCTGACTTGCGGGCGCAGGGCGCGATCGTCTTACAAGCCGCCGCTTCGCGCAAGGACAAAATATGTTTAAGCACTCACGACGAGAGGACCCGGACAGGGGGGAGTGTTGCAGCATCGTTGATATATCCTGGGTTCTTCTGGTCGTCCTCCTCCTCCCTCCTCTTCCCTCCTCTTCCCTCCTCCTCCTCCTCCTCCTCCTCCTGCTCCTCCTCCTCATCATCATCATCATCATCATCATCACCATCACCATCACCATCACCATCATCATCATCATCATCATCATCATCACCACCACCACCACCACCACCATCATCATCATCATCATCATACATCATACATCATACATCATACATCATCATCATCATCATCATCATCATCATCATCATCATCATCATCATCATCATCATCATCATCATCATCATCATCATCATCATCATCATCATCATCATCATCATCATACATCATCATCATCATCATCATCATCATCATCATCATCATCATCATCATCATCATCATCATCATCATCATCATCCCTCATCATCATCCTCCTCCTCCTCCTCCTCCTCCTCCTCCTCCTCCTCCTCCTCCTCCCTCATCATCCTCCGAGTCCCCGCCCTCCTTGATCGGCCTCATCCTCCTCCTCCTCCCCCTGCCTCGCCTCCTCCTCCTCCTCCTTCTACTCCTCCTCCTCCTCCTCTTCCTCCTTCTACTCCTCCTCCTCCGCCCGTGGAGTGGCCACCAGGCCGCGGGTTTTCGGCACTCGCCCGTCATGCCACGACTGCGTCGACTGTGAGAATACTCACACGAAGGTCCCTAGGGCGAGCCAGGGAAAGGCAGGTACCGAGACCTCCGACGTCGTACTTTTTGTCAGCGCACACGGCTGGTCGTGAGCCGTGGTCTCTGCAGGCCCAACTCAAGAGTGCCTTCTCGCTAGAGAATTTCTCGCAGTTCCTTCAAGCTGGTGAAGGTCCAACTTCGACAACGACGCCTCACGTTCGATACTTCCTTTCGACTGACTCCGAGCCGACTTAGCCAGAGATGCCCCGTTTCCAGGGATGGCGTTCTCGCCCGAGATTTCATTGTAGCGCATTTGGGTTTCTGAAGGCCCAACTGCGACGGCAACGACTCGTGCTCGATGCTTCCGTAGCCGATGAGCACCTCATCGGCCACATCTTACCCGTATCCTCGTTGTGTTCCTGCCCTCCCGAAGATCCTGAAGCCGTGGCTGCCATGACTCCGAATGGTCCAGCTGCCAGAGCGCCGTCGAACGCACCGCCTAAGATGCCACCAGCTGGTCGTGCACCCCGAATGCGTTACTGTGTGTGTTGCTTCTAGCTTGCAGTGCGTTCGCCGTCGAACACCGTGATCGGGGCCACAGAGACACCTCGGGATACGGACGCCTATCCGAAGTGTCTTTGCAGTGAGATCCCTGCTCCACACGTGGCGTGAGCCAAATGGGCGACGCGCGGCTCGTTCCCGCACTCGTCATCCCCAGCTTGAACCTCGGCATCGACAGAGCCTGGCTCACGTTGGAGGCGGCCAGGGGCTCTGAGGAGCTGGCTGGGCCCCGAGAAAATCTATCAAGAGAGGAGGGGGGTAAGGCCAAATCCGCTCTAAATCCATCCCCAGACCCCTCCGAGGGGTCCCTCTTGCGCAGCTTTCACCCCAGATCGGTGTTCGACGGCCCCAGGGCCCGAAAACAGCCCTCGGGGACCGAGGAAGGCCAAAACCCTCCAGACCCCAGAACCTCGAACCTGCCTCCCCTTCCTACTGTTAAGTCGGGCCTGTCCCTCTACAGGGGGAATATTCAAAAAATAATCCAAACATAGTCTGGGGACTATTCTTTGATTATTTGTTTTGCCATTTGGGAATATTTTGGGGGGGGTTATAATTTTTCGTCGAAAATCCCCCTGTAGGGGGACACGCCCGACATAATCCTACTGATCGGAACCGAATGCTGGGTCGCCTCAGGCACCCCGGCTGGCTCCAGGCCGCAGCCGCTCCTTGACGAGCTCATCGTCGCTCATCTGCGGCACCGGCGGCTCGCTGTGGCCTCCCGGGAAGCACGGCGCATCGGCGGCGGAGAGAGAGGGCACGAGCGGGGAGCGGGGAGTGGCAGCGGGAAGGCGCGGCAGGAAGAGCGCGGCGGCAGAGAGGGCCCAGAGGAAGGAGGGAGGAAAAGGGGAAACAGATCGACTCGACGGGAGGAAGCGTCATGTTCCGCTACGCCGTCTGTGGCCATTTGGGACGCATGTGTGGAGCCGAACGATCAAAAACAGAGTTTGGTAGCGTTCAAATCCCGCCCTGCCCGGCGGGAGGAGGGAGGAGGAGGAGGAGGAAGGGAGAGGGAAGAGAGAAGAGGGAAGAGCCCTCCCAGTGGCGGGGCCGCTCCCGCTGGGAGTCCGCCCAGGGGCGCGAGCCCCGGGGTGGCGCCGAGGAGCGGCGGCTCCCGCCGCGAGCTCGGCGGGGCTGCCGACGAGGAAAGGGCCAGAAGGACGAGGAGGAGGAGGAGGAGGAGGAGGAGGAGGAGGAGGAGGAGGAGGAGGAGGGGGAGGGGGAGGGGGAGAAGGAGAAGGTCTGCAGGGAGATGGGCCAGCCTCGTGTGCCGCGCGAATCGGTCAGGAATGGCTGCGACAACGGTGGCCAGAGGGGTTCGGTCGACCATGCGCTGGTGGAAGGAAGCGGCACGGGGAGCCTGGGCTGGCTTGCACACGCCACGGAGGACGGAGAGGGGCACGATAACGACGGCAAGAAGGACGACGACGGCGACGAGAACGAAGACGAGGGAGGGCGGGATGATGGATGGAATGAGAGATGAGGGAGGAAGTAGGGAGGAGGAGGGTTGGATAGACGAGAGAGGATGAGGGATGGCGGAAGGACGAGGGACGGAGAGATAATTAAGGGAGGGAGGGACGGAGGGAGGGAGGAAGGGAAGGATGAGAAATGAGGGAGTCTGCAGGAAGGAACGAAGAAGGAGAGAGGGACGGATGGATGAGGGAGGGAGGTGAGGGGGAGGGTGAAGGAGAGGGAGGGAGGGATGAGGTGATGGACGAGGGAGGGATGAGGGGTCGGGCGGGCGGGACATTAAAGTATGATGCGCCATCGAATTGGCACGCGAGTACCCTAACGGGCGGGACGGGTCGGGCGGGCGGACCCTGACGGGCGGGTCGTGTCCGGGAGCGTCGGGCGGGCGGGACAGTAAAGTAGGATGCATCGTCGAGTTGGCCCGCGAATATCCTAACGGGCGGGACGGGCCCGGCGGGCGGGCGAACCCTAACGGACGGGACGGATCGGGTCGGGCGGACCCTAACGGGCGGGACGGGTCGGGTCGGGCGGGCGGGACATTAAAGTATGATGCACCATCGACTTGGCACGCGAGTACCCGAACGGGCGGGACGGGTCCGGCGAGCGGGCGGACCCTAACTGGCGGGACGGGTCGGGTCGGGCATGCGGACCCTGACGGGCGGGTCGGGTCGGGTTGGGCGGGCGGGACATTAAAGAATGATGCGCCATCGAGTTGGCACGCGAGTACCCTAACAGGCGGGACGGGTCCGGCGAGCGGGCGGACCCTAACTGGCGGGACGGGTCGGGTCGGGCGGGCGGACCCTAACGGGCGGGTCGGGTTGGGTTGGGCGGGCGGGACATTAAAGAATGATTCGCTATCGAGTTGGCACGCGAGTACCCTAACGGTCGGGACGGGTCCGGCGGGCCGGCGGACCCTGACGGGCGGGACGGGTCGGGTCGGGCGGGCGGACCCTAACGGGCGGGTCGGGTCGGGTCGGGCGGGCGGGACATTATCAAATGTGACGCACCATCGAGTTGTCACGCGAATGCCCTAACGGGCGGGACGGGTCCGGCGGGCCAGCGGACCCTAAAACGCGGCCGGGTCGGATCGGGCGGGCGGACCCTAACGGGCGGGACGAGTCGGGTCGGGCGGGCGGGATATAAACTAATGATGCATCATCGAGATGGCACGCGAATACGCTAACGGGCGGGACGGGTCCGGCGAGCGGGCGGACCCTAACGGGCGGGACGGGTCGGGTCGGGTCGGGCGGACCCTAACGGGCGGGACGGGTCGGGTCGGGCGTGCGGGACATTAAAGATATGATGCACCATCGAGTTGGCACGCGAGTACCCTAACGGGCGGGACGGGTCGGGCGGGCGGACCTGACGGGCGGGACGGGTCGGGTCGGGCGGGCGGACCCTAACGGGCGGGTCGGGTCGGGTCGGGCGGGCGGGACATTATAGTATGATGCATCATCGAGTTGGCACGCGAGTACCCTAACGGGCGGGACGGGTCCGGCGGGCGGGCGGACCCTAACTGGCGGGACGGGCCAGGTCGGGCGGGCGGACACTGACGGGCGGGACGGGTCGGGTCGGGCGGGCGGAACATAAAAGTATGATGCACCATCGACTTGGCACGCGAGTACCCTAACGGGCGGGACGGGTCCGGCGGGCGGGCGGACCCTGAAGGGCGGGACGGGTCGGGTCGGGTCGGGCGGGACGGGTCGGGTGGGTGGCCCTCGATGATGGATGAGGGAGGAGAGGGGAGGAGGAAGTAGGGAGGGATGAGAGATGTGGGGCGGGGGGACGTAGCGACAACGAGGGATGGGGGAGGGCGGGAGGGCAGAGGGGGATGGATGAGGAGGAGGAGGAGGAGGAGGAGGAGGAGGAGGAGGAGAGAAGGAGGAGGAGAGAAGGAGGAGGAGGAGGAGGAGGAGGAGCAGGAGGAGGAGGAGGAGGAGAGAGAGAGTAGCAGGAGGGAGCCGCCTCTGTGGAACCCGTCTTGCGGAACCGGTCCTGTGGAACCAATCCTGTGGAAACGGGCTTGTGGAACCGGTTCTGTGGAACCGGTCCTCCGGAACCGGTCCTGTGGAACCAGTTCCGTGGAACCGGTTCTGCGGAACCGGTCCTGTTGAAGTGGTCTTTGTTGAAACGGTCCTTGCTGAACCGGTCGTCTGTTGAACCGGTGTCTCTTGAACCGGTCGTCTGTTGAACCAGTCCCTGTTGAACCCGTCGTCTGTTGAACCGGTCTTCTTCCGACTCAGTCCCCACACCCCTCCCGAGGCCCATCCTGGCAAGATTCTCAAGCTGATTCCAGCCGTGGCGACGAGTACCTTCACAAAAGCTGAAAACCTCCGAAACGTCCACCCGTCGCTGTCGCTGGCGCCGCCACCCCCGCCGCCGCCGCCGCCGTCGTCGTCGCCGTCGTCGTCGCCGTGCTATCCGACCAAAACCGCTGCTCCTCCCCATGTGCACCCTGGCTGGTGAGTCGAGCCGCATCCGACCGCGGCAACGGAACCCCCAGAGACGGGCAGACGCCTTCAAAGCGAAGACGTCGACGTCGACGCCGCCGTCGTCGCGCAAGAGGAAGAGGACACCGAAGGCCTCACGAGGTCCCCGCAGATCCCAGGGGGACACTGGAGCTCTAGGCCATCGGTGATCCTCAGAGGCCCCAAGACGGCCCAGATCGTCTCCAAGAGCTTCATCCCTGAGCATTGTTGTCGCCGTCGCCGTCGCGGTCGTCGTCTGAACACCCCGGGCGCACCTGCGTCCGCAGTCCTGGCGGACCGGACCGCGTCGCCGCCCCTGGGCCCGTCGGTGCTCTCGCCATCTACGGGCATCGGGTGCGCCTGGCGGCGGTCCCGCGGAGAGGCGCGCAACCGGGAGGGTGCTACGCTAGGCCGAGCGTTCGCACTCCACCTCGGAGGCAGGCCTTCCGAGCTTTCCTCCACACGCCTGCAGCCCTCCTGTCCATCTGACAGCCCATTCGAAATGACTCCCCCTCGCAGCACTCGTCCTCCCTCATCTTCCTCCTGATTATCCTCATCCTTTTCCCAGTTTCGTTTATCGGCCTCGTCCCGCCACCTGCTTTCCCTCCCCATCCTCATCCTCATCCTCATCCTCATCCTTGTCCTCATCCTCCCGTCTTCATCATCAGAATCAGCATCAGTATCAGCAGCAGCATCAGCCTCAGCATCAGCCTCAGCATCAGCATCAGCATCAGAATCATCATCATCATCATCATCATCATCATCATCATCAGCAGCAGCAGCAGCAGCAGCAGCGGCATCATCATCATCATCATCATCATCCTCCTCCTCCTCCTCCTCCTCCTCCTCCTCCTCCTCCTCCTCCTCTCCTCCTCCCTCCTCCCCTCCTCCTCATCTCCTCCCTCCTCCTCCTCTCCTCCTCCTCTCCTCCTCCTCCTCCCTCCTCCTCTCTCCCTCCTCCTCCTCCTCCTCCTCATCTCCTCCTCCTCCTCTCCTCCTCCTCCTCCTCCTCCTCTCCTCTCCTCCTCCTCCTCCTCCTCCTCCTCCTCCTCTCCCTCCTCCTCTCCCTCCTCCTCCTCATCCTCCTCCTCCTCCTCCTCTCCTCCTCCTTTCCTCCTCCTCCTAATAATAATTAATAATAATAAAATAATAATAAAATAACAATCATTAATCACATCAGCATCATCATCATCATCATCATCATCATCATCATCATCATCATCATCATCATCATCATCATCATCATCATCATCATCATCATCATCATCATCATCATCATCATCATCATCATCATCATCATCATCATCATCATCATCATCAGCATCATCATCATCATCATCATCAACAATAATCAGCATCATCATCATCATCATCATCATCATCATCATCATCGTCATCGTCATCGTCATCGTCATCGTCATCGTCATCATCAGCATCATCATCATCGTCATCATCACTATCATCATCATCATCATCAGCACCAGCATCATCATCATCGTCATTACTATCATCATCATCAGCAACATCATGATCAACATCGTCATCATCATTATCATCGTCATTATGATCCATCCGTCATCCCGTCTTCATCATAATCAGCATCATAATCAGCATCATAATCAGCATCAGCATCAGCATCAGCATCAGCATCATCATCGTATATCATAGTCGTTAACATCATTATCTTCGTCATCATTGTCATCATCATCGTCAAGGTCATCATCATCATCATCACCATCATCATCATCACCATCATCATATTCTGCATCATTATCATCATCATCAGCATCATCATCGTGATCATCACTATCATGGACCACAAATTATCAACCTACCACCGATCATCAATCAGCAAGCATGGTCATCATCAGCAGCATCATCAGCATCATCATCATCATTGACAGCAACCTCATCTGCATTATCATCATCGTCATCGTTCTCGACCTTCTCTTCATCATCGTCATGATGATTATTATCCTCATCATCGCCGTGGTCATCATTATCGTCAATCTCATCATCACCATCACCACCAGCACCACCACCGTCATCATCATCATCATCATCAGCATCGTCATCCTCATTACCATGATCATCACCATCATTGTCATCGTCATCGTCGCCGTTCTTCGTCGCCATCATTGGCAGCAGCAGCATCAGCAGCATCACAAACATCGGCATCCCCGACAACAAGCTAAACATCAACATCAACCGCAACCTGAGCATCACCATAATCGCTACCATAATCCTAATCATCATCATCATCATCATCATCATCATCATCATCATAACCATCATCATCATCATCATCATCATCATCATCATCATCATCATCATCATCATCATCATCATCATCACCTCGCGGGCACCAGTGCAGTTTTGAAGCTGAAGAAGCAGGGGGCATGCCAGGGGCGGCAAGCAGCCGCCGAGGCTGGGCCGAGCAAGCCGAGGACGAGGGCCTGGATGAGGGCGGGGGGCCGGCCCGCGATGCAGATCTCGTTGCCCCGACCTTCCAGGGTGACGGGCACTTCAGCCAGGGCGAGAGTGACGCGGCTGTCGAAGGGCATGTGGATCCCTCTGCATATGCGAATTTCGACCTGGAGGCCAGCCACCTTGGCGAGCCAGGGGAGGGCGGGCAATGGCCGCACGTAGCACCTGGCCCGTAGATGCGAGAAGAGCCGCTAAGTCGTCGACATATGCGGGGCTGGCGTCACCGGCAATGTTGGCGACGGCTTCTATCAGCGGGTCGTAGCCCATGCACCAGAGAAGCGGGGAGGCCGTACCGCCCATGCCGATCGAGCGGAGCAGGCGTCTTGCTTTGCTCCTGCACTTGCCCTTGCAGGTTTGGGCGTGCCGCTCGCTCAGAAGAGCGCCCAGGGCGTGTAGGAGCCAGGGAGGAAGCTGCCACCTTTTGCAGCTGGTGGGGATACTTCTTGGTTGGTCGGCGGCCGCGCGACGACGGTCTGGCGGCAACAGGCGTGTCCAGGACGGCGGAACAGGCAAATTGCACGCAAGGCGCGCGGTGCACCGTGCACTGAGCAAAATGCTCCACATTCGAGCCGAGACGCACCTAGGCGCCGCCCGGTCCAAAAGAACGAGCGCACAGAGGTGCGGGCGCAACGGAACGTCGCCCTCGCGGCGCCAAGCTCCGAGCAACACCTCAAACAGACAACTGGCACCAGCCCGGCGGACCGGCTGCTGGGGGTGGAAAACAGGCTGACGGCGCTGAAGGCTGATCCTCTCAGCGCGCAGCCAGCGAACACCACTACAGAGCTGTTGAGGAGGCGTCGGCCAACGGAGGACGGGTCGGGACCGGCGAGGGGGAGGTGCGCCGAGGAACGCGGGCGAGACGCCACACTGGCAAGGCAACCCGCCACAGACACCCTCACCTCGGTGGACACCGCCGACCTTCCGAAGCCATAGTGCCGACCGGCAGTGGGAGGGCCACTGCGGCCTGCAGGGCGCGACTGGCGCGGAGATGGGGGGCGCAGCTAACCGCCGCAAGAGAAACGTAACTGGATGGCAGCTGCACGCCGAGAGCGCATACACGTCTGGGGGGCGCATCATCAGCAACATCATGATCAACATCGTCATCATCATCATCATCATCATCATCATCATCATCATCACCACCACCACCACCACCACCACCATCATCATCATCATCATCATCATCATCATCATCATCATCATCATCATCATCATCATCATCGTCATTATAATCCATCCGTCATCCCGTCTTCATCATCATAATCAGCATCATAATCAGCATCAGCATCAGCATCAGCATCAGCATCATCATCATATATCATAGTCGTTAACATCATTATATTCGTCATCATTGTCATCATCATCGTCAAGGTCATCATCATCATCATCATCATCACCATCATCATCAGAATCAGCATCATCATATTCTGCATCATTATCATCATCATCAGCATCATCATCATCGTGATCATCACTATCATGGACCACAAATTATCAACCTACCACCGATCATCAATCAGCAAGCATGGTCATCATCAGCATCATCATCAGCATCATCATCATCATTGACAGCAACCTCATCTGCATTATCATCATCGTCATCGTTCTCGACCTTCTCATTATCATCGTCATCATGATTATTATCCTCATCATCGTCGTGGTCATCATTATCGTCAACTTCATCATCACCATCACCACCAGCACCACCACCGTCATCATCATCATCATATCATCATCAGCATCGTCATCCTCATTACCATGATCATCACCATCATTGTCATCGTCATCGTCGCCGTTCTTCGTCGCCATCATTGGCAGCAGCAGCATCATCAGCATCACAACCATCGGCATCCCCGACAACAAGCTAAACATCAACATCAACCGCAACCTGAGCATCACCATAATCGCTACCATAATCCTAATCATCATCATCATCATCATCATCATCATCATCATCATCATCAGCATCATCATCATCATCATCATCATCATCATCATCATGGTGTTCAGCAGCATCATCGTCATCGTCATCACCATCAATATCATCATCGTCATCATCATCCGCATTGACAGCATCATCCTCATTGAGAGTATCATCACCATCATCAGCATCATCAGCATCACCAGCATAGGTACCAACATCATCTTCGCCATCACAATCTTCATCGTCATCTTCATCTTCATCATCACCAGCATGAGCACCATCGCCATCATCAATATCATCATCATCATCATTATCATCATCACCAGCAGCATCATCGTCATCGTCATCCGCTTCGACATCGCCATTCATCATCATCATCATCATCATCATCATCATCATCATCATCATCATCATAATTCACATCAGCATTGTCATTTTCATCAGAATCATCATCATCACTATCACCATCATCATCAATAACATCAGCATGCCAATCCTTATCAACGTCGTCGCCATCGCAATCATCATCACCATTATATCGTCAAACGGCCACCATCAGCGAGCTAAGAGACATTACCATCAATATGATGAGCATCATCATCACAGCCATCATCATCATCCTCATCATCATCATCATCAGCAGCAGCATCAGCATCATCATCATCAGAATCATCAGCAGCAGCAGCAAGCAGCAACGTCAACACCACCACAACAATCATCATCATCATCACCATCAGCATCAGCATCAGCATCAACAGCATCAGCATCAGCATCAGCATCAACAGCATCAGCATCATCAACATCGACATCATCATCAGCATTAACATCGTCGTCATCATCCTCATCATTAGTATCATCATCGTCCTCGTTATCGTCGTCGTCATCGTCATCATCGCCATCATCACCATCATCACCACATACATCCTCATAATCCTCAACGGCATCGTCCTCAAATGCATCACTAGCATCAGCGGCATCAGAAACAACAGAATCAACACCATGATCGAAATGGCCGTCGTCTTCCTCACAACCATCCTCAACATCGTCATCATCATCTGAATCATCCACGTATATATATCCTACCCCGCACACGTCCCCTCTTCCTCCCCCCTCACATAATTCCTCCTGGCCGTTCCTGCTCCCCCGTCTCCTACTCACCGTCACAACTGTCCTCCCTGGGTACCCTACTGCTCCTTACCCAGTTCGGTCTCGGTGGTGATAACAAGCCCTGTGCGAACCACAATCATGCTGGTGTTGATTGGCAAGCACACACGAACATGAATCACAGATTCGTGGATCTGGCTCGCGGGCGGGTGGGGGGGGAAGACATCACAACTCTGCGCCCATCCGCACCTCCCCCGAAAGCATGAAGCACACACCGCCTGATTTGTCGACAGTGCGCGCTGATTCCTACTGGCGTGAAACACGGGACCCGCCGCTAAACCACGCGCCTTGGCTTGCGCTTCCTCGAGATGGGCGCGGCGATGCTCAAGACCTGCTGCGCTATCCGACGGCCGCAGCGTCAGGAGCGGGTTCTGCCGCTCTCGCGTGCGCTCTCAGAGTGTGCAGAGCGCCGCGCACCGCAGTGCTCTCGAAGGTCCTGCGGCGCTCGCAGGCACGGCGCCGATGAGGTGAGGAGGGGATGGCACAACGGTCCGCACGGAGCTGGATCTAGAACGCACGACCCGTTCTGCGCGTTCTTCTTCGTAGCTGCTTCAGCGAGCTCGTTGCTCCGCCCCCCTTCTTCCGAATCGGGGAGTATGTACCACTGCTCCTGGTCATTATACACCCCCTTCCCCGCTCCACAGGACCCTGACCAGGGCCAACATCAACAAACCACCAACGTACATGCGAAAGAACAATGTGCAATACCATTTGCGGCAAAAGATTGCTCATGTTCGGGCGCCCCGCGTTTTTTTGTAGCGCGGTCTCAGCGACGGTGGTGGGGCATCATATTGCCTGGCACATGCAGGCCCACCATCCCTGTCAAAACGAACGCCTAGCGCACGTTACGACAAAATCTTGAACTATGTTGCATTGCTATTTGACAGGGAGGGTGGGGGGGCCCTAGCACGCGCGGCACACCTCGCGGGCGCAGCGCACCTGGTCGGCGTCTGCATCGGTTTCCGACTGTTGTCGATGGCGGTCCCTGACCATCCAGAGACTCGAGTGCTGCATAGGTGACTGGCGGGTGGGAGTGAGCGAGGCTGCCGTCGTTCGGGGAGTAGCGTGGCTCCTCCCCCCTTCCCCTTCACCCTGGGTCTTGTCGGGGGGAGGACCCGTAGCAGCGTGCAAGATGGCCCAAGAGGACTCCAAGATGGCCGCGGATGACACAAGATGGTCTTCAAGATGTCACAAGATAACCCAAGATGGCTCAAGATGGTTTCCAGCATGCCTCCGAGAGGCCCCTAGAGGCCCCAAGACGGCTCCAAATAGCCACCGAGCCTTCCACGGACGCCCCTATGTCAAACTTATTAAAATATGAAGGTTGCTCCATGTTGAATGTCTTAACATTTCGCTCCCAATGGAATTTTAATGCATCGAGATGACTGCAAGACAGCCCCAAGGAGGGCCCAGGAGGGCTCCAAGACGGAGCGCCCCAAGATGCAATTCGTCGGGCTTCACTCGGGAGATCTAAGGAAGGACCCCTACGTCGCTCAAAGACAAAGCCGTGTTGAAAAACAAAGCGCGTGCTGATGCCCTCGGTCTTGCAGAAGGCTCCAAGATAGCCCAAGATGCCTTAAAATTGCCTCCAAGATGGCGCAAGATGGCCCGAGTTGGATCAAGATAATCTTCAGCATAGAGGACCCAAGAGGACCTCAAGAAGGCACCAAGTGACCCCGGAGTCTCCAAAGGACGCCCCCGAGAGGCCACTCTCATTACAAGCACTGGTTTCGATGTATTTGTAACTCTCATCTTTTCGCTTCCGATTGGCTTTCGAAATCTCAAGATGGCTGCAAGATCGTCCAAGGTCCCCAAGAAGGAGCCGTAAGGGTGGCAAGACGACCCAAAGAGGGCACCGAGAGCGGGGCCGCAGTAAACGATTGGTCTGTCGACGACGGGGGTAGGCGCAAAAAACTAGCCTTTGTTCAACGATGGCCTCCTATATCGGAGCACGAGGACCCTAGGGCACCCCCAAGACGGCCCCAAGAGCCCCAAAGGCCTCCAAAATGCATCCGAGAGTACCACGATATTCTGAAATGAGCTTGCAAGAAGTTCCCAGACCGAAAGATGAACCAAGGCATTATTATTAACTCCTGGGTCTGCTCAGGCTGATCCCGAGTATCGCGTTGACGACTGCGCCCCATCTTTATCCCACTGCTCGCTCCTACACTTCCCTGATCAAGGCAAATCGAGTGGGCGTCGTTTCTGGATGCGCTTGTGAGAACACGCTAAGCTTCAACGATTGTAGAATCCAACGACCCTTCGGCAGGTGTGAGGCGCTGTTGTAGTCTTCGTCGTCGTCGTCATCATCGTCGTCGTCGCCAGTCCCAGGGAAATTGAGGAACGAACAGGAAAAAGGTCATAATTGAGTCGAGTTCCTTCACGGTTTCCCTTCCCTGACGGGGTGGGCGGTGCGGGGTGGGGAAGAGGGGGAGGGGTACGGGGGAGGAGGGGGCGGGCGGGTGGTGTCCTGAGTCAGATTACTGCCCCCGGGGGTCTGGGCGGGTCCCGGTGGGGTGGTCCCCGCTGGGGCACTGGGTCAGATTACTGCCACCCACCCCCCCCCCGTTCCCCTGGGGACAGAAAGGGGGGGACAAGAGATTACCGCCCCCCCAGGGCGTGGAGACGTCTTTGGAGCAGCTGACGCGCATACAACCAAGCCTGGACCTGACTTATGATGATGATCTGGGTGACGGAGCTGATCTTTCGTCCCATGCCTGCGAGAACGAGGCTGTTTTAGGGGGTGTTAAACCGCGTTGTTGGCGCTATCGCATCCCCCGAGGCCCTGGCGGGTCCTGGGGGGTGGTCCTTCCTGTGGACAAGGGGCCCTTGGAGGGGGTCTGGGGTCAGCGGGGGCCTCGGGGGAGCTCCCGCCTTCAGGGTCGGCGGCATCGGCCGTACGACCTTCACGATGACAAACGTCCGTCGCTCTGACCAACTCCTGCAGGGGAACCCACGCCGAGCGCAGAAACGGGAGTATGAGAATACCCAATACATCGCGAACGAAAATCAATATTATTCCCCCCCCCTAAAGGAGAGAACAACAAAAATACAGGTACATCCCTTCACCTAGCGTGCGATGGTACGCCTTGTTCCTGGTTTGCAATCCCCCTCCTCCGCCGCCGCCTCCTGACCGCCCTCCCTCCCTCCCTGCCTCCCTCCGTCCTACTCATCGTCATGATGATAATGACCCGCCTTTTCCTCCACCTTTCTTTCACCCCTGACATCGACGACGACGACGACGACGACTTCGACGACCACGACCACGACAACCACGACGACGACGACGACGACGACGACGACGACGACGACGACGACGACGACGACGACGACGCGACGCGCGCGGCGGCCCCGCCTCCGGCGGAGGCCCACGGCGGGCGCGCGGCCGGCCGCAAGGGCGCGCGCCCTCGGGCCCCCACCCCCCCCAGAAATCGAGTAGGGGATCGACTACAGAATTGATTTACCCTAGAATTCATTCGCACGTTGAATCGACGAGACATGCACCGAATCCTCGCCCTGTCTTTCGTCGACTCGACGAGCAAATCAATTCTGGGGGTACAGCAACTCTGTAGTCGATCCCCTACTCGAAGAAAAGGACCCGCCGCGCCCAGGAGCGGGTGCCTGAGACGCGCGCGCGAGCGCGCGGGCGCCCGCCGTCGCCGTCGCCGCCCAGTGCGCGCAACACAGCCGCTGGCGTCGGCTGGCGGCCGAGGCCCGCGGCCAAGGCCCGCCGCTGCGGTGGCGGCCGGCGGCGGCGGGCGGGGGCGGCCGCGGCGGCTGCCACGACGACTGGGGGGATGGAGGGGCGAGGATCGAGGGGGGAGGGCCAAGGAGCGAGACTTTCTTACGATTCTGGCCCGTTCCGGGCCTCCGAAGCCTCAAGAGTCCTTCAGAGGCCTCTGGGAACCCCCAGGGGTCCTCGGGGCATCACTGGAGATTTTCGGTGACTGGGGAGGGGAGTGAAAGGGAGTGAGGGAGGAAGGAAGGGAGAGGAGGGACGGAGGAAGGAAGGAGGATGGATGGGGGACGATGAGGGGGAGAGAAGTACAAGAGCAGACCCAGCACATATCAGTGACATCGCAGTGCACCCTTCCGCGCAAGCATGTCTTGCTCACCACGAAGAACGCCAGCTGGAATGGTGAGGCCCTTTTGGGCAGGCGCAGAGTTCGGGACCCAGTAGGGCTCGAGTTCGGGAGAAGGGAAAGGCGGACTGACCAGTCCCGCTGCGCAGCGGTAGGGCGCAGAAAATTTCGCCTTGGCGAGGATTTAAACTGCTACCATGCGAATCGATCGCCACGTGTAAACTCTACCACATCACGCACCAAAACACTGTGTTTGAGACCTGCCCCTCTGAAGTTATTACAGCCAATAACCAGCCAACTATTCAGGGCGAGCCGCCCTCCCTCCATGACAAGTCTCAAAATTATGTTGGGATTACACGTCGCGAAAAAAGGCCACAGGCGAGAGAGCGAAAGTTCGAGGCACTAAGGATGTAAACTACGAAAGGGCACTTGGCGGAAATTGTGTCTCGAAGAAGTACAGTCCGCACTCGCGCAACCTTTGTAAACCCTCTCCTGCTGAGACAGGAATTGCGGAAGTCCCAAGCGAGAGTGCGCATTTCAAAAGGTACCGCCATCCATCCGCGAACCTGTAGAAGGTTTAACCTCCTCCTCCTCATCCTCCTCCTCCTCCTCCTCCTCCTCCTCCTCCTCCCCTCCTCCTCATCATCATCATCATCATCATCATCATCATCATCATCATCATCATCATCATCATCATCATCATCATCATCATCATCATCATCATCATCATCACCATCATCATCACCACCATCACCATCACCATCACCATCACCATCATCATCATCATCATCATCATCATCATCATATCATCATCACCATCACCATCATCATCACCATCACCATCACCATCACCACCACCATCATCATCATCATCATCATCATCATCATCATCATCATCATCATCATCATCATCATCATCATCATCATAATCGTCATCATCATCATCGTCATCATCATCAGCATCATCATCATCATCATCATCATCATCATCATCATCATCATCATCATCATCATCCTTAGAGGGAGACGGAAGCGACGAGCTGGTGCAAATGCGCGGCTGAGTTCGGGGAACGGGCACGACTTCGCAAGAAAAACACGGGTCAGGGCTATCCGTCCAGAAGCACCGCCGCTGGCCGCAAGGTCTCAAAGTCCAAGCAAGACACCCACACCTGGCTGCTCCCCTCGCCATTCCACCGCCCGCCGACCACAAAGCGCCCCTCTGGCAGCCGCGACGGGACCTGGAGTCGGTCCGCACGATCTCGACATCGGGAAGGTCCGACTCTCCGCTACACCGACAGGGATCTGGCGCGTTTCCCATCCAGCCATGCAGCTCGGCAGCTCCTTGGACGGCGGCTCGAAGGAGGGGGCGTCGCGGTCGAACCCCCAGTCTGGGGTCGGGTTCGCGTCCGCACGGAACCCGGAGGCATGGTGCCCTCGCTCCTCTTCGCGCCGCCGATCGTCCTCCTGCTCGCGCGTGCCGGGCGATCGGCCCGTCCAGCCGTGCGCACCCTCGATCGTTATCAACCCGAGAGCCACGCCATCGCAGGCGTCGCACCCGATCACCCGTTGGAGAACCAGGGGCACGCCTGCCCGCTGCGCCCGTGGAGGCCGACGTTGCCGCGCGCGGTGGCATTGGCCGTGGGGCGCCGCGGCGCACGACTTGTCGGGCCGCCGAACGGAATCCCACCAGCCCTCTGGGCGTCGGGTGTTTAGGGCGTTTCCTCTTCCACCCCTCCCTCTGCCGTTTCGGGGAGGGTTTACCCATCCCCCTACCCCCTCCCCGTGGACCTGGACGGGAGGGGCGGGCAGGTGTTAGGGCGTCCAAAACGGCCTCGGCAAGGAAGCCCAAATCATTGGTTTTCTTGAGGTTTGGGCCCCATGCTGGCCTCCTGAAGGGACAACCCCAATTCAAGTTCCCCCTTTTCTTTGATCGATGTCCTCCAAGATGGCCCCAAGAAGCGCCCAGGAGGCCCCAAGAGGCCCCAAGATGGCCCCAAGAGGCCCCAAGAGGCCCCCAGGAGGCCCCCCCGAGGCACCCAATACGCCGTAAAGCCCCTCAGGACGACCCTCTACTCGCCTGGGCGTCGTTTCTGGATGGGCTGGTGGGGATACTTTTTAGTCAGCGGTCGCAGGCGAGCGCGCCAGCGGCGGGTCCAGTAGAAGCGGGGCACGCAGAGACGAATTAACCTAAAGCGACGGGGCGCAGCCACACCTAAAGCGGCGGAGCGGAGCCTCACGCAGCACCTCGGCGGCGAACCGACGAGTGAAGGGACTGGCTGAAGCTGGATACCAGTACTGCCAGGGTGCACGTACGCAACGCGTCGGGAGCTGCAGGATGGGACACCGGCGACCAGGAAAGAAGACGAGCAATTAGATGCAAGGGCGCAAGCCCCCAGATTACAGCGAAGGTACCAGGGTGGCCGCAGCCAAGTGAACCGACTAACGGAAGTCGAATTGGGGCCCGGTGCGGGCGTGAGCGTTGGCAGGCTGCGAAGTACCAGGGTAGCCGGAGCCGCAAAGTCCAACGGCAGCAGGACACACGAGTGCAGCCAGGCTGCCCCGCGGCCAAAACGGCGCGGGTCACCACGAACGCGCACATGGGGTGGCGCCAGCAAAGTCGCACACCAAAAGCCCTAAAAACGGACGGAACACGCGCCCGTAGTCAGCACACCGA
The DNA here is from genome assembly GCA_963575745.1 of Prorocentrum cordatum. Classification (NCBI taxonomy): domain Eukaryota; class Dinophyceae; order Prorocentrales; family Prorocentraceae; genus Prorocentrum; species Prorocentrum cordatum. The sequence goes on along the minus strand of CAUYUJ010000109.1, from coordinate 70,431 downwards.
GCGTGGCGACAGCGAGCACCAACAACACGGGGAGAACCCGGTACAGAAACCAGGGTTGCAACCGCGGCGTGGCGGGAAGACGGACAATATAGGCTGAACCACAGACGACCATGGGACCCACCGAAGGATGGAGAAACCGCGACTCGGGCGGAAAGTGGTGAGACCAGGGTGGTGGGGGACGACACCAGCCCAGCCAGGGAGGGGGACACCCCGACACGGCGCGGGGCGCCCGCGGGCGCGGGGGAAGACGCGCCAAAAGTGAAAACAACTACAGCAGGCCTGAGGCCGATGGGAGACAGGTGGATCACGGCCCCAGCGGTAGCCCACGAGCCAATAGCGTCAGCAGGCCACTGCCCGTGTTCCCAAGGGGCGGGGAGCAGCGGGGGCTGGGCAGGGAGTGGCACCAGGACAGGAGCACTGCCTGCAAGACCAGCGACGGCCACAGCAAGTGCTGCAGCAGTCGCGTCTAGGGTGAAGCAAACGGGGGCCATCGTCTGTTGATTTGGAGAGGGCCGAAGGCCGCGGGGGACAGGTGGACCACGGCCCCGGCGGTGATCCACGAGCCAGTATTGTCAGCAGCCCGCTGTCCTTGTTCCCGAAGACAGGGAGCAACGAGGGCTGGGCAGGGAGTGGCACCAGGGAGGGAGCACTTCCTGCAAGTCCAACGTCGGCCACACCGAGTACTGTGGCAGTCGCGTCTAGGTTGAACAAGCGGGGGCCGCCGTCGAAGGCTACCCCCCAAGCCACCGTTCATTCGTGATGTCGGAGGCACAAACCAAGGGTGGCAGTCGGCCACTGCATTCTGTCTAGAAACGAAACTGCGAAACCATTGGCCTAGCGGGCCCTGTTTTAGGTAAGAAGAGTGATCATACCGAACCGCGTTCCTTCGTGGCCTAACGGGCCCTGTGCGAACTGAAGAATCAAGGACCCAACCACGGCGAGCCCGACAGGCCTGAGAGACCTGCGCCACTTGGAGAGGACAACTGCGGTCGGCTGCCACCTGGGGCGCCAGGTTGGCGTCTGGCCAGGCGCGTCGGGGCAGGTGCCGGTGGGCAGTCGTGGGCGGAGGCAAAACAGTGCCAGCAAAGCGCCCGCGGTCACGGTGCGGCGTGGCGGGACCCGACGGGGTGCAGGGGATTGGGCGTCATCGCCACGCACGGGAGCGCCTGTCCCCTCCCGCGTCACTGCTGTCGTCACCACCACGCTTGCCCGCGGCCTGCCAATCGTCGCCGCCTCAGGCCTGCGACCAGGACCAGGAGTCCCAGACCCAGGGTTGGCCGGAGCTTGTAGCGGGTCCCTTGTACCGTGGGGCGCTGGTGCCCTGGTATCCTGACCACTTGTCGCGCCCCCGATCCCATCTGACCTGGAGCCCAAGTTTGCGGCCCATCTCGCAAGCATCATACCCGCGGCGCTTCCAGGCGTCAAGGAAGGCACGGCATGTGCTTTCAGGGTTCAGCGCGCGGTCGCTTTCGGGCCGTTGGCCCCTGCTGGGTGCATGCGGGTGCAGGCATGCCAGATGCTGCTGAAGACTCCCCCCAAGGTCTTCTAGAGGCGGGGATCTCGTTTCCGGATGTTTCCCCGATCTTGTCGAGGTCGACATTGCCCAACCGCTTCTTGCACATGGGACCCCCTCCGATGGGGTCGACAAGGTCGTCAAAGACCTGCTTCGAGCCCCATTCGCGGGGGTTGGCGAGTGGCGGTCTCGAGCTGGCTGTCTGGGGTTGGGGCTGAGGGCCAGGGGCGGGCTGACTGGAGCTGCCTGGCTGGAAGTGACGATCGCGCCACCACGGGGGGGAGGGAGGGCGACTGTCTGACGCTGCTGCTGGTGAGCTGCTGTTCTCCGGCTTGCAAGCAGGAGGGGCGTGCCTCTGCGGAGGGTCATGCATCACCTTGGGCGGCGGGCTGGCGCTGACGTCACCCCTCGGATGGCGTCGCTCGGGCGGACCCTCGCTGAGGCGTCGCGCGTCTGATCCGAACGCCCCCAGCGGGTCGTCGGGAAAGCTGTCGCCGGTTGCTTCGTCTGCTGCCCCGGTCGATGGAGGGGGCGGGGAGCCCTCAGGTCCAACCGAGTCGTCTGCAGTTCCGCCAGGGGGAGGTGTGGGAGTCGGGGGGGCGGCGTCGCCCCTGTCCTCGTCGTAGTCTATCCCGTCGATGTCCGCCTTGACGGCGGGCGCTGGGCTCGTCGGGGAGCAAGCTTCCTCTCCGTGGGGAGAGGACTCTGGCGCGTCAGGGCCTGGCACCAGGGGGCTGGGGTCTGCCCGGGGCGCGGACAGCCCGACACCACTGCTGGCTGCGCTGTAGGTGGGGGCACCGGTAGCTGGGGGGGCGTCGCACGCCGATGCAGCTGCGCGGCCGGGCTTCGGCAGTAGCCAGGCTATCGTGGTTTCCCCCAGAGGAGGGGCGTTTTAGCTTCGCCAATGAATGGGGCCGAGGGGTCCTGCTCCGCCAGGGTGGTGATGGAAGTAGCTGCGAGTGTGCCGGAGTCCAGGCTGGCGATGAAGCTGGCGAGGACAGTGAGGTCATGGCGGAAGGGGTTCGGCCCTCTGGTGGAGGCTACGCTCTGGTGATGGGTCGTCCAAGCACGTTGGTGCTTGGAGCTGCGTATCGGGTGCTCAACCACCCTGGCCGCCGCCCACCTCTTGCCCTCCCAGGTGGCGCCGTCGGGAAGTCCGCTGTCAGGGACCTCGGAGCCGTACAGTTTACGCAGGAAAGGGGCAAGCTGGCGAGCCGACCACGAAGTCTCAAGGTCGCTCGGGGCTGGAATGTCGGCGTCGTAGTCCTTGACGAAGTCCCTCCACTTGTCGCCCAGCGTTGGGTGGTAGTTCCGTAGGTAGGCGACCAGAGCGTGGTGGGCCTCTTCCTGCTTGTTGCGCCGCCCATGTTTGGGCTCGCTTCCCTCTTCGAGGCATAGAGCTGCAACGTTCCTGCAACCTAACTTGGGGACCTCTGGAGAACGTAAGTCTGGGAGGAGGGCCAGGATGTCGGCGACCGCGCGCTGGTTCGGGACGATCTGCGGTCCACTGCCACTCCTCCTTCACTCACCCAACTGTGGGCCGTCTGGGAGGATGCTGCGGGCATAGGGGTCGTAGGCGTTCGCGTCCGCGAACGCCAGTGTGAGGAGGGCTGCCAGATCAGGGGTAACTTCGTTGGTGTCCGCCTGCGCTGTCTGACGCGGGCGGGCTGTCGGCTACCGCGGGAAGACGTCACCGGAGTCGCGATCCATATGTGGTCCAGGGTTGCAGGAGCGACGCTTCAGATGTACACTAGGCACCTCCGGCAACACCATGTGGCATTCCACTTGCGCTGGACCCACGAGAGGGGCCACTGGCCCCAGCTGGGGAGGCCTGTTTTCCCGTGGCCGGGACCTCGACCTCAGCCATCCAGAAAAAACAACCGAGCGCTGGCGCGTCCACCTTCCAGACCAGCAGGGGCCGAACCTTCCGTCCGAAATCCTCATGGCCGGGATCGTGGCGTTCGCGAGCCGCGGGGAGTGAGGTCCGGATGAGGTCATGAGGAGGTCGCTCAGACGACTGGACTCTCCCGCGATGGGGTCGCGCCAGTAACCCAGGGGCCCAGGGCAGGGGGGCGGCGGGAGGGCGTGGGCGACTGGGCCCTTGTCACGTCCGTTCCGCCACGCTGTGTAGTCGGAGACTCTGGCTGCGACGGTCACGCCCGCAGGGCTTGGGATGCACTGGATGTTGAGGTGAGCAACACAGCAGGTCTCGCATAACCACCGGAGGTTCTTCCCGTCCAGGTAGGCCTGCGGCCTGTTGCTAGCCAGGAGATCCCTGACCGCGTCGTCCTCCCAGGCTCCGTCGGCGTGCTTCAGCTTGAACGTCTAGCAACGGTCGCAGGTGAGGGAGGCGTTTTTCTCGTCGCACTGTAGCCTGTCATCGGCGATGGTAGGTGGGACTAGCTTCGCGCCTGGCGCGGGGGCGGGCGGTGCGGGGGGCGACAGGTCGGTTTTGGAGAGGGCTGTGCCCCCCCCCCAACGTAAATCAGGGCAGCGCCAGCCCTATTTTCTCCCAGGCCCGAGTCGGCTCCGGCCAGAGCCGCGTGGAGGGCGCAGACTGAGCACTTGTAGTCTGCGAGAAGGGCGAGGTTCGCGGGGGGAACGATTGCCTCCAGGACTGGCATCGGGGCCTTGAGCTTGAAGTCGGCCATCTCGAGCTTCCAGGTCTGGGGACACCCCGCCTGTCTGGCTGCGTCATGGTCGTGCGCGTCCGTCATCAGCTTGGAGACTTGTGAGAGTGCGTCCTCGATCCTCCTGTGTAGGTCGGTGATCTCGCCCAGCTTGAAACTCTATGTTGCTGCGAACTTCTGTCGGAACTCAAGGTGGGCGTCTTGCCAAGGTATACAGAGGCCGAGCACGGCCTCGATGACGTCTCCCGCGCCCTCAGCGTTTGCGAAGGGCCAGAGAAAGGTCCTGGGCTCTCTAATCACGAGCATCATGATGACCAGTAGGGCGCGGGCCTTCCGGGTGCCCAGGGGACGGTCGTCAGTGTCCTTCAGCCAGTCGCGCAGCTCGGGGTCTCTGTGACCGGCAGGTAGGAATTGCGCCGGGGTGTTCATGCCGGGGCGTGACCTGTGGCGACAACACTTGCTGGTGGACGCGCTCCATGTCTGGGGGACTTGCCTGAGAAGTCCTTCCAGTGTGCACTGGCGCCCGGCCCGCGGGCGGGCGCCGCGCCCCTTCGACGCCGGGCGCGGTGGAAGGGAGTCGGTTGAAATCGCGAGCGCGCTGTCGTCCCTGGGGGTGCCCAAGCCCAACACCCACACCAGACAGGCCCAGAACACGTTGTAGACCAGGTTGCTGGCGTCCAGGCCGATGGCCGCGTCGCAGAGGAAGCCGAGGTGGGACCAGGCTTTCCGGTCGAGTCTGCCTGGGCCCCTGGGGGTGTCCGCCAGGGAGAACTCGCGGGGGCGGAGTCCGGAGACCAGGAGGTTGTTCATGGCGTCCAGGATGGAACGCCCCAGTGCTCCCCAGTTGAGATCTGGCTCGAGCGGCGCCCTCGACTCTGTCCGCGAAGCTGTTGGCCAGGGACTCGCAGGCGCGCTTGATGGCTGTGTCCATATCCTTCGTCGCGTCGTCCCCGTCGGCGTTGCTGGACCAGGAGACAGTTGTGATGACTCAGGTCGCGAGGTGGTGGGTCGGGTCGAAGGTCGCCCCAGGTTCCAGGAGGAGGCGGTTGCCTGGGGCGCGTTTCTTCTTGAACCTGACCCAGAGGTTGGTGAGCCTCCCGCATTCCGACAGCACCCGAAGTCTTGACGAGGTGGCGCTTGCGAACAGTCGTCCGTCCCCGATCACTACGGCGAACCGGGTGGCCCTGGTGATCGCAACGTTGACTCTGTTGGAGTCATCGATGAAGCCCCAGTCGTGACTCCCGTTGGATCTGGCGGTGAGGAAGATCACTATGTCGGCCTCGCCCCCCTGGCCTGAGCCGATCGTAGCCAGCTTGGGGGTGCCTTTTCTGAAGTGCTGGTGGGCGATGCGCAGAATCCCAAAGAAATTTCGACTAATTCCGGTCCGGTCACAGTCGTGTTGGTCGAAGACCCGTTCCCATCCGAAGGTGTCCGCAGGCCGGTCGTCAAACTCGCTCGACCCAACGCTCGGCGCTGGGGAGCGGCTGCGGTCAATCATGTTGCCTTCGCCTCCCTTGCGCTTACTGCCCTTGCACTTGCTTTTCCCACCGCGGGAATGTCGGATGACGCCTGTGATGTTGTTTGGGCCCTGAGGCCGCCCGTCTTCCAGGATCGCTGTCTGCAGGTGGTACCCGACGGCTAGGTGCACTGATATCCCTTTGTCCAGGGCGGGTACGAGAGAACGGACTACGTCCACTGCCAGGGCTGCCTCAGGGAGGTTCGCGTAGCCAGCGTGTATGCCGGACGTGACTTCCAGGGAGGGATTGTCGACAAGTAGGAAGCGGTGCCTGTCGCTCGGGTCGGCGGAAGTCGGACGCAGCGGGGCGAGGGTCGTTTCGAGGTCGTCTTTTTCGGACTTCGTGAGTCTGGCCAGTTCGCTCAACCGGTCGCCGTCCCAGGGTCCGATGGCGCGCCAAGGAAGACCTTCGACCTGGGGACGGCCTGAGAGGGGTGCGAGAAGCCCGCTGGTAATGCAGTTGTTGTAGAAAGCCCAGTTCGGCCAGGCTAGAATCTGCGGGTGCTTTCTGTAGCACACCGTGAGCTGAATGACAGCTGAGTCCTGTCCCCTTAGGGCGTGCAGTAGGCGGTCGAAGATGCTGACGCAGAGGCCCAGGTCGGCGGCTAGCTTGGATATGACCGCGCGGGGTAGTTGTTTGGGATCCCCCACCCGCATCAGGTGGCCACCGCTGCGCACCAGATTGACCAGGGACATGGTGGAGTGGAGTTCAGTGGTCTGGCCCGCCTCGTCGATGACCAAGAGCGCGAGCTGGTTGGGGCATCCACCAAGTGCCTCAGCCGCTTCGTGCGTGGAGACGATCACTCTCGCCTTGTTGATGAGGGCAGTGCGGAATTGAACGAAATCCTGCGCGGAAACCTCTGGGAGCTGGAAGCGGCCTGTGGCGCTCTGGTAGTGTCCGTCCGGGGTGAAGCAAGTCAGCTCTTCGTCGACCTTCTCTTTCCTGGCGAGCCGGACGAAACGGTCAGGGAAGCAGGTATGAGAGTCCAGTTGGTTCAGACGGTATGCCGCCGCCATGGCGAGCCCTGGTTGGTCTGCAGCGGCGTTCAGTCCGGCTGCCAATGCGACACTTCTGAGGGCGCCCCCCCAGATGTCCAGCGTGGCCGTGGACAGCTTGGTTTTGCCTGTGCCAGGCGGGCCGTGGACGACAGTGACGTGGTGAGCCACGGTGGCCAGTAGGGCGCGTCTGGCGTCTGGGTTGAGACCGCGCCCGGTTGCTCCTAATTCCAGGGTGTCTGTCGAGGGTCTCAATTGGGCCCCCTGGAAGACATGGCCCACGGCCGAGGTCACCTCATCGTCGGCGAGGGGGGTAACCTCCAGGGGAGGGGAGTAGGGAAAGAGGGCTTGTCGGACGCACGCACGGCCTGGACGTCGGCGTCAGGGACGGGGGCTTCGAGCGCGGCAGACGCTCTGGCCCTCAGGTAATGGCCGACTCTGCCTGTCCTCGTGACGTCGTTGGCGGCGGCCTTGTCGTCTTTGGACGCGTTGCGGAAGGCCAGCAGGAAGGCGATGTTGTTGCGCGGAATCCCGGAGAGTTGTTCGGGGTTTTGGCTCAGGTGGTAGATGTCGCTGATGGCACTGGCTTGCCTCCAGAATTGCACCTCGGATGGGGCACGGTCAATCCTGCAATGGGCTTCGCCATCTCTGTCCGGGGGTGGGGCCCTTGAGGTGTCTCCGTGGAACGGGCCGTACTTCCCATAGTTGTAAGACAAAATGCACCTGTTGGACGGATATCTGGTGCCCAGTGGGATCCTCAGGGTCTCGCATTCTCGTTGCGGAACGTTGCCTCCCAGGGCAGGTGGCCACTTGATCGTGACCTCTGCGACTTGGTCGACTGTGGGGCCCTGCACCGAGACCAGGAGGTTCTGGGCGCCCTGCGACCCTCCTTCTCCTTTCATGCTGATGCGGTACCTGGTCGGCCACTCGAGGATGAGGAGCTCTTTGCCTTCTCCCGTCCACGGGCTGCGTCTCAGGTCGAAGCGATCGAGGTCGCGGCAGTCACTGTCGGGGTTGAGCTTGGTGATATGTACTCCGAGGGCCACGTTGCCTTTCCACGCGAGGTCGTCCCTGGCCCTGGGGTTCCCGTCGCACGGGGTTTCCAGGGGCGCCCGCCCCTCGATCCAGGCGATCCGCTTCAGCGCGAGGCCGCAGTCTCGCAGGGCGCAGGGCCGACGCGAAGGAAGCGGCACGGCCTCATAGAGGTTCCCCAGCGGACTGTGGGCTGCAGGCGGGCCTGGCCGAGGCTGCTCGGGAGTCCGAAGATCCGTCGGACTTCGTGCGCAGCCGTGGGGGCGGGGGACTCGACCACGATTCTGCTGCCAGGGTCGAGCCTCACTGACCAGGTGCGTGGTTGGGGCTGCCCACTACTGGGGGGAAAAGTGCTGTCCGGACTGGGCCAAGACTGCCTGGGCAGAGTGTCATGAATCGAAGTGGCCATCGCCCTTACGGTATCTGCGTCGCCGTCGTCGGCAATCCGCGTCTGCCATCGCCATGCATCGGTGCTGTCTGCGCGAGCGGGCCGACTCTCACCCGGGCTAAACCGGGTGCCAACGGGGGGGATAAAGTCCACGGGATCGTCGGCTGGCGGGTAGTTGGTGGGCACGTGGAGGCAGTCCTCTGGGATTGCAAACCCCGGCAGCGTCAGAGCACCGCCCACGACGGTGGGTTTAGGGGGGGCCCATCCGACCCAGGCCAACCTCTCGATGGGGCACTTGTAGTCGCACTTCCAGGCGCTGCCCCAGGTCATCGTCCACCCGCTGCCGGGGGACGTGGAGGTGCAGGGGTCGGGCCACGAGAACTGTCTGTCAGCTTCGAAGTAGTGAGCCTCGCTGAGAAGGTGGTCGATGTCGTCGCATGGCTTCTGGCATAATTCGCAGCGCCATCTGCACCTTCCGCCGAAGTGCGCCCGTCGTAGGCAGGGGCAACACCTGGCCAGAAAAATCCCCCCCCCGTCTCTTAGCGGGGGCCCATCGTCGGGACAGGGCAGACAGGATGCCCACCGCCTGAGTGGTCATTGATTGTTCGGCATGCCAGGGGTACCAGGGAGCAGCTAACGGCTGCACTGACGGCGGTGAAAAGGATGGGCGGGGCCCACGGCGACCTTAGCAGGCGGGCGCAGCGGCGGGAAAGGGGGGGGGGGGGCAAGAAGGAGGAGGACGCTCGAGGGCTGAGGCGGCGAGGAGGACAGCGTCGAGGTCGCAGAGGTTGATGTCCGGACAAGGGAAGCCGTCGGGTAGGGGGGCGGGGAGGGTGGCCCACGCCACGGTCGTTTGAACCGCGCGGTGTCGTTCGGCTCTCAGGGCGTCAGCCCAGTAGACACCTAAGGTGGCCAGCTGGTCGGCGGCCTCGTTGAGCCGCCGTCGTACGGCCTGCCAGGTAAGTGCCCACCCCCCATTGGTCGTTTGTCGCAGGGCGTAGTCAATTTGCCGTGCAAGGTGGAGCCTCCTGTAGCGTCCAGTACCCGCACAGTACCGTATGGCGGCGAGGTTGTCGCTAACCACCCGTGAGCATACGACGGGACTGTCTACGTGCGGGAGGAAGGCGAGGCCCGCCCTGCACCCCGCAACTTCGGCCGCCCGCGCGTTGTCGCCCCCGGGGAGGGCGACCACCACGGCGGCAACCACTCTGGGGGGCCCGGTCATTGGGTCGTGCTTCCACAGGAGAGCACCCGCACCTGCGACTTTAGACCTTTCCAGGATGCCCCCGGTGCCTCCGTCGGCGTGATTTCGTAGGGCCACTGCGCCGCGTCTGCCGATGGGAAGGGGGAGTCGTGCACGGTGATCTCGTCTCCTCGTTCCATGGGCCGGCTGGCCCACAGGGCACCCGCATGGGTGTCGCAGGCGCGGCAGCATCTCCTGATCCAGTAAGCTGTCGGGTCTGAGTCCGTGCGGGCGCAGGGGAATCATCCTCGGCCTGGGATCATCCAGGCCGCCCGCGTGACCGACGCCTGGAGCACTGCGAGCCGGTCACCTGCTCGGGTGCATCGACTGGCGACGGGGAGGCGTCTGACCTCACCACCGGCTCGGGCAGCTTGTCTGTCCATGTGTGGTCTGGCGGCGCCCTTGATGCGCTGGCCAGTCCCTCCCTGTGGGCTACATGTGTCACAAGCCGTGAGCATGGGGGCCCATACCGACGTCTCTGCTGGTTCGGGGGGGGGGGCCTGACCCTCGTGCCAATCATCCTCGCTGTCACTTTGCTGGTCACAGTCGGGTACCACGACCCCTTGCAATCTGAGCTTGGCTGCCTCTAGGGCGGCGAGCGGGGTGCAGTCCAGGTTCACGCAGTAGCGAAAGGAGGCCTGATGGAGAAGGCGACAGACGAGCCTCTGGTGCGTCCCGGGGGTGCAGATGGCTCCAGCCAGGGTGCGAGGGTGGTCTGTGGCTCTAGCCTGCATCCAAGTGAGGGCCAGGGCGGGACACCAACACAACGCGTGCTCGGGGGTGGCTCCTCCCAGACCGCATAGCGGGCACACCCGTAGATGCCGCAGCGGTTCGGCACGTCGACATGTCCGAGGACGGTCATCCGCTCGGTGGCTTCGACGCGCAGCTCGTTGGGGGGCAAATCTGGGTTCAGGAGAGGCCAGGTCTGCACCACGCGCAGCCAGGGTCGCCGTGTCCGGCGGTGAGCCAGACTCTGTGCGCAGGTCTTCCGCAGTTGCATTGGTGTGGGAGGCGGTCGACAGCCCCACGCCTTCTGGCCGAGCCAGGTAGCCCGTTGGCGAGGAAGCGAAGAACGTGATGTGCCTCCGTGAAGGAGGCACAGTGCTGGATCAGAGACCACTCCGCCCCGTCTGTCTGTGCCCAGCGCCTGGACTGGCTGGTCACTCGGAACCAGTTTTGCGTGGTGTGTCCGTGGAGCTGGGCCCAGGAGGCCGCGTTGGCTACCCTGCCGAAGTAACGGCTCCGGATCCCGTGGTTCCCGCAGCGCGCGGGCTAGGAGTTCGGCGGCCCTGATATCCGTGAGCACCTTGGAGCCTGGTCTGGCGGGCCCCTGCTGCCGGGCGCCACCCGCGGCCCATTTGCGGAGTTTGTTCCATCTGATCTCGGCACGCTTGTGAGCGGGCGGGGGACCCCATACGTCCCCTAGAGCGCATGCTCTGGCCGCGATGGCCCGGGCGGTGGCAACGGGGCACATGGGGCACCCGGGCACCTGAAACAAGATGCCAAGGCCCGCGAGAACCTGGTCAAGGATCCAGGAGGCGCCCGCGAGCCCGAGGGCCACTCGCAGCTGTGCCCAGAGGGCGCGCTCCTGCAGCACATCTGGTGCCATGTAGCGTGCGGGGCAGGGGGCCAGCGAGATGAGGTAGGAGTTCCAGGTAAGGGCGGTGCGCGAGGGGGACATGCCTGCGATGCGCAGGGCCCTGACACGATCGCGGCGCTTCGCACTGCCCTGGGGGGGGGCGCTTCTCCTTCGGCGGCTCTGGAGACCACGCTGGCGCCGAGGCACGGCCACTGGGCCGCCACTGACGAGGCACCGAAGGGGGTGGAATCCATGATCGACCTCCACCACTCGCGGTTGCTCGCGGGCACCAGTGCAGTTTTGAAGCTGAAGAAGCAGGGGGCATGCCAGGGGCGGCAAGCAGCCGCCGAGGCTGGGCCGAGCGGGCCGAGGACGAGGGCCTGGATGAGGGCGGGGGGCCGGCCCGCGATGCAGATCTCGTTGCCCCGACCTTCCAGGGTGACGGGCACTTCAGCCAGGGCGAGAGTGACGCGGCTGTCGAAGGGCATGTGGATCCCTCTGCATCTGCGGGTTTCGACCTGGAGGCCAGCCACCTTGGCGAGCCAGGGGAGGGCGGGCAATGGCCGCACGTAGCACCTGGCCCGTAGATGCGAGAAGAGCCGCTAAGTCGTCGACGTATGCGGGGCTGGCGCCACCGGCAATGTTGGCGACGGCTTCTATCAGCGGGTCGTAGCCCATGCACCAGAGAAGCGGGGAGGCCGTACCGCCCATGCCGATCGAGCGGAGCAGGCGTCTTGCTTTGCTCCTGTACTTGCCCTTGCAGGTTTGGGCGCGCCGTTCGCTCAGAAGAGCGCCCAGGGCGTGTAGGAGCCAGGGAGGAAGCTGCCACCTTTTGCAGCTGGTGGGGATACTTCTTGGTTGGTCGGCGGCCGCGCGACGACGGTCTGGCGGCAACAGGCGTGTCCGGGACGGCGGAACAGGCAAATTGCACGCAAGGCGCGCGGTGCACCGTGCACTGAGCAAAATGCTCCACATTCGAGCCGAGACGCACCTAGGCGCCGCCCGGTCCAAAAGAACGAGCACACAGAGGTGCGGGCGAAACGGAACGTCGCCCTCGCGGCGCCAAGCTCCGAGCAACACCTCAAACAGACAACTGGCACCAGCCCGGCGGACCGGCTGCTGGGGGTGGAAAACAGGCCGACGGCGCTGAAGGCTGATCCTCTCAGCGCGCAGCCAGCGAACACCACTACAGAGCTGTTGAGGAGGCGTCGGCCAACGGAGGACGGGTCGGGACCGGCGAGGGGGAGGCGCGCTGAGGAACGCGGGCGAGGCGCCACACTGGCAAGGCAACCCGCCACAGACACCCTCACCTCGGTGGACACCGCCGACCTTCCGAAGCCATAGTGCCGACCGGCAGTGGGAGGGCCACTGCGGCCTGCAGGGCGCGACTGGCGCGGAGATGGGGGGCGCAGCTAACCGCCGCAAGAGAAACGTAACTGGATGGCAGCTGCACGCCGAGAGCGCATACACGTCTGGGGGGCGCACCTGACCGCCGCATGCGTCACGTAAAAAGACGGGGGGGGTGGCTGGACGGTGCAGGGGCTGCCCGGGCTGGAGTGCGCCAGCGCCGGAAGCGCCACTAAAACGGCCATGTTGCGCAGCATTACGCAACACGGCTGAAGAGGCACCTGTTAAAGCACCAGCTGAGCGGCGAGCAGGGGCGCGACTATTTAAGGCGACAGATCCCTGCTACCGGCAGCGGGCGGCTGTCCGGTGAACAGCAAAGGAAGGTGCGATAACGGGGGGGGCCACTGTGGCCGGCCCCTGGGCACCGAAAAGAGCGGCTGTCGCTGCACGACAGCAAAGTAGGCGCCCCAGGGCGGGCGGCGCCTAGAGACGCGGCCTGCGGTGGCACACAGGCGAGGCAACGCGTGAAAGAAGCACTAAAGGCACCAAGGCGGGTGAAACCTAGAGACGCGGCCTGAGACATTCAGGGAACGCGTAAGAGAAGCACTACACGACGCACACAGGCAAGGCAGCCCGCAGTGACTAACACGCGACGGATACCAACGACATATGGGCATCTGTCAAAAAACCGGCTGAGCGGCGAGCAGGGAGGCGCCTATTCAGGCGATTGACCCCTGCTACCGGCAGCGGGCGGCTGCCCAGTGAACAGCAAAGGGAGGTGCGCAGGGGGATGCACCTACGGCCGCCCCCTGGGCACCGAAAAGAGCGGCTGTCGCTGCAGGACGGCAAAGCAGGCGCACCTGGGCGGGGGAAACCTAGAGACGCGGCCTGAGGTAGCACTCAGGCGGGCCCACGCGTCAAAGAAGCACTAAAAGAAGCACGCAGGCAAGGCAGCCCTCAGTGTTTCTCACTTCGTTGGACACCAACGACCTGAGTGCCCCCGGGGTCGACCAGCTGCGAGGAGACCATCCCAGTGCCCGCTGCGACTGACTGGGACGATCCGTGGATGGGGGGGCCCGCCGGGCCGCCAGCCCGCGCGGCCACCCGCTCAGGCTGCCGCGGCCGCTGCGGGCGAGCCATGGGGCACAGTGGAGGACGTCCGTCAGGTCAGGCAGACGTCGCCGCCCCGCACTGGCGGCCTGAGGCTGCGCGGCGAAGCGTGACATATCGCGGAGAATGGGGCCCACGCCAACCGCCGCAAAAGATACGTGACTTGGGGGCAGCTGCACGCCGAGAGCATCCACACGCGCGGGGGGCGCAGCTAACCGCCGCAAGAGACACCTGGAGAGATGGGGGGCGGCAGGACTGCGACGATGCGGCCCGGGCTGGAGTGTGCCAGCGTCGGACGCGCCAAGTGGAAGACCCTGCTTCGTGGCTTTACACAACAAGCTGGGGCTGCGACTTGCCGAGGCGCGGCTGCGCGGTCTGCGGGGGGGTGACTGTCTGTGGCGACTAACCCCTGCTACCCGCAGCTGGCGGCCGTCAAGTGGCGGCAAAAACAAGCCAGGGAGGGCGCATCTGCGGCCGCACACTGCACCCAACTGGCGGCCGTCGCCGCTGGACAGCAAAGCAGGCGTACCCAGGGTGGGTCAGGCCGGCGGGCCGGTCCCCATCTGCTGAACGGGGGGGCGCTGCCCGGCGAGGTCCACGCATCCAGCGCGGCTGTCTAGCCTTGCTGCGCCAGGGGGTGAGATATGGGGAGACACCCGCCCCAGCGAGAGTTGCCCCAGGGCATTATGGCCGAGGCCAGGCGCTGCAAGGTGAAGCGAGCCCCGGCAGGTGGGCCGCGGGCATCGAGGTGGGGGTTCAGGCGCGCGACGGGCCGGGAGGCCGGTGGGCGCGCTGTCCAGCCCGCCCGAGCCTGTCCCCCCCTGGGCGTACTAGTCCCTCCTGTCCCACCATCGTGCACGCTTGTCTATATATGGTCGTCTCCCCTGGGGGAATAGCGCTTGCCTTTCCCCTTCCATTCAGTTTCCGTCCACGGTGCTGTCTGGTGGCTCCAGGATTCCCACTCCTGCCATTCGTGCCAACGGGAGGGGGTGGCAGTGCCGATGGCGCCTGCCCAACGCTCGCGCACGGGCGCCGACGCGGCTGCCTTGCCTTCTGCTGTCCAGGGGGCGGATGCACTGCTGCTGGAGGGCCCGCGCTGAGCGTGCGTCTTTGGTTCGCGCTGAAGGAGCTTCGCGTGCTTGTCCTTGACCGACGGCCAGTGGACGCCGAGCCTTTGGTCTCTGTCCATCTTGTAGGCGTCGTACCCTGCGCTACCCCGCGCCTGGATGAACTCGTCGCACAACTGGGCTGCGTTGCGTTTGGGGTCGTGCTTTTCGCTGCCGCGGGTTCCTTGCTTCATGGCGGCCTTCTTCACCCATGCGGCCCAAACTCCGTTGAACGCTCCTCCCGGCGTCTTTTGAAGGCGCACGATATTCTCCTGCACTGGTTCATCCTTGGCGACGTCGGCCTCGGCAACGGGGCACATGTACATGGGAATGCTCCCCATGGGGTCGCACGGGTTGCCTAAGGGAGGGCGCGTGTCCCTTACATTATTCTTCCAGGGCGCCTCGGAAATGGGCACCCGTGCCGGGTCGCCTCTTGGGGATTTGGCGGCGCGGCCGCCCTCAATCTTGCCGTCGCCCCACGCGGGTCGCCGGCGGCCCTCGCCACCGCCCCCGCGGTTCAGGGCACGGACATCCCTGACGTCGTTGATGTTCCAAGTTGCGCTGACTGCTCTTCGTGGGCTGTCATCCGCGCTCTTGATTATACGAGGGGCGCTCCTGACAACGACGTTGTCGCATGGGGGCCAGGCGTCGGGCCTGACGGGTGTCTCAGGGAAGAGTTTGAGGGGGCCCCCTTCTTCGTCGTCGGCCACCGGCGTCGGGCTGAGCTCTGGGGCCGGGTCTTTGGCGCCGTCGGTTTCGCTTTTCTTGCCCCCTTCCCCTCCCCAGTCGATCCCGCCAGGTTCGCATTCGGCCTTGCTTGCCTGGCCTGTCGGGGCCCCCCCCCTCTGCACGAAAGCCTCGCCCCCCATCTGCGTCTGTGGCGGGCGGGGGGGCTCTGGCGGCATGGGCAGAGATGTCCTCTCGCGTCAGTACAACGCTGCTTGCTGGGGGGATTTCCTCGGCACTGGCCGCTCTGTTCAGCCAGGTTGCTGTTGGTGAATCACCCCCCCCCGGCACGCCTACTACGGTCTCGCGCGGGCCACGCTTGGCCAGGACAGCGGCAGCACCATAGGCCAAGGCGGCCTGGTCAATCTTCATGGGGAAAGTGAGTAGTGCGCCGGTACGCTGTCGGAAGGGGCATTGGCTTTTCTGCTCTGTCAGGTTGGCTCTGCGAATTTCCCCCATTTGCCTCGGCACTTCCCGTTGGATCTCATAAAGTAGTACACCACTCTGGCCACTGCGGCTCGTTGCCCATCCCAGGGGATGTCGGGGGGGGGCCGTTGTCTGGGATGGACTCTCCGTAGATCATTACCAGGAAGGGGAGCAACCTTGCTGTGGGCCACGATCCCTCATCGGCCCTGTCCCCTGGGATGCCGTCACCGCACTGCAGCACGAAGTCTTCCGAACATTTGTAGACGGTGTGATTCCATTCCAGCGGGTATCTCACCAAGGAGCGCACGGGGCCGTCAGCTTCCACCCTGGCGAGCCTGAGGGCGGATTGGGCTGGTAAGAGTGGGCACTCTGGGGAGTCCACGTCGTGGAACACGGAGCTGCTGTCGAGACCGACCTTGACAGGTGCGCTGCTTTCTCCTGCCGCCCGGCGGTGCACTCTGTCGTTGGGGGTGAGCTCGCCCCCCGGGGCCGATTGCCTTGAGCATGTGTCCTTTGCGGCTGCATCGACGCCTGTTGAAGAGAGGTGGACGCTGATGTCGCAGCTGCCCTCCTGCAATTCTGTCGTTGCCGTGCGTTTGGTGGGAGTGGTGGGGCCTACCTTGGAATAGTCCCGGTCCACGATGCAGTCGAGGGTGCCAGGCGCGATGTTCCCACTGTGGACAAGGCACCGCCGACAGGCCCATCCTGCATTCCACTGTTGCTGGATCCAGAGCGTGGGCATGGTGTCCCAGGGTGGAAGCCCTGTCTCCTCTCTGCGCGGCGCGCCCTTCTCAGGTCGCCACATGAAGCAGCCGAGCGCGGGGCTGTCTGTAGACCACACAAGCAGTGGCGACCCCACGGGGCAGGTGTCGCACATGGCGGAATAGGTTCGGGTAGTATGCGAGTCAGGCCCGAATCTGCCGTCGGACAGCTTGTGGGCTGGGAGGGCGGTACCAACCGCCCTCGGTCTGTGGGCGGGCGGGGCGTTCATGACCAGGTCATCCAGAGTGACGGGGACCTGCGTAAGGTCAGGGAGCCCGAACCCAATTGGGAGCCGATCCAGGGAGGGGAGAGCATTGGCTTTCTCTCGGTAGCGGGCCTCATCCAGCGTTCGCTCGCACGTCTGTAGGCGCTGTCGCAGTGACTTTTTGGTGGCGAGGTCCTTGTTCTCAATTAGGGGGGCCTCGATGCCTTTGCCTTCCAGCGACTTGATCCAGCACAGCTCGCACAGCCACCTGCAATTACGGCCTTGCAGGTACGCTTGGGCGCGGTTCTGCGCCAGGAGCTCCCTTGTGTCGTCGTCCTCCCAAGTGCCTGCCGAGCCTTGTAACCCGGTGCTGAGGCACCCGTCGCAGTCGAAGCTGCCGACCTGCTGCCTGGTCCGGAACCTGTCGTCGGTTATCATCGGTGGGATGAGTGCTATGCCGGGGGCCGGGGAGGCCGGGGAGACCGGGGAGTCTTCGTCAAGGCGCTTGTTGGGCATGGCGATCCCCCCGCCAATGTACTCCACGTCAGCCATTGTGTCAGGGTGGCCGAGCCCGTCTTCGGTCCCGCAGAGCTCCTTGTGTAGTGTGCAGATGGAGCAGCTTCCTTCCCTCAGGGATTTGATGTCGGCCGGCTTGACGATTGCTTCGAGGACCCTCATGGGGGCCTCCAGCGTGAACTTATAGTCCAGCATCGCTCCCATGTGGTTGGGCACCCGTGGTTGATCGCAACCTCGTGGTGGTGGGCGTAGGTAGCGAGCCTGCTGATATGCTCGATGGTGTCCTCCATCTTCCCGTGGAGGGATGCAAGGCGGCACAAGTCGAAGCCCCAAGCCTCTGCGAATTGCGCCCTGTACTCTTTGTGGGCTTGCTGCCAGGGGAAGCAGAAGCCCATGGCCGCCTCGAAGATGTCTTCCGTGGCCTCGGGGTGCGGGAAGGGCCATAGCGCGGCGCGAGGCTCGTGCAATTGGAGCATCATCACCACCAGGGGATACGCGAAGCGTCTAGAATTTGGTTCGTTACGCCGCCGACCCGCTGCGAGGCGTCGAGGCGACCACCGCACCGTGTTCGAGGGGGGGTGAGGAGCGGAGGGACATGGGCGAGAGAAGCACGCTCTGCGAATGGTGACAGTGATCCGCCACTGTGGCCGCCTGGCACATTGAGGCGTGAAAGAATGCCTAGGTCTGCCTGGCAGGGTTTTTGAATCCCACCAGCCCTTTGGGCGTGAATGGTTTAGGGAGCTCTCTCTGTTCTCAACCCCCCTTCTTCCCCTTCGGGGAGGGGTTTGCCCCTCCCCCTACCCCCCCCCCCCCCCTGGGCCTGGAGAGGTCCTTCC
>CAUYUJ010000109.1:0-47500 GCA_963575745.1 Prorocentrum cordatum | reverse complement strand
ACACATTGAGCGGTGTATCCAAAGGCACTCCCACCAATGAACCATCACTGAGTACAGTAACCAGCACCATCGCCTGAGCAGGGTAACCAGCACCATCACAGAGTACAGTAACCAGCACAAGAGAACCCAAGTGCGGGCTCAAGCCAGAGTGGAATACAAGTCCCACCAGCGAGATGTTTCCTATAGTAGACCCCACCTGAAGCGCCACTGAAGCTGAGTAGAGGCACATCCACCATTGGATAGATACCGAAGCCCAAGCCATGTATACAGGAACCACCGAACCCATTGAGGCAACATCCCGTGTCCAGCCTCACTGTACCCAGAGATAGTCTCGCCAGTAAAGCATCCCGCACCCCAGAGACCAACGGTATAGCAGCGCAAAAGCCATACTGGTAAGTATTGCACTCGCCAGTACTGCAGGAAAGACCATACACCATCTGAGCCCAATGCCTGACACCCCACGGCACCCAGCAAGCACCAAGAATAAGAGACAATAACGGCGACCACCGAGGGCGGCACTCCAGAAAAGTAATGTTGATTCCGTAGAACCCACAATAGGCGGCACACGGAAGTCCGCGTCATCAGCAGACGGAGGAGTTAACGCTTGCCCTTAGACTTCTTTTTCCTCTCAGTGCTGTCATTGGTGGCCGCTGACTTCAGCTGCGGCTTCTGACGACGGACGGGGACAGGGGAGTACGAAGAGCTGCCCACGCGAGCTTCCTCCACCGCTGCTGCCGCGTGGGCATCGCGGAGTTCGGAACTCAACGCACGGGCTTCTCTGAAGTGTTCCTCCAACAAATTCATACGCGTGTCCAGAAACGCGTGGCTCGCCGTTCTCTTGGCGTGCATCTCCTGCATAGTAGGTGCAGGACCAGGCGCGGGTGGCGAACGGCTACCCCTGTGGGCCTGCGCGCCAACCACGTCATCAGCCCGGTCGGCGGTGGCCTCGGAGATTTCGTCAAGAGCCTGGCGACGGTGGACCGTCCGAGCTTCCTGCTCACGTCTCGTCGCGCTCTTGGTGTTGCTGAGGCGCTCATCGGGCTTGTCTGGGCACATCGTGTGCGTGCTGGAACGGGGGCGACTCGCCGGCGGATATCCACGTACCCTTGGGATGCTCTTGCTGCGGCTACGACTGCGCGCCCTGCTCTGGACGCGTCTCCGCGGCATGCTGGTGGTTCGGCGCCTCCGAGGAGGGGGGCCCCTGGCACCAGCAGGCGCAGAGGTACGGGATGCGCAAGCTGCTGGCGAACGCCCAGTCCTAGAGCGCCACTCCCAGAAGTTCCAAGGATTAGGATCCGCCTTCCATAGGTCTAGTTCATGAGCAAGCACGTCGTCGATGTCGGGCTTCACCTCCTGGGGGCGCGGACGATCCTCGGAGCGGCTGCGAAGAGGGGGGTCACGGCGTGCACGACGGAGTGCACGATCCAAGTCACTCCGAAGTTCCTCGCCACTACGAGTAGCCATCGCGCGCGAGGTCGAGTGAGCACCGTGAGCAGGAGCCCCCGTCCCTAGCAAGGTTACCAGAGCGTGGGGACGCTTTTCCATGCCGAACGCACTACGGCGTTGGAAAGAATAGCGTCCGTGCCGAGCTAAGCTCACTGCATAAATGGTAGGCGGAGACAACTCACAGCCACAGGGAGATTCCTGGGGAATGGCCGACAATATCTTGTGCCTACTTGTGTGGGGCCACAATGGCTACGGAAAATCGTCAGGGAATCGCAATGCTTTCGACCCCATGTATGGCAAAGTTCTTCTGGACCCTAGCCTCTCTCACACTCCCTTGTGAACCTCCGTCCCTTGTCACAACTCCCAGGAACCAGCAATAGTGAAATCCCAGGAACCCGCACGACTAGTAAACCCGATAGGAACCAGAAAAAAGGCAGGCACCAGCAAAGGCGAGATCGGAGGAACCACCGAAGGCAAGTTAACAGGAACCGGCAAAGGAACCGGGGCCCCAGAAAAGCGAGATCCCAGGGACACGAATCAAACGAATCAAACGAGGCAGAGGCGGAAGAGGAGGACTGTGAAGAATACACACATGTTTTCGCACAGGCCTTCGAGCCTGGTCGACTAGGTCGACGAGCAGGCAGCGGCGCTCAGGCGCTCAGGCAGCGGCGCAGCGAGTGATCTCGGCGATCGGTGGTCCCTCAAACGTGTGGAAAGAGTCTGGGTCGACGGGCAGCGATACCACCTATTACTGATTGAGCGCTGTATCACAAGGTAATCCCACCAATGAACCATCACTGAGTAGAGTCACCAGCACCATCACCTGCCAGGGTAACCAGCACCATCACAGAGTACAGTAACCAGCACCAGAGAACCACCAAAGTACGGGCTCCAGCCAGTTTGCAATACAAGTCCCACCAGCGGGATGTTTCCTATACTAGAGCCCACCTGAAGCGCCACGGAAGCTGAGTAGAGGCACATCCACCATTGGATACATACCGAAGCCCAAGCCATGTACACAGGAACCACCGACCCCATTGAGGCAACTTCCAGTGTCCAGCCTCACTGTACCCAGAGGTATTCTCGTATAGCAGCGTAAAATCCATAGTGATAAGTATTGACCTCACCAGTACTGGAGGAGAGAGAGACCATACACCATCTGAGCCCACTGCCTGACACCCCAAAGAACCCAGCAAGCACCAAGAATAAGAGACAATAACGACTCCGACAACGAGGAGGGGCCCGAACGCTTCATACCAGGAGGGGGGACTCGAACGACTCTCAACAGGAGGAGGGCACCGAATGAATCCACTGAACCCAAGTAGCGCCCACACCCATGGATACAACTGCCTGAGCTCCCAAGTAGCGATACCATTCATTACAGATTGAGCGGTGTATCCAAAGGTAATCCCACCAATGAACCATCACTGAGTACAGTAACCAGCACCATCACCTGAGCAGGGTAACCAGCACCATCACAGAGTACAGTAACCAGCACCAGAAGACCAAAGTACGTTCTCCAGCCAGAGTGGACTACAAGTCCCACCAGCAAGATGCTTCCTATAGTAGAGCCCACCTGAAGCGCCACTGAAGATGAGTAGAGGCACATCCACAATTGGATAGATACCGAAGCCCTAGCCATGTATACAGGAACCACCGAACCCATTGAGGCAACATCCCGTGTCCAGCCTCACCATACCCAGAGATGGTGTCGCCAGTAAAGAGTCTGGCTCGACGGGCACCGCGCGGCAGCTCATCGTCCCCAGGCTTTGCTCCACCATTCCGGAATCGGTTGTAACTCGTCCAAGAACTTCCGGTCGTCGGCGGATATCGCTCCGTCGCTGCCCGGCCAGCGTTTCTCTCCGAAAAAGACGGGGGTCAGCGGGCATCTGGCCTGATGAATGCGGCAATGGCACTTGCACTTTCGCTTGCTCTTCTGCAGTGCTTTGCGCAGGTGGCGCACTCGTTCTTCGATGCCAGCGACGCACTCCTTGCACTGTAGCTTCATGCGATTGCTATTCTTGTGGTGATCGAGTAGTTTTTGGTTGAACTTACGGGCGCCGAACCTGCAAGTGCACCTCTGGCACGTGTACGTCTCCAGGTCACACGGGTGGAACCCTAGCGCACGGCATGCTTTGCAGACCAGAGTTGTGCCCTGAGAAGACGCGTGATGATCGCGTTCAGACTTCGACCAGTACTTCAGCTCATACGCCGTTTTACATTTCCCGCACCGCAGTTTCGTCTGACAGTCCAGGCACACCAAGCGGGACTTCCCCCGCCTCTTCGCGTTGCACAGCACGTATTTGTCGAACGCGAGGCGGCCCAAGTGCTCGAAGCAATCTTCGCACTGGTGCTCGTCGTACTTGCCGGGCGCGAACCCTCGCTCTGCGCAGCCCGGGCACACGAGGTCTCGATCGGAATGCCGATGGTGATAAATAATTTGGGCGCCCCAAGCGCCTGCATTAAAAACTTTTTTGCAAGCAGAGCACCCGTGGCTCTGCGGGGTCAAGCTCTTCTTCCAGTCATTACGTTCCACACACCGCTTGCATACTGAATCGTCTGGCGGGACTGTCCTTCGAGCGTTTCCATCGGGCACCCCTTGGGAAGCCTCGCCCGCCCGCGCAGACCGAGAAGGCATTGCGCCGACCTCGCGCGCGCAGTCCATGCATCTCGTCCACCTCCCCTGCGACACGTACTTCTCGTAGAAGTCGGCGGCTGCTTTCATGCCGAAGTCGCGGGCGTCGACCATGTAAACCTGCTTCCCTTTGAGGCAACAGCAGGCGCACAGGTGCTTCCTCGCCATGGGGTCCATCTTCTCAGCTTCAGCGGCCTCGTCATCAAGCGCACTCCACTCATGGACCGCCTCGTCTCCTGTGATCTGGCCGGAAAGCTTCCGCACCAGTCGCTCGGGCCCCACTGGGTTGCCGAGGCCGAAAAGGAAGGTCGAGAACGGCTGCATGACGCAGATGCTCAGCAATCGCTTCACTCTCGACAAGCATACGTAGGCAGCAATCTGAGCCGCCATGGACGCCCTGCTGGACCAATGCTGCAGGTCCGCGAATGCCGCCTCCAACGTCGCCCCCTGGATCACGTGAGCGGTGGAGGCGAAGTCGGGGAGAATCCAGAAGCCCGTGCGTCGGGCTTCGATGCCCGTGTGCTTGTTGACTTTCCAGGTCCTGGATCTCCGCTTCAACGGGTACACGCCCGTCGGCAGCTTCCCTATGCCCCACTGTGCTTCTGGGAAATGGATATAGATAACCAAGGGCAACATATCCAGGATGAACTCGCCCTCGATCTCCTGTGGCGTGCATCCAGGAGCCATTGTCCATCCGTAAATCACTCCCTTCCGGTGTCTGCACAGCTGTCTGCTTCGATCGACGTTGTCCGTCAACCGAATTGGCATGCCTTTGGCCAATGGGTAGATGCTGGGAATGTTGCCCGTCTCCTGGTCGTGCCTCCTCAGCCAGGAGAACAACTTTGCGTCCAATTTCTCCCGCGGCAGGTCGCGATCTCCTGGATGCAACGGCACATCTCGAGCGTAGCACCACGAGAGCTGAACGTTCTTCTGCTTGGCAAACTCCCTCGCGCGCAGGTTCGTCGCGAAGTACCTGGGCACGTTGAAAGTGCACAGAGCTGGCGCGCCGCTGAATGGGTTATTGCGAAGCTCTGGCGCCAGCGAGTCGGTGTCGGTCAGAACCCTGTGTCTCTTGCCTCGCTCCGCACGGCACTCCGCGCACTCGCCCTCTGGCGACTTCTGCAGCGCCGCCATGTCGGCGCACCCTCCCGAGAAGCGCTTTTTCCAAGACTTGCGATACGGGCCAAGTACTGGGTCGTCAACCACGTTGTCGTTGCAACCGCACTTACCCGCGCACGGGGACGTCAACGTCGGGAGCCCGTGGAAGTAGCTGTAGTCCCCCATGCTGAGGTTTCCAACTCTGCACTGGCCCAGAAACGAGTGGTACCATTCATCGTCGCACCTCATCAATTCGGTCAACTGCCAGAAAGATCGCACGCTGTCGACGCCGCCCCGCCAGGACAGCTCCAACGCGCGGTGCGCGCACCCTGCCGGCACGCCCAGCGGGTTGGATGCCAGGAAGGTGCCCGTCACGGGGTGCAGCTGCCAAAAATCAGCGCACATGACGACGTTCACTCCCCCGAAGGCGCGATGCGACCCCCCCGCCCTCTTCTTGTACGTTCCCCTCACCCGGACAGCGGCACTTACCACTCGTTCCAGGGTGCCCAGCAGCTCCGCGGACATCATGCTCACCTGGACATAATGAATACGGAACATGTCTCTTATTCTTTGTCGGCCGAGCTATGCTCATTGCCTCCACAGTCCTTGCAAGCATGGAGACGCATGGGGTTCACTAGAGGGTCACCAGACTTTGCCATGAGGGCGCCGTTACACGTGACGAGGAGCCCGAACGACTCACACCACGAGGAGCCCGAACGACTCACACCAGGACGAGGGGCCCGAACGACTCACACGACGAGGTACTCGAACGACTCACACCAGGAGGAGGGGCCCGAACGACTCACACCAGGACGAGGGGCTCCAACGACTCACACCACGAGGAGCCCGAACGACTCACACCAGGACGGGGGGCCCGAACGACTCCCACAACGAGGAGCCCGAACGACTCTCACCAGGAGGAGGGGCCCGAACGACTCACACCACGAGGAGCCCGAACGACTCACACCACGAGGAGGGCAACGAACGATGCACTCCATGGAGTGAATCGTTCGGTGCTCTCGGAACCTCGTCGATGATGATCACGCGCAGGGCCCCGCACTTCATGGACTGCTTGTGCCTGTCGCCCGCGGCATTCCCGTCGTCGTTCCGCGCTGGAATGCCGCTCCAGTGGCGCACCGTGTGCCCGTTGATCTGCGCCGCCATGGCATTTTGAAACGCCAAGCAAACGAACTGAACGCCGTGCTCCCAGACGAGACCTTCTTCCATTAAATACCGCATCCAGCCGATGAGCTTCTGTCAGATACGCGAACTGGTTGCCTACATCCTCAGACTGGGTGGCCCTCGCGTCTCTTCCGATGCGCCGCGGCGCTTCGACATCGTACATCACATCGTCATATCGTACATCACATCCGCCGACATACATCTGGACACCGCCCAGGCCCTTGTCCTTCATAGCTGTGGCTATGCGTCCAGACTGGCAGACCTTATTGGAGCAAAGGTCACCGTCTGTCTCTCTGACCCAAGTTATCCATGCCAACTGCGCTCAGGCATTGGAAGGAAGAGCGTCCGTGCCGAGCTAAGCTCACTGCACAAATGGTAGGTGGAGAGAACTCGCAGCCACAGGGAGATTGCTACTAGGCAAGAGCGATTGCTGGTAGGCGGAGCTAAGCTCACAGCCACACTTGAACACTGTGACCCAAAACGGCAACAGCGACGACAACGCTGAAAGAAATGTAGACTTGGGCCTCTCCTGAGAGCCTTGGTGACCTCGTGGCGCTTCCTGGGAGCCTTTTGAAGCCTCACGCGGCTGCTGCAAACCCTCTGGATTTCCTCCGGCGCCTTCCCTCGGGCCTCCACACCCCGAGACGCGAAGGCATTCGTGCGCGCACCACCAGAACTCCGATAACGAAACGGAGGAGAAGGACGAGGAGCCTGAACGACTCAGCTCCTGGTGCGAGTCATTCGGGCCCCTACGGCTGTCGACATTTTCAAAGAACTGCACAAAGGAGGAGAAGAAAAAGCAGGACGACGAGGCTCGGCAACATACAAGGCGGACTAGCAAACACAACAAAGGAAGACGACGAGAAGAAGCAAGAGGAAGCGCGTCGTCGATGAGTCCTCGTCGACGTCGTCGTGGTCATCATCGTCGTCGTCGTCGTCGACATCGACGTCATCGTCCTTGTCGTCGTCGTCGTCGTCGCGATATGATGGCGCTGGCACAAATGATAACATTAAATTTAGTACATTTGCGACTGCAAAATTGCCAGCAGACTATAGTATCCATTGACAGCCTTTCAACACTTATACAACCTGTTGTAAGCCTTGAAGAAGTCTCAAGCTTCAGCACGGCAGCCTTCTATAGTACTGTAGCCTGAAGATCTTGGATCCTTGCAGCACGGTGGCGGGATAGACCACAGACCACTAGATATCCTGTGGCGGGATAGGTCGAAGGCCAGTAGATAGCCCGTGGCGGGAAAGGCCGAAGGCCACGTAGATAGCCTGGAGCTCTTCGATCCCTGGAGGCCCTTTCGTGGCACTTGAAGCCTGCAAGAGTTGGGGGGGGCCTTCTTCCTGCTTTGGTTTTTTTCGTTTCTTTCGTGAACAAGGGCGGGTGCAGTTCAGCCAGCACGTTGCGCAACGCACGACGCGCCTACTGCGCACGAGCGCGGTAGACGAAGCATCGGAGGTTCGACTTCCAGGCCTGGCCAGGTCCCGATCGACCTCCACAAAAAAAATCGCCTGCCCCCTCACCCCCTTGGCAGCGAGGGGAAAGGTTCAAATTATGTGCGTGCGTTTCCGTGTGATAGTTGTTGTGCGTGTGTTTTGCGTGTGTTTTGCATGTGTGTGCGTGCGTGTGTTTGAGGGGGGGTGGGTGCCCTAATTTCGCAAGGAGGCGAGATCGTGCAAATAAAATCTCGACAGTGGCGCGTGTCCGGGGCATCCCGCGGCGGCCGCCGTGCCTGCATGTCCTCGGGCGTTAGCCGCAACAACGCTGCTGCCACGAGGGCGGGGCCAATGGGGCAGAGTAAAACATGCATCACAACAAAAAGTGGCGAGCCCGTAAGCGTGATGGCCGATGTAACCTAATTTCGCAACGCTGCCACATCGCGGCAAAACCACGATGGGCGCGAGCGTTCCGCTCGCTCTCCAGAGAGAAGAGGCTCCGAAAAGTGCCCCCCCTGTCGTCGCCGTCGCGTCGGCGTCGTCAGCGTCGCCGTTCACGTCCTCGTTGTCGTCGTCGTCGTCGTCGTTGTCTCGACGACGTCGTCGTCGTGTCGTCGTCGTCGTCCTCCGCGTCGGCGTCGTCGTCGTCGTCGTCATCGTCGTCGTCGTCGTCGAGCGGTCATCGTCGTCGTCGTCGTCGTGGTCGTGGTCGTCGTCGTCGCCTCCGACGTTTTCAACGTCGTCGCCGTCGGCGTCCTCCACCGATTATCACTGCTACGCACCGAAGACGCTCTCTGCTTCGGCAACTTCCGTAGCAGACAGACTTGGAATATAATCGCCCCCGCCGAGCAAGAGCTCCACCTCTGATTCATAAAGTTCTTGCAGAGATGCGAACTGGATGCCTACCTGGTCGGACTGGGTGGCCCTTTCGGCTCTTCCAGCGCGCCCCGGCGCCTCGACATCGGACTTAAACACGTCACCCAATGAACCAACACAGAGCCACGTCTCCTCAGTGAGTTTGCGGAAGTCAAGAACGGGTGATTGCGTCGCAGGTGCGGGTTCAGTTGTAGACTCGCTTGGCTCGGTCTCGTCGCAGATCACCAACGCGGAGTCCAAGGAGCCCATCGAGTTGTTGCACGCGAGGCCCGCAATTCTCACCGCGGAGTACACCAAAGCCGCCCACCTCCAGCTCTTGCAGAGTACTACGACGCCGCCCAAGAGGTAAGACTGCTCGTGGTCCACTGCCCCTCCGCCAACATACATGTAGACTACGCTCTTGCCCTTGTCCTTGATGGCTGTGGCTATGCGTCCGGACTGGCAGGCCTTGTTGAACCAAAGGTCCCCGTCTTCTTCTATGACCCGCATTTTATGCAGTTCTCTGCTCACACGCGCATCCGACACGAGGTCCTTCTCCAGCACGAACAACAGAAACCAGGCCAGGCTGCAGAGTGCTGTTATAGCGCTCTCGACCTCCAGACCCGCGTGAGCATGAAGGAATGGGAAGCAGAGGCGCGTCACGCCTTTGCCTGCTTCGGAGCTCACCTCTGCGGCGGCGCACGGCAGCAACAAGTGGCCGAACGTCATGCCTGGCATCCAATCCAACAAGTCCACATCGCGGCTCACCTTGTCGCGCATCTCCTGCACGCCCCATCGCTCGGCTGCCGCTCCACGACCCAAATCCCGAAGCGACCTGGTGGACTCGCGCACGAATTGCGCAAGAGACGCGCCTGCGCCGGCTGCTTGCGCTAGGACATCATCGAAGGATTTGTAGTCGCTGCATCCCTGGCCGAGTGTCGGCAAGTTTGGAATCTGGTTCCGCTCCAGCTTCCACCACACCTCATCAGCGATGTCATGTACACGACGAGCAGCATCATGTCGAAGCCAAACCTCAAAGCAGTCGTGATACGACGCTTGTATATTCTGGCGGCCCGCGAGAATGCCCCACGGAAGTAGTCCCAGATGTGTTTGTTCCTGCGCTTCGCGTACGCGGAGCAAAACTCGTCCTTGGACCCACCGCCGACATACTCATGGCGCGCTTCGCGCGGCATTCCTGGATGCCCGAACGGTTGCAATTCTACCCACATGCAAGTCTTCACCACCCCGCGCGTCAAGTTGATGTACTCTTGGTTCAAGTTCCTTTGCGTCCCGGCGCATTGGTCCTGAGCGCCCACTGTGCAACGATGCCGCAGGCAGTGCGCTATAGGGACGCTCTCCCCCCTCACATTCAAAGGGAGCGACACTTGCACGACCCCTGGGCCCAGAGTTGCGTCATCGAAAGCAGCTTGCATCAAGCAACACAGCGGGATTGCTGACCGGCTCAAAGGCATGATGATCAGCACCGTTGGTCGTGGAAAAGCTTTGAACTCCCGCTGGAGACTTCTGTACTCGCTCAAATCTGCGGCAACGGCGTGGCATAAACATTCGAACAAGAGAGGGTGCCAACCGACTTCATCACCGCCCCGAACTGGACTCCTGCACCATTGGTCGCCGTCGTAGAATACGCGCTGCAATGTGGTGTCACGAGCGACAGCGGAGTCAGAAGCAAAAGTGCTCGCGAACTCAAAGCAGTGCGCCACGTAGTTGCAGACGTCCTTGCCGCACCTGTTGCAAACGTCGAGGACTGCATTCTCGGCCTTTTGGCACCATTCGCACCACGGACGGGCCTCAGGGACGGCCACGCTTCCTGTCAGAGCAGACGGCGTGGGCTGAGCTACGCCCACTGCCATCGCGGCGCAATCCTCGCCATCACCTTCCAGGCCGCGCGGAGCGAAGGGCAGCGCGCCGACCGCGCTGTCGGAGCTGAAGGTGGAGCGGGAACGCCGGCCACCGACATTCTCCACTCTCTGATGCTGGTCCCCCACCATGAGCAATGTCTGTACAGACACGTTCGCCAAGGCAGCTACCACCTGGGAAACGTCGTAGGACTCAAACTCTTCCATGCAGAACAGCCTGATCTCCAGGCGATCCAAAAAACGGTTCAGGTATCCTTTAACGGCTCCCGCCCGCCACTTGACGAAAGAATCCATTGTTGACACGATGAGATAACCGTTGGTGCCTTCTGTGATGACGTCCTCCCAGAGCTCCGCCCTTCTCCGTTTGATGGCGAAGATCTGTAGCATGTGCTGGCGAGCACGGCCGCGGAACTCCTCCAACGCCGCGAACTCAGCGTCCCCAAACACGACAACAGAGGCCGCTGGCAGGTCCTTCCAGGAGATGCGGAACTCCATGATACTCTGAAAAGCAGGGCGTAGACGTAAACCTTCCAGCTCTTGCACCTCTGCGCGCAGAGAGCGCAGCCGTTCATGCACCAATTCCGCAACCTTATTTTCCCATGTGCTCAACGCCCCGGGGGCATCTGAAGGTCGCCCAAGCCAAACAACTCGGGGCCCGTAATCATCCGCCACAAACACCTTGTCTAGGAAATCCTGACCTTGCAACATGGAGTCACGCAGATTACGCGAAGGAGTCACGATCACCACTGCGCCATTCTGTCTGTCGACGTGGGCCAACGCTGCCTCGACCAGCAAAGCCAAAAGTAGCGACTTTCCAGTGCCTGCGTAAGCCTGGATGACCAAGTGATGATTGTCCGAGGCGTTGATGGTCTCCATGCATCGCTTCTGATCGTCCGACAGCTGAATGCGGCGCCTGCGCAATACCGACTGGATGAAGTCAGACGATGGAGAGACTCTATTCTTCAGCACATTTCCCACTGCGACTGGCGGTCCTGGCCAAGGCTGCACTATGGAAAAGGCAGCCCGCAGAGCGCCGAGCCCAAGAGTATTCTCCGCAGTAGCGCTGCGAACAAGAGCAGCGCGCTGGTATACTCGGTTGCCAACCCATTCAAGGATAACGCCGAGATACTCTCCCTCTGCGTGCACCTCTGGCTCCAGAGCGATGCGAGTAGCGTAATCTTTCCTCAGCGCAGCCGTTACGACATGGAGCGTTCCGCTCCGGCAGGCTGCTTCCAGGCTATCTGGGCTAACGTGCGGGCTAGCAATGCGAATGTCTCGACAGCCTGCGCTAAGCGCATTGCCCTGGATGCCCATGTTCGACAGTACGCGCGTACTTATCATCCACAGCATGCGGCGCTCGTCAGTTGCGAAGTCGCCTTCGGAGGCAACGCGCCAACGGGCACCCCTGTCAGTAAACGTGTACATGTTGCACACGATGGAAGCACAACCGAGGTTGTCCTCGCGAACCTTCAGACGCACCACATCTTCGTTGCGAACAGACCCCGCCCGCAGTTCGCACAGCAGCTTGCCCTTCGCCGCATGCAGCAGCGCTGGCGCGACCTCTTACTCTACGTTGAACCTGGTCTTGCGAGCCACGTTGCTGGGCCGTAAGCCGCAACAATCGACGGACATGCGCACGGGGAACTTCTCCAGGCGGCCGCAACTGCACCCCCGAGCCACGATATCCGCGGGCGCAAACACCGTGTCACCGCAAGCTTTCCAGGCAGTGCTGGGGCGCCCCCGAGGAGGCAGCTCCTTCGCGCCCAACTGAGCGACGAGTTTCTTCATGCAGCTGAGCTCACCGCTGCCATCCTGCCTCAGCCTCTTGGTACTTTGAGCTCCCTTATTCGCGAGGGCCTGCTCCGCGAAGTCTATTGCTCTCAGGGCGTTCCGTTTTATTCGCCGGAGTAGCTCTGGCGGCAGGCAATCCGCGATGTCTGCTGGGCGACGGCGGTACGGCGACGATCGGTCGTTGCCAAAAGAAGGAGGAATGACCACCTCCTCATCGGCACGCACAGCAACCCAAAATTTCAAGACTGACTTGCTGGGCAACGCACTGTGGATGACGTCAGCCTCGCCAGGCGGTAACCACGCGCCACGAACTGCAAGAATGACACGCGGAGTCTCTGACGCATCTGGAAATCGGCATGCGGCATGACCCTTCAGCAAGCTATTCGACCCGTTCCGAGACGGATGCGCGCAGCTAAATGCTGCATCTTGGCTTTCCGGCGGAACGCCACCATCGAGCGATGATCCAAACGTGCCCAGCATGAACTCTTCGAAAGACTTGCCCTCGCCCTGCTCGCTCCAAGGGGCCCCCACTGCTAGCAAGGTTACCAGGGCGCACGGGCACCTCTCCATGCCGACCGCAAGGAAATTGCTGGAGGGCGGAAGCGGTTGCTGGTAGGCGGAGCTAAGCTCACAGCCACACTGCAAAGCTGTGAGCCAGAATGGCAACAGCGACGACAACGCTGGAGCACATATGGACTTGGGCCAATCCTGAGCCCCTTGGTGACCTCGTGGCACTTCCTCGGAGCCTCTTGGGGCCTCACGCGATTGCTGCACACCCTCGGGATTTCTCCCAGCGGCTTCCCCCGGGCCTCCAGAACCCGAGGCCGCGCCATCTCGATCCGCATTCCTTCTGGATTTTCTTGGAGCGTTCTTTGAGCCCTCTTACGAGATGTAAAAGCCCCCTGGGCCCTCCTGGGCCTTGGACCGTCTTGGAACGAACTGAAGAACCTCAAATGCCGTCCAGAAGCGTCGGGAAATGAAGACAGCGACAAGACAAAAAGCGTTGCGCTCCCGCGGGCGGTATCATCACACCACAAACGTGAAAGCCTTCGTGCGCGCACCACCAGAACTCCGATAACGAGAAGGAGGAGAAGGACGAGGGGCGGAACGACCGCTTCAAATTCCACAAGGGGTCACCTGTGAATAGTGGTTACGGATAATGTCTCTTATTGTTTGTGGACGACGGGCTGAGCTATGCTCATTCTCCCGCAGACCTTGCGAGCATGGAGACGCATGGGGTTACTAGCAGGGTTACCAGACTTTGCAATTAGAGCGACGTTAAAGATGCGCTGGTACAGCGCTCTCACGACTCACACGCAAGGAGGCGCCCGAACGACTCACACCAGGACGGGGGGCCCGAACGACTCACACCACGGGGAGCCCGAACGACTCACACACAAAGAGGGGCCGGAACGACTCACACCAGGACGACAGGCCCGAACGACTCACACCACGAGGAGCCCCAACGACTCACACGCAAGGAGGCGCCCGAACGACTCACACCAGGACGAGGAGCCCGAACTACTCACACCACAAGGAGCCCGAACGACTCACACACAAAGGAGGGGCCCGAACGACTCACACCAGGACGGGGGGCCCGAACGACTCACACCACGAGGAGACCGAACGACTCACGCACAAGGAGAAGCCCGAACGACTCACACCAGGACGAGTGGCCCGAACGACTCACACCACGAGGAGCCCGAACGACTCACACACAAGGAGGGGCCCGAACGACTCACACCACGACGAGGGGCCCGAACGACTCACACCACGAGGAGCCCGAACGACTCACACACAAGGAGGGGCCCGAACGACTCCCACCAGGCCGAGAGGCCCGAACTACTCACGCCACCAGGAGCCCGAACGACTCACACACAAGGAGGAGCCCGAACGACTCACACGAGGACGACAGGCCCGAACGACTCACACCACGAGGAGCCCGAACGACTCACACACAAGGAAGGGCCCGAACGACTCACACCAGGACGAGGGGCCCGAACGACTCACACCAGGAGGAGCCCGAATGACTCACACCACGAGGCGCCCGAACGACTCACACACAAGGAGGGGCCCGAACGACTCACACCAGGACGAGGCGCCCGAACTTTTCACACCACGAGGAGCCCGAACGACTCACACACAAGGAGGGGCCCGAACGACTCACACCAGGACGAGCGGCCCGAACGACTCACAGAAAACTCCAGAAGCATGCGCACACGAACGAACGGCCCGAACGACTCCCAGAAACCCCCCCGAACGACTCACAGACAACTCACGAGAACCACAGGAAACCCCGACAAGAACCCAGACATACAAGGCGGACCAGCAAACATAACAAAAAAGGACGACGAGAACAGACAAGAGGAAGCGCGTCGTCGATGAATCGTCGTCGTCGTCGTGGTCGTCATCGTCGTCGTCGTCGTCGACGTCGACGTCATCGTCGTTGTCGTCGTCGTCGTCGTCGTCGTCGTCGTCGTCGGGGTATATTGACTCTAACACAAAACTTGAGACAGGACCGCAAATGATTCAACATAACACAAAACAACCAAGACGACATGACATGTCTGAAGCTTGCGACTGAAGGATCGCCAACGGACTGTATTGTCCATTGTCAGCCTTTATACACTTACAAACCCTGTGGTGAGCCTTGAAGAAATCTCAAGCTTGAGCCTGACAGCCTTGTATATTATTAGAGCCTGAAGATCGTGGATCCCTGCACCACGGTGGCGGGATAGGCCGCAGGCCCCTAGATATCCTGAGGCAGGATAGGCCGAAAGCCAGTACATAGCCTGTGGCGGGACAGGCCGCAAGTCATTTACATAGCCTGGAGCTCTTGAATACCTGCAAGCCCTTTCATGACACCTGACCCCTGCAAGGGTTCGGAGGGCCTTAGTCCTGCTGTATTTTTTCTCCTATTTTTCATAAGAAAAGGCGGATGCAATTCAGCCAACACGTTGCGCAACGCTCGACGCGTCTACTGCACACGAGCGCGGCGGACGAAGCATCGGAAGTTCGACTGCCAGGCCTCGCCAGGGCCCGATCGACCTCCAAAGGAAAAATGGCGGGCCCCCTCACCCCCTTGGCAGGGGGGGACAGGGTTCAAATTCTGCGCAGTTATTTATGTGCTTCGTTGTTGTGTGTGTATGATTTTTGAGTGCTTATGTTTTGGATGTGCGCGCATGTGTGTGACGGGGAGCGAGCGCCCTAATTTCGCAATGTGGCCGGATCGTGCCAATAAAAGCTCGAGAGTGGCGCGTCTCTGGGGCATCCCGCGGTGGCCGCCGCGCCTGCATGTCCCCGAGCGTTAACCGCAACGAGGACCTGCTGCCACGAAAGCGGGGCCAATGGAGGAGGGTGCGACATGCATCACAACAAAAAGTGGCGAGCCCGTAGGCGTGATGGGCGATGTGCACTACTTGCGCAACGCAGCCACATCGTGCCAAAAGCACGATGGGCGCGTGCGTTCCGCTCGCCGTCGGCGTCACCATTGACGTCGTAGTCGTCGTCGTCGTCGTTGTCTCAACGTCGTCGTCGTCCTGTCGTCGTCGTCGTCGTAGTGGGCTGAGCTACGCTCACTGCCCTCGCGGTGTAAGCCTCCCCATCACGTTCCAGGCCATGCGGAGCGAAGTGCAGCGCGCCGACCGCACCGTCGAAGCTAAAGGTGGTGCGAGAATGCCGACGACCGACATTCTCCACGCTCGCTCCAAGGAGCCCCCGTGGCTAGCAAGGGTACAAGAGCGTACGGGCGCTTCTCCATGCCAGCCGCAGGAATGATGCTGGTAGGCGGAAACGATTGCTGGTAGGCGGAGCTAAGCTCACAGCCACACTGCAATACTGTGAGCCAGAATGGCAACAACGACGACGCTGGTCGGGAGAGATCGCTGGACTCGACGACGAACGCCCTCTGTCTTGCCTCCCAACTCCTTCACTCCCTCCTCCTCCTCCGACTCGTCCTCCTCCGGCTCCCCCACAAGGAGGCTGTACAAGGAGGCAGAAGGAAATAGGAGCAGAGGATATATGCGAAGGCAGGCAGACACACGCCTGCACCAAACGACTGTCGGCATGCTTCGCTGGGATTGCTGTTCGGAGATAGTACTACTACTACTACTACTACTACTACTACTACTACTACTACTACTACTACTACTACTACTACTACTACTACTACTACTACTACTACTACTACTACTACTACTACTACTACTACTACTACTACTACTACTACTACTACTACTACTACTACTACGACTACTACTACTACTACTACTACTACTACTACTACTACTACTACTACTACTACAACTACTACTACTACTACTACTACTACTACTACTACTACTACTACTACTACTGCTACTACGCTACTGCTGCTACTAGTACTACTACTACTGCTACGACTGCTACTAGTGCTAGTACTACTACTAGCACTACTAATTCTACTGCGACGGCTACTTCTACTGACTGCTACTGCTAGTGTCACTGCTACTGCTACTACTGCTACTACTACTACTACTACTGCTACTGCTACTACTACTATACTACTACTACTACTACTACTATACTACTACTACACTACTACTACTACTACTACTACTACTACTACTACTACTACTACTACTACTACTACTACTACTACTACTACTACTACTACTACTACTACTACTACTACTACTACTACTACTACTACTACTACTACTACTACTACTACTACTACTACTACTACTACTACTACTACTACTACTACTACTACTACTACTACTACTACTACTACTACTACTACTACTACTACTACTACTACTACTACTACTACTACTACTACTACTACTACTACTACTACTACTACTACTACTCCTACTACGAGGGGCCCGAACGACTCGCACGCGGACGAGGTGCCCGAACGCCTCACACCACGAGAAGCCCGAACGACTCACCCCAGGACGAGGGGCCCGAACGACTCACACCACGAAGAGCCCGAACGACTCACACCAGGACGAGGGGCCCGAACGACTCACACCAGGACGAGACGCCCGAACGACTCACACCACGAGGAGCCCGAACGACTCACACCAGGAGGAGGGGCCCGAACGACTCACACCAAGACGAAGGGCCCGAACAACTCACACCACGAGAAGCCCGAACGACTCACACCAGGACGAAGAGCCCGAACGACTCACACCACGAAGAGCACGAACAACTCACACCAGGAAGAAGGGCCCGAAAGACTCAAACCAGGACGAGAGGCCCGAACGACTCGAACCACGAGAAGCCCCAACGACTCTCACCTGGACGAGGGGCCCGAACGACTCACACAACGAGGAGCCCGAACGACTCACACCAGGAATAGGGCCCCGAAGGACTCACACAAGGACGACGGGGCCGAAGGACTCACACCACGAGGGCCCCCAACGACTCCCACCAATCGTCGTCGTCGTCGTCGTCGTCGTCGTCGTCGTCGTCGTCGTCGTCGCCGCCGCCTTCGTCGTCGTCGTCGTCGTCGACGTCGTCGTCGTCGTCGTCGTCGTCGTCGCGGTTGTGGTCGTCGTCGTCGTTGCGGTCGATATCGTCGTCGTCGTCGGGTGCGTCGTCGTTGTTCAGATCATCGCTGTGGTCGTCCTCTCCGCTAAGTCCCTCTTGCCTCCCACCGCTTTCTCTCCCTCCTCCTCCGCCTCGTCCTTCTCCCGCTCCCCCCACAAGGAGGATGTACAAGGAGGCGGGAGGAAGGAGGAACAGGGGAGATATGCGGGGGCAAGCGGACACACGCCTGAACCACACGGCTGTCGGCATGCTTCGCCAGAGTTGCTGTTGTGAGATGGGCTGGTGGGGATACGCGAAGCGTAAAGAATTCTAAGAAGGGACCGCCCCTCCCTCTTCCCGCAGACTCTTGCGTGCATCCCCGCTCGAGGATGGTGCACCTCCAGCACGGCAGCTGATACCTAAAACAACAATCCACGCGCGCCCGCCTGAGGATGGTGCGCTTCCCGCACGGCACATAATGCTTAAATCCCTCTTCCACACGTGCCCGCTCGAGGATGGTTCTCTTCCCGCATGGCAACTAATGCCTGAACCCTCATTCCGTGCGCGCCCGCTCGAGGATTGTGCCCTTCCCTGCATGGCTGCAAACTCCTGGCTCGAGGATCCCGCACTTCCCGCATTCCCAGGCGCCCCTCCCAAGCGCCCCAGGTCCCGCGTCACGTACTCGGTCTCCCATCTCTGTCCGAGGGTTTTCAGGATTGGCTTCAGCATCTTCTACTCGCTCCTGTGCGTCACGTGCAACGTGAGGGGGAGGAGGAGGAGGAGGAGGAGGAGGAGGAGGAGGAGGAGGAGGAGGAGGAGGAGGAGGAGGAGGAGGAGGAGGGAGAGGGCAGAGCGGGGGAGGAGGGAGGGAAGGAAGGGGAGAGAAGGAATGGAGGGGAGAGGCAGGAGCGAAAGGAGGCCGAGGGAGGGAGGAAGCGGAGAGCCGAGGAGGGCCCAAAGGCGAGCGCCCCACCGAAAGCCCAGGAGGGCCCAGGCGATTCTTGAAGCTCCGACGGGGGAGCACAAAGTAAGGATACCCCTTGCCTGATCGATGGCCTCCTGGATCGGCCCGGGCGGGAGCGGAGGTCCCCGAGAGAGCCCCGGGTGAGCCTCGGTGGCCCCCCACCCCGAGGCCTCCAAGAAAGCGCGGGGGCAGCCCCGAGAGCGCCACGAGGCACGAAGGTATTTCTGTCGCTGACTCCTGGCCATGTTCGCTCCGCTCTGCTGTCGCGAAGAGCCAGGAGTCCACCGTCCAGGCGTCCGCTTTCAGACGAAGGCACGAAGGGAAATGTGCTATGGAGGGTGCAACCCCCGCTGTGGCTGCACGATCCTACAGGCTCCTGGATCAGGGCAGCACGCCTGGGGCTCGTTTCTGGACGGGTTGACGGGAATACGCCGAGCGTCACAGCTGGTGGCAAAAGCTGCCGCGCGGAAGTTGCAGGCATGAGCTCGTCAGCAGCACCTCGATGCCCACGGCATCTGCCATCGCTGCAGATGGAGCCGTCGGACGGAGAGCAGCTACTGCAACGGACATGTGGAACGACCTGGGCATCTGGCGCCTTGCTACTCATGAATTGAAATACGGCAGGTTCGTGACGTGTCGACCCCGGCGTTGGTTCCTGACACCGCGGGGAACATTCAACCTTGAACGGTCGGCCACTTCAGAAACGCCAGGTTGTTCAACATCGACTAATTCTGGGCCGCTGGCGGCGGTCAAAGTTGAACGCCAGTGGCGGGGTCGCAGCCGGTCAATACGACGCGGACCTACTGTGCATGTTTCCGTATCCCGCACAAGCCTGAAATCACACTCTGGATGGCATGAGCTGGCGCGCGGAAGTTTAAGGCGTCAGCTTTCCAGCAGACACCTCGATGGCCGCACCATCTACTGTCGCTGCATCCGTAGCCGTCGCAAGGAAGGAGGCCACTGCAACGGATATGCTTGATGAGCTGAGCATCTGCCCTCCTGCTGGCCAGCTGGAATACATCACCCCGTACTCCGCACAAGCCTGCACTCACACCCTGGGTGGCATGAGCTGCTGCGCGGAAGTCTCAGCGCCAGTCTGAACTGTTGCGCGGAAGTTTAAGGCGAAAGCTCTCCAGCAGACACCTCGATGGCCGCACCATCTACTGTCGCTGCATCCGTAGCCGTCGCAAGGAAGGAGGCCACTGCAACGGATATGCTTGATAAGCTGAGCATCTGCACTCCTGCTGGCCAGCTGGAATACATCACCCCGTACTCCGCACAAGCCTGCACTCACACCCTGGGTGGCATGAGCTGCTGCGCGGAAGTCTCAGCGCCAGTCTGAACTGTTGCGCGGAAGTTTAAGGCGAAAGCTCTCCAGCAGACACCTCGATGGCCGCACCATCTACTGTCGCTGCATCCGTAGCCGTCGCAAGGAAGGAGGCCACTGCAACGGATATGCTTGATAAGCTGAGCATCTGCACTCCTGCTGGCCAGCTGGAATACATCACCCCGTACTCCGCACAAGCCTGCACTCACACCCTGGGTGGCATGAGCTGCTGCGCGGAAGTCTCAGCGCCAGTCTGACATCACAGTCTGAAAGGCATGAACTGCTGCGCCGCGGAAGTTTAAGGCGAAAGATCTCCAGCAGACACCTCGATGGCCGCACCGTCTACTGTCGCTGCATCCGTAGCCGTCGCAAGGAAGGAGGCCACTGCAACGGATATGCTTGATGAGCTGAGCATCTGCCCTCCTGCTGGCCAGCTGAAATACATCACCCCGTACTCCGCACAAGCCTGCATTCACACTCTGGGTGGCATGAGCTGCTGCGCGGAAGTCTCAGCGCCAGTCTGAGATCACACAATAAAAGGCATGAACTGGTGCGCGGAAGTGTAAGGCGAAAGCTCACCAACAGACACCTCGATGGCCGCACCGTCTACTGTCGCTGCATCCGTAGCCGTCGCAAGGAAGGAGGCCACTGCAACGGATATGCTTGATGAGCTGAGCATCTGCCGCCTTGCTGGCCAGCTGAAATACATCAGCCCGTACTCCGCACAAGCCTGCACTCACACTCTGGGTGGCATGAGCTGCTACGCGGAAGCCTCAGCGCCAGTCTGAAATCACACTCTAAAAGGCATGAACTGTTGCGCGGAAGTTTAAGGCGAAAGCTCTCTAACAGACACCTCGATGGCCGCACCGTTTACTGTCGCTGCATCCGTAGCCATCGCAAGGAAGGAAGCCACTGCAACGGATATGCTTGATGAGCTGAGCATCTGCCGTCCTGCTGGCCAGCTGAAATACATCACCCCGTACTCCGCACAAGCCTGCACTCACACTCTGGGTGGCATGAGCTGCTGCGCGGAAGTCTCAGCGCCAGTCTGAAATCACACTCTAAAAGGCATGAACTGTTGCGCGGAAGTTTAAGGCGAAAGCTCACCAACAGACACCTCGATGGCCGCACCGTCTACTGTCGCTGCATCCGTAGCCGTCGCAAGGCGGGAAGCCACTGCCACGGATATGCTTGATGAGCTGAGCATCTGCCCTCCTGCTGGCCAGCTGAAATACATCACCCCGTACTCCGCACAAGCCTGCACTCACACCCTGGGTGGCATGAGCTGCTGCGCGGAAGTCTCAGCGCCAGTCTGAGATCACATAGTAAACGGCATGAACTGGTGCGCGGAAGTTTAAGGCGAAAGCTCACCAACAGACACCTCGATGGCCGCACCGTCTACTGTCGCTGCATCCGTAGCCGTCGCAAGGAAGGAAGCCACTGCAACGGATATGTTTGATGAGCTGAGCATCTGCCCTCCTGCTGGACAGCTGAAATACATCACCCCGTACTCCGCACGAGCCTGCACTCACACTCTGGGTGGCATGAGCTGCTGCGCGGAAGTCTCAGCGCCAGTCTGAAATCACACTCTGAAAGGCATGAACTATTGCGCGGAAGTTTAAGGCGAAAACTCTCCAGCGGACACCTCGATGGCCGCACCGTCTACTGTCGCTGCATCCGTAGCCGTCGCAAGGAAGGAGGCCACTGCAACGGATATGCTTGATGAGCTGAGCATCTGCCGTCCTGCTGGCCAGCTGAAATACATCACCCCGTACTCCGCACAAGCCTGCACTCACACTCTGGGTGGCATGAGCTGCTGCGCGGAAGTCTCAGCGCCTGTCTGACATCACACTCTAAAAGGAATGAACTGCTGCGCGGAAGTTTAAGGCGAAAGCTCTCCAGCAGACACCTCGATGGCCGCACCGTCTACTGTCGCTGCATCCGTAGCCGTCGCAAGGAAGGAGGCCACTGCAACGGATATGCTTGATGAGCTGAGCATCTGCCGTCCTGCTGGCCAGCTGAAATACATCACCCCGTACTCCGCACAAGCCTGCACTCACACTCTGGGTGGCATGAGCTGCTGCGCGGAAGTCTCAGCGCCAGTCTGAAATCACACTCTGAAAGGCATGAACTGTTGCGCGGAAGTTTAAAGCGAAAGCTCTTCAGCTGACACCTCGATGGCCGCACCGTCTACTGTCGCTGCATCCGTAGCCGTCGCAAGGCGGGAAGCCACTGCCACGGATATGCTTGATGAGCTGAGCATCTGCCCTCCTGCTGGCCAGCTGAAATACATCACCCCGTACTCCGCACAAGCCTGCACTCACACTCTGGGTGGCATGAACTGCTGCGCGGAAGTCTCAGCGCCAGTCTGAAATCACACTCTGAAAGGCATGAACTGGTGCGCGGAAGTTTAAGGCGAAAGCTCTCCAGCTGACACCTCGATGGCCGCACCGTCTACTGTCGCTGCATCCGTAGCCGTCGCAAGGAAGGAGGCCACTGCAACGGATATGCTTGATGAGCTGAGCATCTGCCGTCCTGCTGGCCAGCTGAAATATATCACCCCGTACTCCGCACAAGCCTGAACTCACACCTTGGGTGGCGCGAGCTGCAGCACAAGGCATGAGCCCTACAACAAACACCTCGACGGCCGCCTCATGATCTCGCTGCAGATGCAGCCGTCTGGGGCACTGAAAACAACGAAACAGGTATGCAAGATGAGCCGGCCAGTCTGACAGCCGCGCCAGCCCCTCTGTGGAGTTGAGCAAGACTAGCATTGGTACAGCCTCGAGTAGAGATCCCTTGACCTCGAATGCCTCACCTCCTGCCCTCACAGCATCTGCGGCGAATGCAGGAAGTGTGGCCACTACGCAGGTGCATGCGATGGCCGAACACCGATCAGTGTTCCCCCGATGAATTTCACAGCTCGCTAAACCTGGCATGTATGCTCCCATTTCCTGGCGACTGGCTGCGTAGGACCACGATCGGGCAATGTCGGCGCTGCAATGGCTGTCAAAACAAAACACGCCAAAATATGTGCGGAATCCTTAGCTTCGAGAGAAACCAGCGGATTTGGTCACAGGAGCTGGCGTGCGGAAGTTTAAGGCGAAAACTCTCTAGCAAACACCTCGATGGCCGCACCGTCTACTGTCGCTGCATCCGTAGCCGTCGCAAGGAAGGAAGCCACTGCAACGGATATGCTTGATGAGCTGAGCATCTGCCGTCCTGCTGGCCAGCTGAAATACATCACCCCGTACTCCGCACAAGCCTGCACTCACACTCTGGGTGGCATGAGCTGCTGCGCGGAAGTCTCAGCGCCAGTCTGAAATCACACTCGAAAGGCATGAACTGTTGCGCGGAAGTTTAAGGCGAAAGCTCTCCAGCTGACACCTCGATGGCCGCACCGTCTA
Organism: Prorocentrum cordatum; assembly: GCA_963575745.1. Classification (NCBI taxonomy): domain Eukaryota; class Dinophyceae; order Prorocentrales; family Prorocentraceae; genus Prorocentrum; species Prorocentrum cordatum. The sequence goes on along the minus strand of CAUYUJ010000109.1, from coordinate 23,958 downwards.
CTGTCGCTGCATCCGTAGCCGTCGCAAGGAAGGAGGCCACTGCAACGGATATGCTTGATGAGCTGAGCATCTGCCGTCCTGCTGGCCAGCTGAAATACATCACCCCGTACTCCGCACAAGCCTGCACTCACACTCTGGGCGGCATGAGCTGCTGCGCGGAAGTCTCAGCGCCAGTCTGAAATCACACTCTGAAAGGCATGAACTGTTGCGCGGAAGTTTAAGGCGAAAGCTCTCCAGCTGACACCTCGATGGCCGCACCGTCTACTGTCGCTGCATCCGTAGCCGTCGCAAGGAAGGAGGCCACTGCAACGGATATGCTTGATGAGCTGAGCATCTGCCCTCCTGCTGGCCAGCTGAAATACATCACCCCGTACTCCGCACAAGCCTGCACTCACACTCTGGGTGGCATGAGCTGCTGCGCGGAAGTCTCAGCGCCAGTCTGAAATCACACTCTGAAAGGCATGAACTGTTGCGCGGAAGTTTAAGGCGAAAGCTCTCCAGCTGACACCTCGATGGCCGCACCGTCTACTGTCGCTGCATCCGTAGCCGTCGCAAGGAAGGAGGCCACTGCAACGGATATGCTTGATGAGCTGAGCATCTGCCGTCCTGCTGGCCAGCTGAAATATATCACCCCGTACTCCGCACAAGCCTGAACTCACACCTTGGGTGGCGCGAGCTGCAGCACAAGGCATGAGCCCTACAACAAACACCTCGACGGCCGCCTCATGATCTCGCTGCAGTTGCAGCCGTCTGAGGCACTGAAAACAACGAAACAGGTATACAAGATGAGCCGGCCAGTCTGACAGCCGCGCCAGCCCCTCTGTGGATTTGAGCAAGACTAGCATTGGTACAGCCTCGAGTAGAGATCCCTTGCGGGCACCTCGAATGCCTCACCTCCTGCCCTCACAGCATCTGCGGCGAATGCAGGAAGTGTGGCCACTACGCAGGTGCATGCGATGGCCGAACACCGATCAGTGTTCTCCCGATGAATTTCACAGCTCGCTAAACCTGGCATGTAATTATGCTCCCATTTCCTGGCGACTGACTGCGTAGGACCACGATCGGGCAATGTCGGCGCTGCAATGGCTGTCAAAACAAAAAAACGCCAAAATATGTGCGGAATCCTTCGCTTCGAGAGAAACCAGCGGATTTGGTCACAGGAGCTGGCGTGCGGAAGTTTAAGGCGAAAGCTCTCCAGCTGACACCTCGATGGCCGCACCGTCTACTGTCGCTGCATCCGTAGCCGTCGCAAGGAAGGAGGCCACTGCAACGGATATGCTTGATGAGCTGAGCATCTGCCGTCCCGCCGGGCATCACCTGAAACCTGACGGGACAAGAGTGGGAAGCAACGCTGCTGTCCGCTCGGCTTGCAAGATGAAGAAGGCAAGAAGGGAGAGGAGGACGACAGGGAGGCGGGTGCGGAGGAAGACAGCATTGATGACGAGGGGAAAATGATGAGGGCCATGAGAGCTGCGAGGAAGACAAGCACAAGAACAAGGGAAATGAAGACGAGGAGAACGAGTACGAAAAGGAAGACGATGACAAGATCGACGAGGAGGGGCAGGAGGACAGCAGCGTGGGAGAAGAGGAGGGCAGCGTGGATGAGGAGGGGGGAAACGGGGAGTACGCGGAGAGGGGACGAGGCTTTCGAGGAGGACGAGGACGAGTAAGACAAGGCGGGAGAGTACGAGGACCAGAACGACGGAGACGAAGTGAAGAAGGACCGTAAGAAGAACGAGGAGGAGGAAGACGAATAGAAGAGGGACGAGGAGGACAAGGAGAAGGACGTGGAAGAAGCGAGGGACCTTGGCACTCGTCGGGGTTCATCTTGCGCCTCTTCGAGGCTAAGCGCGCTTCCCATCATCAGAGAACCACCACGAGCCATTCCCCTCCTGAACCTCCCCGCTCAGAAAATGTGTCCCTGGGACGGTAAGCGACATCCGTCGCGCGACTCTTCTAGTCTGAGCGCACTTCCCGTCCTGCCCGAGCGGCGAATACGCGAGCAACCCCGAGCCGTTCCCCCCTGAACACCCACTCGATGGATGCTTCACTCCAGGTCAGCAGCAACGTTCATTGCGCGACTCTTAGCGCGCTTTCCCGTCATCCGCCAGCAAGTCCCGTCATCGGGCACCATCCCTGTACACATGTAGCCATGTCTTAGTACAACTGCAGTTCCCACAGAATCCAAAGCCCGCGCTTCAGCCGCTTCTCGTTCCTCGAAGGCGCTTCCCGTCATCCGCCAGTGAGGTGCGGGATGCGATCCCACCCCTGAAAGGAAACAGTCCACGCCGGAGGCGCTTCCCGTCATCCGCCACCGTGCCCACTTGCACGTTGAGGCGCGGTAGGATGCCAAGTGCTGCCTGGCAGAGCACCTGTGCGGGTCATCTAATTGAGAGACCGCCCCATTCTCGACGCGTCCAGCTGAGTGCACCGCCAGCCCATCCGAGGCTCCCTGGCGGCCCTGGCGCATCCCTGGGGCTTCCCAAGGTCTCCAGAATGTCCAGTATGGCTTCCAAGACTGCCCAGGGATGCCATCAAGGCCCAAGGGGCCTCCAAGATGGCCCAAAATGGCGACAAGACTGACCAAGATGGCCTCAAGCCGATGCTAGAGGCCCCCAATATGTCCCAGGAGGGCTCCACGAGGATCTCCCAGAGGGCCCGAAGATGTCGAAATCAATGTTGTTCCGTATGTGCTTGACTGATGCTGGCAGTCTGGTCGTGTCGGGTTTCTCTGCTTCAGATGCCCCAAGACGGCCTCAAGATGGCCTGGGAGGGTCCCAAGACGGCCCAAGAGCACCACAAGAGTTGGCCCGAGAGGCCTCCCAGACGCATCCAAGACTGTCCCAAGACGGCCAAGCAGGCCCCAAGACGGCCCAAGAGACGCACAAGATGGTCCAAATGGGACCCAAGAGGGCCCCACGGTCCCAGAGATGCACCCCAGACGGCATCCGAAGGCGCCAGACGGCCCAAGAGCGCCCCAAGACGCCCCAAGGAGCCCCAATCAGGCCCCGATCAGGCCCCCAAGAAGCCCAAGATGCGCCCGAGAGGCCTCCAAAAGGCCCCCCAAGAGGCCCCCACTAGGCTCCAGGAGGGGAGGAGGGAATGACACGAAGGGCCGAATACGACAAAGACGAGGAAACACCCCGACACGACATGGAACAGCGTACCCTGCGGCTCTGGCTTCTCAATATGAAGCCTTCTTAGCTCTCTACGAACTATCCGAGCTAAAAGGAGTTCGGGTGCAGGGCGGAGCAAGTTGGACGACTTCAGAAAGGACAAAGTGGAAACATTGATTCGGCGTTCATGTGCAAAAAACCGTTTGGTAATTCATTTTGAAATTCCAGATTCTCCACTGAGCACTCGATCATGGAGAATATGCATTGAAAGCTTCAGGGCTGTATCTGCAATATGTCGATCGATTGACAACCAGAAACTGACCTCAAGAAAATAACATGTTCTCCGTATTTGGGGTTCGTGAACAAAATCCCGCAATCTAAAGCAGCTATAGAGGTTTCCAATGTACATAGCTTTAGCAGCATGGGAAGCTCCCGTCTAGTGGATCAGGACGTCTTAGATCAAAAAATGCTCGCACTCTGCTACTATTGCGCTCAAATGTTCGGTGTTTCGACTTGATCTGACAGTCAGAGCAGCTAGAGAGGCCCCAGGTCGACAGATAGGTTCAGCAGCTCGTTTAGCATCGGCAGCATCAGCTCAGAGGATCGAGAGGGCTGCTACTCGAACTATAGCCGAAAAAAACTTCTTTCTGGGGGGCAAATGTTCGGTTTTGTTTACTTCATCTCGTGATTCACCGCAACTGCACATGTTTCACGTGGGCGACTAGGTTCAGCAGCATCAGAACCTACCGTTCGTATAACAGCCTGATTTCGGTTTCCTTCTCGAGCTACGTTCTAAAAACTAATTGCACTCTGCATTCGTTGGGGGGCATATGCTCGGTGTTTCGACTTGATCTCGACATATGGAGCAGCTACAGAGGCTTCATGTGCACCGTGAGATTCAGCAGCATCGGAAGCCTGTCTGCTATTCCAGCTATGGTCAAAACGCACTCTGTAACTCTTTGGGAACATATTTCCGATTTGATCTGGACATTCAGAGCAGCTAGCGAGGTTTCATGTACGAACAGGTTCCGCAGCTTCAAAAGCTTTCGTTCAAACGGTCAAACAGCCCGCGATCGGTTTGCGTCCCGAACTACGTTCGAAAAACTATTTGCACTCTGCATCTGTTCGGGCACATGCTCGGCTTTCGACTTGATCTCGAGATTTGGAGCAGCTACAGGGGTCTCATGCGCGCCGATAGCTTCAGCAGCACTGGGAGCTCTAATTCAGAGGATCGGGTCGCCTGAGATCAGTCGAGTAATGTTTGTACTTCCCGGATAGCTCCCAGAGAGCTAAGAAGGTTTTAGATTAAGAAGCCGGAGCCGCGGCGTAGACCCAGAGCTCGTTTCGGCGGCGGACAGGGAGCTTCGGCGCGCCTTGCTTGAATCTGCAGCGGGCCCCGAGTGGCCTTCTCTAAGCGTCTGCAACACGCGTGCCCCGAGGGTCCTTCCAGAGGGCTTCGCCGGGCGTTTGCACGCCCTTCGGGCGCCGTGCTATCCGGGTCTGGACGACACAAGTGCGCAAACTGTCTCGGCGCATGCTCGGTTTTTCCACATATCTCGAGATTCGGAGCAATTACATGAGTTGAACGCGCGCCAATAATTTCAATAGCGTCGGAAGCCTTAGTCTAGAGGCTCGATAAGCCTAAAATTGGTTTGCCTCCGAGCTATTTCCAAGACACTATTCGCACCAAAATATATTGACTACATCACATTTGTTTTGGTGTCGAGCAGGTGGGCAGAACGGACTGCGAACCACGGGTCCTTGCCAAGGCTCAAACTGATTCCTCGAAGTCGGTCTCGAACTCTAAGACTGGGCGCCGGCGGTAAACCGTCAGCCTGGCTACCGCCAGGGGCCTCGTGGGGCTCCGCAGCCGCAGCCGCGGCTGCAGCCGCGCAGCCGCGCAACCGCGCAGCCGCGTAGCCAATGCCGCGCAGACGCGCAGCCGCAGCCGTCTAGTCTGCGATAACGGAAGTTATGAAATAAACTGAATTTCTTAATAGTTCTAGAAGTTCTGGACAGATTTCGACTTCCTCGGGCGTTCCATCTGATTTATTGATCAATCATCTGCGGAATAAATCAGTTTGAGACTTAGCATTGGCCTGTGGTTCGCAGCTCGTTCCGCAAACCGCGACACGCATGATCTAAACTCTGCATGCGAATAACGTGTAAAGCTAGAGGAACAAGCCGATCTCAGGCCCCTGGACTAATGAGTTCGATGTTCCTGGAGTTGTTCGTACACATGAAACCTCTGTAGTTGCTCGAAATCTCGAGAACAAGTCGAAAAAAAACGAGCATGTGCCAAAAGACATTGCAGAATACGAATACTTTGTCGGACATAGCTCGAGACCAAGTCGAAAAACCAAGCGCGCGCCCAAAAACTTGCAAGGCGCGAATGCTTTTGTTCGAACCTAGCTCGTGGAGCAAATCTTCAGGCTGTTGGGCCATGTGAACGAAAGGTTCCTGATGCTGCTGAAATGATTCATCTCTATACTCTCCAGCTGCTCTGAATGTCGAAATCATGGCGAACACCCGAAAATTTGCCCAAAGAGTTGCAGAGTGCGAATAGTTGTTCGGCCATAGCTCGAGAAGCAGACCGATGACACGCACCACGAACCTCAAGACTACAGCTCCCGATGCTGCTGAAGCTCTCGGCGCACATAACCTCTGCAGATGCGCATATCTCGAGATCAAGTCGAACCACCGAGGCCACGCCCAAAAAAGTTGCAGAGGGCGAATAGTGTTTCCAACAAAACTCGAGACGCAAACGAAGCTCAGGCTGTTAGAACCTGTGAACGAAAAAGATTATGATGCTGCTGAACCGATTCGTCAACATAAAACATATGCAAGCGTCTCGCTCGAGACATCCTCAAGACCTGGACACGTGAAAACAAGCAGTCCACTTGAGAGATCCTGTGAATTGAGGTTCCCAGGAGAGGACAATCTATAACACAAAACAAGCGTTTTGCTGGAGACATCCTCAACAAATTCATTTTCGCCGGCCCACCTCGACCTCGATATTCATCGCACAAGAACTTCGCCGGCCCACCTCAAGTCAAACCCTAGGGGACACAAACTAAAATGGAACCCTGGGACGGTGCCCTTTCCGGGAACGTGATCGACCCACGAACCCGGAAAGGAATATAGAAATGTAAAGCATGGCGGCGTTTCAAAGACACCTGGCCGATTTTCCGACTTGATCGGGGCGCGTAGAGAGGTTTATTATAGACGGATGGGATCATCAGCATCAGAAGCTTTTATTTGCATGGTCCGGAAGCCTGAGATCGGTTTGTGTCTCGAGCTACGTTCGAAATGCTCTTCGCGCGCTGCAATTTGTTTTGGCACACGCTCGGCTTTTCGACTCGATGGGAATGGGAATGGGAATGGGGCGCCCGCGCGGGCAATCGCCCGGGCCCCTTAAGGGCGGAGCGGGTGAGACCGTGGCCTCGCAGACATGGCCGGCTAGCTGGAAGCTTACTCAGGCGGCCGGCGTCACAGAAGTTTCAGGAGTGGAACACGTGACAAATTGCGCCTCCACTGTAGTCAAAGTTGAATCGTCGGTCGCCAGTTTAAGCCAATCGATGTTGTTCACGTCGCACCTGCTCCGGGCGGGTCTCTCTTGCACACCGTGGGATACGAGAAAATCACGCACGTCGCCATCCCATCGCTTCTGCTGCCCCCCCGAATTCCTGTTGCCTTTTTGAGAAGCATGGAGGCTCGGGTGCCAGTTGACCACGCATTGAGACCATTCTCGAGGGGACTGCTTCGCCACTCTCGCGGCACATCTCCACACCAATCGCCGTTGCCTCGTATTCCAATCGATCACACTGTGCTTGTGTATGAGGCTTTCTGCTTGTCTTGTCGTGCGCTTGATGTATTCGACCCACGACTCCAAGACAATGCTCTCTGGTGCGACGTTCTCCCCGTTGTCGGTGCTGGGGATGTTAGCCGTGCTGGCATCTGCGTTTGGGTGGGTAGATGACGGTCGGTTGCGTTTTGCTTCTCCGTGCGCGTCGTCTTCGTGGGTTTGCGGTTCTGTCGTCGCTTGAGTCGCGCACTGGTTGGTCGCACTGGATGTCGGTCTCGTGTTGGCGGTGTTGCGTCGTCGTGGGGAGCCGACGATCATTCGCAACATGCGTCGTTGGGTGCATCGTAACTGTTGTCGCAAAGGCTCGGTCAGAGTCCAAGCGGCCGCCCCGCATAGCACCGTCGGTGTGACAGTGCCTTCGAAAAGCCGAGTCCGCGCTTCAAGGGGTAGTGCTTCGCTGTGAGTTCCTCTTTGCGAGCAGCGAAGGCTGCCCAGCCTGCCTTGATCCGGCGTTGCACCTCGGTCTGCATGGCGTCTTGGAAGCTGATCTGCTGTCCCAAGTACTTGACTGACCCACTGTGAAGTAAAATCTCGATTTCCATGCTGTTGATGCTCACCTTGTGCTGCCGTTCTCCCCCAGTCCTCTGAGTCAAATTCGTCAGGATCTTCGTCTTGTCCGGGTGGATGCGGAGGCCGTGTTGTTGCGCAGCTGTGGCCATGTGTTCAAGCACTGTCGTCAAGCGCGGCAAAGTGCGGCTCATCAGAAGGACGTCGTCGGAAAAGCGCAGGTTGGTGAGAGAGCAGTCTTGATTGAAGCCGAGTTGGATGCCTTGGCTGCGCCTTCTCCATGCGTTGACAAGTGGGCGCATGACGCGTTCAAGAAGCGAATTGGAAAGTAGTGAACTAAGGGGATCGCCCTGCTTTGCGCCCCCCTGCAGGTTGAATGGGCGGCTGGTCGTGTCTGTCCGCACCGTGGCTGTTCGGCCAGAATACATCTTCGGGAGTAGGTGCATGTAGCTTGGTGCGACACCTTGGCTCGTGAGTGCGGTCCATAGGCTCTCGTGCTCGACCGCGTCGAAAGCCTTCTTGAAGCCCAGCGTTGCTATCCAAAGTGGTTGGTTCCATTCCAGAGCTCTCTCCCTGAGCATGTGGAAAGTGAAGAGGTGATCTTGCGTCGAACGTCCCGGGCGAAATCCTGCTTGGTCTGGGGGCTGTTGTTTGTCCAGGGGCGGCTGCAGTCTATCGTATAGAAGCTTGCTGAAAAGTTTGTAGAGCAGGGGAATGGTGCAGATTGGCCTGTAGTTCTCAGGTTGCGTGGGGCCACCTGCTCTCGGGATTACTGCGATGACTGCCTGTCGCAAACTCTGCGGAGTAGGCGCGTCGGCTTGTACGACAGTGTTGTATACTTGGAATACGGCTCGTTTGAGTTATGTGGGCACATGCTTCAACATTTCGGCTCTGATTCCGATCGTGTCGGGTGCTTTTCCCCGCTTGAGGTTGGACAGTCCCCTGTTGAGCTCTTGGACTGTAAGAGGCGGCACCGCGTCGTCAGAAGGCTCAGGCGGTGAAGATTGTCGAGTGGAGTGATACAACTGCTCGTAGAAATCTGCAAAGACGTTCGCAATTGAGTCTCTGCTGGCATGCTTCGCGTCGTCCTTGCCGCGCATGTCCGTGATTAGTGTTCGCTTCCGCCCTGATTTAATGGTCGTAATGCGCTCGAGTCCACGGTAGTCCTCGAGTATGGTGCTGATCTGCGCACGTCGTGTTGCTCGTTTTTGCCGTCGTATCTCATGTCGGATTTGCTTGCTGACGTCGCGTCAGGACTGTGCATTGTCATTCGGGATGTTGCGCCTCTGCTGGATCAGCGCTTGGAGGTGTACGTTGGTCGAGAGGTGCGGTCTCAGTTGCGCCGGCTCCGCAATGCTTTTTGTCGTTGTTTCCAACATGGGTGTCTCAATATGGTTGCTGAGCTCTTCTGGCGGTCGGGGTAGGTCTGCTGCAGAGATAACGTCTTTGGCCGTAGTGTGATACGCCTCAACGTTGACATGGGCCCAACTGCGGGCGGTCGCGTGTCGCGATGTGTGCTTGGGCTGGTGCTGTTCGTCGCGCGCGTGCCGGTCAGTGGAGATGCGTCGCTGGAAGCAGAAGTGCGCAACCACGGCCTTGTGATCTGAACCTAAGTCCACTGCGTTGTTCGCCTCCACGTTGCGGCATTGTCGGAATAGGCGCCTGGAGGCAAGGATGTAGTCGAACTGCTGATCGGAGCCACTGCTGTGAGTGTAAGTTACTTGCTGCACCAATGGTTTGCGAAAAAATGTATTCGTGATAACAAGACGTTCCGTAGACGCCCACGCACGTAGCCAAGCCCCTCTCGAGTCACACTTCCCATACGCGTGATGCCCGATGTGCCTGGCGTCAGTCCTAGGCTCGTCGTCGTCGGCATAGCCGTCGTGCCGCATGGGTTCGATTGAATCCAGGCGTCCAACTTGTGCATTAAAGTCTCCAGCCACAATAACATGATGTTTTTGTTCGCGAGCTTCGGCATGCAATGCAGAAATCAGCGTGTACAGTTGCTCCACATGTTGGTCACTCTATCCCGTGTGCGGGAAATACGCTGCGACTAACACCAATTTGAATGAGCCCCGCCGTATGTGGAGCGCTGCAAGCCTAGCGCTAACACCTTGGAATTGTTTGATGTGTTTGCCCCATCGTTTGTGAACCAACACGCCAACCCCATGAGAGGGCTGATCATGACCAGATCCGGCAAGAATATGGCCTTCGGCAGTCTCCCACATATCTGAAACTGCTGTCCTCCAGTATTCGTTGAAGAGTATGAAGTCCCAATGTTCTGTGCCCATCTCGATGATGACCTCGTCAATGCGGTCATCGTTAAGAGAACGTGCATTTGTGTGAAGTACCGTTACTGACCACGTGCCGTCTTGGGCTGTGGCTTGATGGTATCGCCGGTGTCTTGGTTGAGATGGTCCACTGCGAATGCTTAGCATGTGTGGAGGGGCCTGAAGAATGCAAGCGGGAACGTCGCCGTCGACGTGGGTATAATCAGCTCTTCCCCCGCCTGTGCTCTTGCGTGGATGTGCGGAGTGGTGTGCTGGTGGACGCTGGGTCAGAGGTGGGAGCTGGGGGGCGGTAGGTGTGGATGGTGGTGGTGGGAGGTCGAATGTTGGCCGCTGGAGGTCGGAATGCTGGGCCGTCGGAGCCTGGAGGTCGATAGGTGGGGATGGTGGTGGCGGGAGGTCGAATGGTGGATGCTGGAGGTCGGAATGCTGGGCCGTCGGAGCCTGGAGGTCGATAGGTGGAGATGGTGGTGGTGGGAAGTCACATGATGGACGCTGGAGGTCGAAATGCTGGGCCGTCGGAGGTTGGAAGTTAGGTGAAGACGGTGGTGGTGGGAGGTCGACTGCTGGACGTTGGAGGTCTGAATGCTGTGCCGTCGGAGGCTGGAGGTCGATAGGTGGAGATGGTAATGGCGGGATGTCGAGCGTTGGGCGCTGGAGGTCGGAATGCTGGGCAGCTGGAGGCTGGAGGTCGATAGGTGAAAATGGTGATGGTGGTAAGTCGGATGGTTGAGGTTGCAGGTCGGAATGCTGGACTGGTGAAGGCTGGAAGTCGGTAGGTGACTGGGTTGGTGGTGGCTGGAAATCGATAGGTGGAGAGGTTGAAAGTGGAAGTGGAGGTGGAAAGTCAGATGTTTGAGGCTCGAGGTCGGTGCTGCTCCCAGAGGCGGCCGAAAATGTGGGTAATGGCCCCGGGCTCGCGTCGCAACGGCACTGGGCCGGCTCGGGGTCGGAGTGCTGAGCTAGTGGACGGTGGTCGACAGGTGGAGATGGAGGTTGAATGTCAAATGCTGCTGGATGTTGTAGGTCGGAGTGTTGAGCTGCTGGACGCTGGAGGTCGATATGTGGAGGTGGAGGCGGCGGTGGAGGTGGAAAGTCAGATGCTTGAGGCACGTGGTCGGAGTGCTGAGGTGCTGGACGCTGGAGGTCGACATGTGGAGGTGGAGGTTGAAAGTCACATGCTGCTGGAAGGTGAAGGTCGGAGTGTTGAGCTACTGGACGTTGGAGGTCGATAAGTGGAGGTGGAGGTAGAAGTGGAAAGTCGGGTGGTTGAGGCTCGAGGTCCGAATCCTCAGCTGGTGGGCGCTGGAGGTCGATGGTTGGAAGTGGAGGGAGAAATTCATATGCCGTTGGAGGGTGGAGGTCGGAGTGCTGATCTGCTGGGCGCTGGGGGTCGGAGCCGGGGTTGAGTGCAGGAGTCAGCATCTCGATGATCTCCTTGTCGTAGTAGTCGGGCAAAGTCCTCGGGCGACAGATCTCCTGAGAAGGGGGTAAGACTCGTCGTAAACCTAAAGGGACATCTCCAGGGACAGTCACGTATTTTCCTCTGCCTTGAGATTCGGTGCAGCTGCAGAGGTTTCATGTGCACCAATAACTTCAGCAGAATAGAAAGCATCAGTCTAGAGGCTCGAACTGCCTGAGATCGGCCCTCTCCTCGAGCTATGGCCGAAACACTGTTCGCGCAATCAAAACTCACATGTAACTATTTATGATGATGGAGACCAGGTTGGCATAACGGATTGCGAACCACAAGGCCATTGCCAAGGCTTAAACTGATTTTTCCCGCAGATGAATGATACATGAATCAAATGGATCGCCTGAGACGCCCCCCTTGACACCACACTCATACCTCTTCCCCTGTCGTTCCTCCCATCCGCTGCCTTTGGCCCAGGACATGCAGCACGTGATCGGGCATCAGTGGCCGAACAACTACTCGCACTCTGTAAATATTTTGGCAAATGTTTGGGTTTGGGATTCGACATCGACATTCAGAGCAGCTGCAGAGGTTTTATACAGACGAATAGGTTCAGCAGCATCAGAAGCTTCAGTTCACACGGTCCAACAGTCTACGATCGTCTTGGTCCTCGACACACCGCGGGACGTGCCAAGGGACGCGCTACGGAACGTGCCAATGGACGTGCACCGCGCGACGTGCCAGGGGACTCGCCACGGGACGCTCTGCGGAACGTGCCAGGCAACACGCCAGGCTGCAATGCTAAGGGTATCGGGCACGTGAAAACAGGCGTTTCGCTCAAGACGTTCTCAGCACACCCTCATGCTAGACATCCGCCTGGGCAACCTGGACACGTGCAAACAAGCGTCTCGATCGAGACTTCCTCGACACATCCTCATGCTAGACATCCGCCTGGGCGACCTGGACACGTGGAGGCAAGCCTCTGGTTCGAGACATCCTCAACAAATCCTCATGCTGGACATCTGTCTGGGCAACCGAGCAGGAGAAGGAGCAGGAGCAGGAGCAGGAGCAGGAGCAGGAGGAGGAGGAGGAGGAAAAAGAGGAGGAGGAGGAGGAGCAGAAGCAGGAGGAGGAGCAGAAGGAGGAAAAGGAACATGATCGACCGACGAACCCGGAAAGGAATATAGAAATGCAAGACATGGCAACGTTTCAAAGACAGATGATTGGGCGACGGGCAAATGCAATGATGAATGCATTGATCTTGATGTACCGTGCCGAGGGCTGTGCTGTGCTGCGCCGTGCTGAACTGCGATGTGCCATGCCGCGATTGTGCTCTATGGCGTTGTGGATCGAGTCCTCCTTTGCATCCGAGTCCTGACCGAACTGGTCCGGATCTTAAGCTCGTGCCTGAACACATAGTAGCTGCCCCAGAGCTGATTGACAGGGAGACATGCTAGGAGGACACGCCGCGGAACGTCCAAAGGGACGCGCCAGGCGACGTGACAGGGAACCTGCCATGGGAACGCACTGCAAAGGTGCCAAGGGGACGCGCTACGGAACGTGCCATGGACGTGCCACGGGAGGTGCATGGGGACGCGCACCGCGACGTGCCAGGGGGACTCGCCACGGGACGCGCCACGGAACGTGCCAGGGAACGTGACAGGTTGCAATGCTGAGTGTATCGATCTTGATGTACCGTGCCGAAATCTGCGCTGTCCTGCGCCGTACTGAATTGCGATGTGCCGTGCCGCGATTGTGCTCCATAGCCCCGTGGATCGAGTCCTCATTTGCATCCGAGTCCTGACCGAACTGATATGGATCTCAAGCTCGAGCTGCCTGAACACATAGTAGCTGCCCCAGAGCTAATTGACAGGGGGACATGCCAGGAGGACGCGGCGCGGAACGTCTCAAGGGACGCGCCAAGCGACGTGCCAAGGGAACGCGCTACGGAACGTGCTGGGAGCAAGCGTTTCGCTCGAGACATCCTGTCAAAATTCTCAGAATTCCTGCGCGCGAGACGCGGCACGCGCGAGACATCCTCGGAATTCCTACGAGCGGGACGTGAAAACAAGCATTTCGCTTAAGGCATCCTCTGAATTCTGGCCGCCCACGAGGCCCCCGCTCGAGACATCCCCCAATTTTGCAAAACCAGCGTTTCGCTCGAAGCATCCTCAACAAATTAGGAAGAGGACCGGGGGGGGGGGGACCAAAAAAAAAATGCCCGAGGCAACCTGCCAAAATCCTAAGAAATCCTGGCAAAACAAGCGAATTAGTTGAGACATCCTCGAAATTCCTGCGCGCGGGACGCAGCACGCGCGAGGCAACTCCAGAATTCCTGCGAGCGGGACGTGAAAACAAGCATTGTGCCTGAGACATCCTCTGAATTCTAGCCCCCCACGAGGCCCCCGCTCGAGACATCCCCGAATGTTGCAAAACCAGCGTTTCGCTCGTGAAATTATCAACAAATTGTGAGAATTAAGAAAGAAAGAGAGAGAGAGAGAGAGAGAGAGAGAAAGAAAGAAAGAAAACAAAACAAAAAAAAACGCTCGAGACATCCTGCCAAAATCCTAAGAAATCCTGGCATAACAAGCGAATTACTCCAGACATCCTCTGGAGAGCTCTAGGGGGCTTCCCAGAAGTGCTTCGCAAGCGCTGCCAGGCACGCCTCCACGCGTGCCTACACGCGTGCAGGGACGCGTGGTTGCTTGCCGGAACCTCTCTTAGACCCGCTGCCAGGACAAACAAATCTCTGCGGGGATTCTGGATCGCCGCCGATGGGCTGCTGGCAGGCACCACCACTGGGAGCCGGCGGTAAACCGTCAACCAGGTTACCGCCGGGAGCCTCGTAGAGCTCTTCTCTGCACGACGCTGCTTGGGACACGTGGGGGGTTCTTACGCGTGAGCTGAAAAGCTTTAAAAATTACGTGTTCCTCTCAGAGCACTCGTGTAATACGAATAGTTTCGCGGATCTAGCTCGAGTAGCAGATAGAGTTCAGACCTCTCGATGGAACAGACAAACGCGCCTGATAATTCTGAATCGATTTCTGTAAATAGCATCTCTTAAATCTGGAGAAGTACAGAGAACCGTCAACGCATGTCGAGATGCTCGAAACGGCCGACGGTTCCCTCAAGTCTTGCGATAGTAATATTGCAGCTACAGACCTGAGAATTTCACTGGCAGACGCGGCACAACCCACCACAAGTGAGAAAAATACCGGTTCCCAAAACAAACTTTAAAATGTTGCACAAAGATTGCAAAACCGACCCAAAGTTACCACATTGTCTCTTAAGGTCGGGTCGGCCAACTAGCTCCACCCTGCGCCCGAATTCCTCTTAGCTCATCTTGCCGAAGAGCTCTACGAGGTATTTTGAAGCTTCTAATCTAAAATTCTATAGCTCTTAGAGAGCTCTCCGGGAAAAAAAGCCCGGCAACGGGAGATCTTCCCTGGAGAGGTTTGGGGCGCTTCCTTGAAGCGCTTCGACAGCTCTGCCAGGAACGCTTCCACGTGTGCCTGCACGCGTGCAGGCGCGCGTGAACGCGTGCCAGAAGCGCCCTCGGACCCGCTGCGAATCAAACGAACTGCTGCGGGGACTCTAGACCGGCGAAGATGGGCTGCTGGCGGGCACCACCACCGTCCAGCTTCTAATCTAAAACCCTCTAGCTCTCAGAGAGCTCTGCGGGAAATGAATTGTCGAATATTTGTCAAATCAAAGCATTTGGCAGCGTCCAAAACCTGAAGAGCAAAGAGAGGGCACACACCGGAAAGCCTTCGTGGCAAGCCCGCAGAAGCTCGCGGACAGCTCGTCCAGGACTCTGGGGGCCCCCCCGCAGCGCTTCTCAAGCGCTGCCAGGAACGCTTCCACGCGTGCCTGCACGCGTGCAGGCACGCGTAGACGCTTGCTGGAGACTCTCCCGGACGTGCTGCCGGGCCGGGCGAGTCGCTGCGAGGATCGTGGACCGGCGAAGATGGGCTGCTGCGGGCACCACCACCGTCCGGCTTCAAATCTAACATCTCTAGCTCTCAGAGAGCTCTCCGGGAAAAACCGACTCAAAGTCACCACTTTCTCTCTTTTGCTCGGGTCGGCCAACTAGCCCCGCCCCGCCCCGGAATTTTTCTAGCTCATGGATAACGAAAAGCTCTACGAGGTACTAGCTAAGGGAAGCTCTACGAGTTACTAACTCCATTCTGCGCCCGAGAGACCCTGGGGGACGGAAAATGTTTCCTGGAGAGCGCTGGGGAGCTTCCCTGAAGCGCTTTTGAAGCGCTGCCAAGCACGCCCCCATGCCTGCCTGCACGCGTGCAGGCGCGCGTGGACGCGTGCCGGACGCGCTCCCCGACCCGCTGCCAGCACGGGCGAGTTGCTGCGCGGATCGTGGAGCGGCGGAGATGGGCTGCTTGCGGGCACCACCACTGTCCGGCTTCTAATTTAAAACCCTCTAGCTCTCAGAGAGCTCTCCGGGAATCTTTCCTCGAGAGCTCTGGGGGGCTCGCCAACAGCGCTTCTGACGCTCTGCCAGGCACGCTCCCATGCGCTCCTGCACACGTGCAAGCAAGCGTTGAAGCGTGCCGGAAACGCCCCCGGACCCGCAGCGACCCCGGACGAGTCGCTGCGCGGATTCTGGAGCGGCGAAGATGGGCTGCTGGCAGGCACCACCACCGTCCGGCTTCTAATCTAAAACCTTCTAGCTGTGAAAGAGCTCTCCGGGAAACTGGGAACTGGTGGTAAACTGTCAACCAGGTTACCGCCGGGCACCTCGTAGAGCTCTTTTCTGGCACAGCGCTCCTCGGAACACATGAAGGAAGCTTCTGAAGCGAGAGCCGAAAAACTTGAAAAATCACTATTTTTCGGTTGTCATCCAAAGTCGGTTGCTCCAAGGGTTTTGATAGTAATACTTCACCTACGGACCTGAGAATTTGACTGGCTGACGCGGCATAACCCACTACAGGTCCGAAAAATCTGCTTTCGCAAAATGAATTGTCAAAAATCTTTCGAATCTTAGCAAAACCCACCCAAAGTTGTCACATTGTCTCTTTTGGTCGGGTCGGCCAACTAGCTCCACCCCGCGCCGGAATTCCTCTAGCTCGTCGAGGCCGAAGAGCTCTGCGAGATACTAGCTCCACCCCGCGCCGGAATTCCTCCAGCTCATCGATGACGAAGAGCTCTACGAGGTACTTGGTAGCGTCCAGAACCCGGAGAGCGAAGAGATCCTGGGGGACGGAAAATCTGTCCTGGAGAGCTCTGGGGGGCTCTCCTGAAGCGCTTCTGAAGCGATACAAGACACGCTTCGATGCGTGCCTTCACGCGTGCAGGTACGCGTGAACGCGTGCTGGAAACGCTCCCGGACCCGCTGCGACCCCGAACGAGTTGCTGCGAGGATTCTGGAGCGGCGAAGATGGGCTGCTGGCAGGCACCACCACCGTCCGGCTTCTACTCTGAAGCCGTCTAGCTAGCTCTCCGGGAATCTTTGCCCACCGACCCAAAGTTCCCACTTGGTAGCGTCCGTGGTAGCGTTCAAACTCCGGAGAGCGAAGAAACCCTCGGGAACGGGAAATCTTTCCTGGAGGGCTCTGGGGCGCTCTCCTGAAGCGCTTCTGAAGGGCTGCCAGGCACGCTTCCATGCGTGCCAGCACGCGTGCAGGTACGCGTAGACGCGTGCCGGAAACGCTCCCGGACCCGCTGCGAACCCAAACGAGTTGCTGCGGGGACTGGGGCGGCGAAGATGGGCTGCTGGCAGGTACCATCACCGTCCGGTTTCTATTCTAAAACCCTCTAGCTCTCAGAGAGCTCTCCGGGAACATTGTCCGACCCGGCCGGGTGGGCCAACTGGGATCCGGCGGTAAACCGTGAACCAGTGATCGCCGGGAGCCTTGTAGAGCTCTTTTCTCGCGCGGCGCTGCTTGGAACACAATGAAAAAGCTTTCTCGAGCGTGAAAAGAAAGCTCGAAAAATGCGTTTTTGGGCGTTTTCGTCCAGCGTCGTTTCCCTTGATAATAACATTGCATCTACGGACCTGAGAATTGGACTGGCAGACACACGTAAGAAAGATATGGTTTCTCAAAATGAATTGTCGAATATCTTTCACATCTCAGCGAAACCGACCCCAAGTCACCATATTGTCTGTTAAGGCCGGATCTGCCAACTAGCTACACCCTGTGCCCGAATTCCTCTTATTATGTCCAAAGAATTTGCAGAAAACGAAAAGTTGTTCTGCCCGAGCGCTGATAGCAGGTGATCTGAGGCGTCTAGATACTCAAGCTCATCTGCTGCTCGAGTTAAGTGGAACATTTCACCATCAGTTCGAAAAAAATCGGTCGCATACAAATAGTTTTACGGACCCACCTCGAGTAGCATACTCTTTTTTGAGCTCTAAATGCTTTTGCCGAACGTCCCTGATGATTCTGGATCGGTTTCTGCCAGCTCTGTACCTCTGCTACAGCTCGAGCTAAGTACAGAACAGCAACAGCGCCTGTAAAGAGAATTGCAGAAATACGAATAGTGTCGTGGACCTAGCTCGAGCAGCAGACCGAGTTCACACCTCTCGAAGCAACAGGCGAACGCGCCTGGTGATAATGAATCGTTTTTGTGCGTACCAGCTCTGTAGCTTCTCTAGATCTTGAGTTAAGTACAGAAAACCGAAAGCACTGGTCAAAATGACTCGAAGGACACGAATAGTTGTGCGGACCTAGCTCGAGTAGCAGACCAGTTCAGACCGCTGGATGCAACAGACGAACGCGCCTTCCTACGAGGGATTCTGTAAGTATCAGCTCTGTAGCTGTCCTACAGCTCGAGTACAAAAAAAAGACAACGCCTGTGAAGATGACTCGAAACGGCCGACGGTTCCAGCGAGTGTTTTGATGCTAATACTGCAGCTACGGACCTGAGAGTTGAACTGGCAGACGCGGCATAACCCACTACACGTGAGAAAAGTCTGGTTTCTCGAAACGAATGGTTAAATATTTCTCAAATCTAGGAAACCCGACCCCAAGTCATCACATTGTCTCTTAAGGTCGGGTCTGCCAATGGGAACCGGCGGTAAACCATCAACCTGGCTACCGCCGGGGACCTTGTAAAGCTCTTTTCTTGCACGGCGCTTCTGGAAACACATGAAGGAAGCTTTTGAAGCGAGAGCAGAGAAGCTCGGAAAATCACGTTCTTCTTCTTTTATCCAGCGTCGGTTGCTTCAAGTGTTTTGGTAGTAATACTGCACCTACGGGCCTGAGAATTTCACGGGCGCACGCGTCACAACCCACTAAAGGTTCGAAAAATCTAGTTTCTCAATATAAATGGTCAAATCTCTTTGAAATATTAGCAAAACCGACCCAAAGTCACCACGTCGGGTCGGCCAACTAGCTCCAGCCCGCGCCAGAATTCCTCTAGCTCATCGATAACGAAGAGCTCTACGAGGTACTAGCTCCACCCTGCGCCCGAAGTCCACTTGGCTCATCTTGCCGAAGAGCTCTACAAGGTACTTGCTGCACCCCGCGCCGGAATTCCTCTTGCTCATCGATGCCGAAAAGCTCTACGAGGTATTGGTAGCATCCGAAACCCGGAGAGCGAAGAGGGGGCACCTCTGAAGCGCTTCTGAAGTGCTGCCACGCACGCTTCGACGCGTGCCTGCACGCGTGCAGGCACGCGTGGACGCGTGCCGGAAGCGCCCCCGGACGGGCTGCCGGGACCGGCGAGTCGCTGCGAGGATCGTGGAGCGGCAGAGGTGGGCTGCTGGCGGGCACCACCACCGTCCGGCTTCTCATCTGAAACCTTATAGCTCTCAGGGAGCTCCCCGGGAAAAAGTCAGCAAAAGGTCCGTCGAGATTTTTCTGACCAACTAGCTCTGCAGGGCGTTCGAATTCGTAGCGTTTAAAACCCCGAGAGCGAAGAGGCAGCTGTCGAAAGCTTTCGTGCCGCGCTCTGGGGAGCTCTCCTGGTGCGCTTCTCATGCGCTGCCAGGCACGCTTCCACGCGTGCCTGCACGCGTGCAGGCACGCGTGGACGCGTGCCGAAACCGCCCCCGGACGAGCTGCGACCTCCGGCGCGTCGCTGCGGGGATTCTGGGGCGGCAAAGATTGGGTGCTGGGGGGCACCAGCACCGTCCGGATTCTGATCTAAAACCCGATAGCTCGCAGAGAGCTCTCCGGGAATTACTCTTAAGCTTCCAGCAACTAGCTAAGGAAAGCTCTACAAGTTACTTGGTAGCGCCCCAAACCCGCAGAGCAAGGGGCACTCCGGAGGCTGAATGGCCACTGAAGCGCCCTGGGAGCTCCCCTGAAGCGCCTCTGAAGCGCTTCCAGGCACCCTTCCACGCGTGCCTGCACGCGCGCGGGCACGCGCGGACGCGTGCCCGAACCGCTCCCGGACCAGCTGCGACCTGACACAAGTCGCTGCGGGGATTCTGGAGCGGTAAGGATGGGCTGCTGGCCGGCACCACCACCATCCGGCTTCTTCTCTAAAACCCTATAGCTCTCAGAGAGCTCTCCGGGAATCCCTGCTCCCTTCCTTTCTGCCTCCTCTCCCCACCCTGCGCCCGAATTCCACTCAGCTGATCCTGCCGGAGAGCTCTACAAGGTAAAGCTTTCCTTGGGGGCCCTGGGGCGCTCTCCTAAAGCGCTTCCGAAGCACTGCCGGCCACCCTTCAAGCGTTTCCGAAGCGCTGCCAGCCACACTTCCACGCGTGCCTGCACGCGTGCAGGCACGCGCGGGGGCGCGCGGGAAGCGCTCCCGAACCCGCTGCCGGGACAAACAACTCTCTGCGGCGAACCTGGAGCGGCGAAGTCGGGCTGCTGGCAGGCACCACCACCGTCTGGCTTCTAACTGGCGCCGGCGGTGTACCGTCAACCTGCTCACCGCCAGGAACCTCGTAGAGCTCCTTCCACGCGAAAGATTCCTCGAAATCGAGAACTTCGCAGGAAATGTTCGTAAAATCTTGAATTTTGCATTTTTTAATATCAACAGAGAGTCGGTTCCTGCAAGTCAACGAATATGAAAAATTCCCGTATAGAGCTAAGCTGCTTTCGGAATCAAGCGTATATGCTGATGCAGAAAATGAAACTTTGATTCCGCAATATGACCAGTGAAATCTCCATCGAATCTTACGAAACCAGAAATTCATTTTTTGTTCCAAGCACAGGCTCGATCCCCTCGAGTCTGTTCATAGTAATATTGCTTCTAGGGCCATGAAAAATGACCAGCAGATGCGTCATATCTCGCTATGTGTGAAAAACAAATCGTTTCCTGGAAAAAGATTTTCAAATCTCGCACAACGATACAAAAACCGACCAAAACTAGTCACATTGTCTCTTCAGGTCAGGCTTGCTAACTATCTCCACCCTGCGCCCGAATTTGTTTAGCTCATCTTGCCAAAAAGCTCTACAAGCAAAAGCTCTACGAGGTATGTCGGTTCACGTTTCGATATTAAAACTGTCGCTGAAGAGCTGAGCTGCTTTAAGAACAAGATGACAACACTAATGCCCGGAGTGAAAATCTGGTTTCTCAAAATATATGTTCAAATATCTTTCAAATCTTTTCTGGTCGGCTCGACCAACTAGCTCTACCCCGCGCCGGAATTCCTCTAACTCATCGATAACGAAGAGCTCTACGAGAAACTGAGCCGGCGGTGAACCGTCCAGATTACCGCCGCGACTCTCCTTGAGGTATTCCCTCGCACGGTGCTGCTCAAAACACACGCCAGGAACTCGCTTGAGCGTGAACTGAAGCATTCGAAAAACACGCTTTTCGGTTTTATTCCCCACATGTTTCTTGGGGTTCTGGTTGTATTCCCTGCCGCGCCGCACCCGCGTCTCACACCTCCCCCCTCTCCTTCTCCTTCTCCCACAGCACAGCACAACACCGCACAGCACGGCACGGCACAGAACAGCCCACCGCACAGCAGCACAGCACACCACAGCACAGCACAGCACAGCACAGCACAGCACAGCACAGCACACCATAGCACACCATAGCACACAGGGCATTCCTTCGACGCCACAGGGGGTGGGGGTGCGCAGAGGGTGGTCTCTCAGCGCGGCCTCTGTCCGTGACACGCTCGCAGGGCGTGGCTGGCGTGGCACTCTCTCGACACCACAGGGGGTGCGCAGAGGGTGGTCCCTCAGCGCGGCCTCTATCCGTGACACGCTCGCAGATCGTGTCAGGAGTGGCACTTTCTCGACGCCACAGGGGGTGCGCAGAGGGTGGTCCCTCAGCGCGGCCTCTATCCGTGACACGCTCGCAGATCGTGGCAGGAGTGGCACTTTCTCGACGTCACAGGGGGTGCGCAGAGGGTGCCCTCAGCGCGGCCTCTATCCGTGACACGCTCGCAGATCGTGGCAGGGTGGCACTTTCTCGACACCACAGGGGGTGCGCAGAGGGTGGTCCCTCAGCGCGGCCTCTATCCGTGACACGCTCGCAGATCGTGGCAGGAGCGGCACTTTCTCGACACCACAGGGGGTGCGCAGAGGGTGGTCCCTCAGCGCGGCCTCTATCCGTGACACGCTCGCAGATCGTGTCAGGAGTGGCACTTTCTCGACACCACGGGGGGTGCGCAGAGGGTGGTCCCTCAGCGCGGCCTCTATCCGTGACACGCTCGCAGATCGTGTCAGGAGTGGCACTTTCTCGACACCACATGGGGGTGCGCAGAGGGTGGTCTCTCAGCGTGGCCTCTGTCCGTGACACGCTTGCAGGGCGTGGCAGGCGTGGCACTTTCTCGACGCCACAGGGGGTGCGCAGAGGGTGGTGTCCCTCAGCGCGGCCTCTATCCGTGACACGCTCGCAGATCGTGGCAGGACTGGCACTTTCTCGACACCACAGGGGGTGCGCAGAGGGTGGTGGTCCCTCAGCGCGGCCTCTATCCGTGACACGCTCGCAGATCGTGGCAGGAGTGGCACTTGCTCGACACCACAGGGGGTGCGCAGAGGGTGGTCCCTCAGCGCGGCCTCTATCCGTGACACGCTCGCAGATCTTGGCAGGAGTGGCACTTTCTCGACACCACAGGGGGTGCGCAGAGGGTGGTCCCTCAGCGCGGCCTCTATCCGTGACACGCTCGCAGATCGTGTCAGGAGTTGCACTTTCTCGGCACCACAGGAGGTGCGCAGAGGGTGGTCCCTCAGCGCGGCCGCTATGCACGACGGTCGTCCAGGGCATAGCAGGCGTGGCAATTTCCCGACGTCATAGAGGGTGCGCAGGGGGTGGTCCCTCACCGCGGCTGCTATGCACGACGGTCGTCCAGGGCATAGCAGGCGTGGCACTTTCTCGACGCCATAGAGGCTGCGCAGGGGATGGTCCCTCACCGCGGCCGCTACGCACGACGGTCGTCCAGGGCATAGCAGGCGTGGCACTTTCTCAACACCATCGAGGGTGCGCAGGGGGTGGTCCCTCACCGCGGCCGCTGGCTGGCTCGAACCTGTCCTCGACGGGGGATAGAAGGCTAGGAAGACGGAGGAGGTTCAAGCAATATGGCGTTGGATGACACATAGGGGAACATTCGCGACGAGGGCTGAGAACGCAGAATTGCGCATAGATTATAAACTTGAGCAAACACACAAGATTTAAGTTAAGTATGTGGGGTTCCTCGGTAGCGTAATCGAAACTCGGTTCCCTCAAGTGTTTTGATAGTAATACTGCAGCTACAGACCTAAGAATTGAACAGCGAAACGCAGCATAACCCACTACAGATGAAAAAATACCGGTTCTCAAAACGAATTTTCAAATCTTGCACAAAGATACAAAAACAGATCCCAAGTCATCACATTGTCTTGTTAGGTCGGGTCTGCCAACTAGCTCCACCCTGCGCCCAATTTCCGTTCAGCTTATCCTGCCGAAGAGATCTACAAGGTATTTGAAACCCTTTCGCTCTCAGAGGGCTCTCCGGGAACGTCCGTCGAAGTTTCCGTCCGTCGAGGTTTCCGGGTAGCTCCTTGGCGAGCTGAGGGTTTCAGGTTAGACATCCGGAGTGGATGGTGCGGGGGACACGCCAAACTTCGCCGGTCCACGATCCCCGCAGAGACTTGCAGGTCCCGGCAGCGGGTCTGGGGGCGCGTCAGGCACGCGTCCACGCGTGCTTGCACGCGTGGGGGCACGCGTGGAGGCATCGCTGGCAGCGCTTCCGAAGCGCTTCAGGAGAGCCCCCCAGAGCTCGCCAGAATAGCTTTCCAGAGTATACCTCGTAGAGCACTTCGGCATGGATAAGCTAGAGGAATTCCGGCGCAGGGTGCAGCTAGTACCTTGTAGAGCTTTTCGTTATCGATGAGCTAGAAGAATTCCGGCGCGGGGTAGAGCTAGTTGGTCGACCAGACCAGCAAAAAAAATACCCTGTGACGTACCCAACCCATTTGTATGAATGGAAACGAAGAGTTGGCCGAAACTTGTATGGACAATCAACTTGATGTGTAAGCTACTTGTGAGGCGTCACTGTGCTGGGCCCCGCCAGCAGGCCTCGGAAGTGGCGACAGTTTCACAGATCGCACCCCCCCAGGGATGGCAAGGTTTCATTTGAATCCGCCGTGGGTACCCACTGTGCTGGGCCCCCCAGCAGCCCTCGAAAGTGGCGACAGTTTCACAGATCGCAGCCCCCCAGGGATGGCGAGGTCCCATTTGAGCCCGCCGTGGGAACCCACCGTGCTGGGCCCCCCAGCAGCCCTCGAAAGTGGTGACGGTTTCGCAGATCGCAGCCCCCCAGAGATGGCGAGGTCCAAAATTCGAGTCCGCCGTGTGTACCCACTGTGCTGGGCCCCCCAGCAGCCCTCGAAAGTGGCGACAAGTCACCAGGGATGGCGA
>CAUYUJ010000108.1:96570-118159 GCA_963575745.1 Prorocentrum cordatum | reverse complement strand
GACTGGAGTGATTCTGGCACTCAGCCGAAGATCAGCTTTGCCGCCTCCTGTCACGGAGTGGCGGGGTGTACCCTTTGACCTGGGAAATCTCTGGGGCCCAGGACACGTCTCCACCAGGAGCCCTCCCCTTACGCCAGAGTCGGGGGCAACGTCGGCCGGGGAGGAAAGGCTCGGGGGGACGCATCGACTCCCCAACCGCCCATTGGCCGCCGATAGGGACCTGATAGCCCGCCCGCCCAAGAGCGTGAAAATTCGCTGCCGGGGGCCGATCGCCGATCCATCGACGATACATCGCCGACTCCAAACCAATGTTTCCTACCCCCTGAGCAAGGCCCCCCTATCAGTCCCCCTCGCAAGGTGCTACGTCGGGCACCTCCCTGGGGCCCTCCCAGGCCCAGTGGCCAGCCGGTTCTTCAACGTGGTGGACGGAGGCGTGCCTTGGGACAGGACGGGCCCGAGGTGGACCGCCTGGATGGTGGCGCCGCCGTGTACTTGCGCCTACGGCTACGGCGGCCTCACCATGAGGCCTGTGCCGTTCCCGGAGTGGATGCTGGAGATTATGGCCGAGGCCTCGGAGAACGAGAGGTTGCATAAACCCAGACATGCTCGCGCAAAAAAAAAAAAAACACGGCGGGAGGTGCTTCGCTATTTTCGGCCTCGATGGGCCCCTGCCAGGCCAAACGGCTCGGGATGAGAAGCTTGTCCTGGGAAATGGGTCGAGACCTCCAGAGGGGTCCACGTTGCGAAAAAAGCATGACGTCGAGGGTCTGGGAACACAAACCTTCAGAGGCCCGCGCGGGGCTCTTGGGTCGGCGCTGGACCTCAGCATCGTTTGACCGATCCCTGTCCTCGCTGGGGTATGGTTATGATCTCAGCCCCACCAGCCGACCCCAAAAGTGGGGAGATTTCCCGCGAAACCGGAGGGAAGCAGCATGCATCCCCACTTAGGTGGGGAAGACGGCCAGTGGGGCCAAGGCCATGGCAGTGAACACTGCAATCGGTGAAACAATGCTTAGGGCCACCCCCAGCGGCGCCTCCGCCGCCGCCCCGTGCGCGAGAGGAGGTCCAGCGCCGACCCAAGAAACCTGGTCGGACCTCAGAAAGTGTATGTTCGTCTTCTCGTTATTTGATCTTCTGAGGTCATGCCCCTGTGCGGCTTCCCTCTCCAGGACTCGTGGCCCAATAGTTGCAACCTCAACCGGTACGACAGCGAGTGGGACTCTGTCGGGTGGCACGCCGACGACGAGGATTTGTTCCAGGGTTGGTACACGGACTGCACGATCATCTCGCTGTCTCTGGGACAGGCCCGGTGTTTCAGCCTGCGCAAGTGGGCGGGTGGGTGGTGCGAGACGCACCTTCAGCTGGCGGGGGGCGACCTTTGCACTATGGAGGGGATGACCCAGCGTCACTACAAGCACGCCGCCCTGAAGGAGTGCGGGAGAGCCGACGCGGCGGGCGTACGGCTGAATCTCACGTGGCGGTGGGTGGTGGCGCACACTCCAGGCTGCCCCGCGGCGCCCCAAAGAGAGTCCTTCGGCATCGCCGTCGTCACCGTCGCCGATGGCGGTTGCAGCGATCGCGGCCATCGCCAGATGCCTTCCGCCTTCCTTGGTTGTGGTTCTGGCCGCTGTCGCGTCGCGGTCCTCCAGCGTCGATTTCCGTCGTCGTCGTTGTCATGGTCGCCGCAGCGTGCCTCTCTCCCCATTGCCGTTGCCGTTCTTGGAAGCAGCGCGTCTCCGCCGCGGAGCCGGGAAGCGGGTGCGAGCCGAGGCGCGCACGTCCCAGGCAAGTTGCCTGCCCAGCCCCCAGCTCACGCCCGTCCATCAGAGTTGCCAAGCGTCGTGGGTGGTTGGGCAGATCCTCAGGTATTGCTTACCGCGGTCTAGGTGGCAAAACATCGAACAAACGGAGTTTGGCCACGGCAGTTCTGCAACGTTTTCCACGCACGTTCATTGCATGTCGGATCCGCGCGTGTGTCCTGATCTGTCGATGCCTCTGCCGGTGCACGGTCCAGGCGCAGCTGTTGTGTGCGTGTGTGCGTCTGACCCGCCCGCCCGCGCCCTGTCTCCCCAATTAGTGCTTTGCGCGCCCCGCCTAGCTCTTAACCGGAAGAGGCCCGCTCTCGGCCCGCAGACCAGAAAAAAGCAATTGTGCGCGTCTGCGTGAGGCATTGTAACTGTTGCTGCTGCTGCGTGGTGCGCATCCTGTTCTTTCCTCGACTGCTCCAGCCCGTGCCCGGGGCCCCCTTTGCTCGGGGCACGCGCGCCGGCCTCGCCAGCTGCTCGCGCGCGTGGCCTGCCGCGCCCCGTGCGCGCCGCGGGGCCCCCTGTCGCCAGGCGGGGCGGCGCCGCCTGCAGAGGCTGCCCGGGGCTTCCGGCCCCACCAGCTGCCCGTGTGCGTGGCCCTCTGCACCCCGCGTTCTCTGGCCGCCTGAGGCCCCGCCCGCCCGCGCCCTGTCTCCCCAATTCGTGCTTGGCGCGCCCCCGCCTGGCTCTTGACCGGAAGAGGCCCGCTCTCGACCCGCGGACCAAAAAGTGTGGGGCCCTCTGTGCGCGGCGCGCGGCGCGCGGCGGCGGGACGACGCCACGCTGTCAGCAGAGGATGGCCAGGCCTCTGGTGCCGGGCTGCTCCGTATCTGGGTGGATTTGGGATTGCCGCTTCCCCCCTGCTCTGGGCCTCCTCGATGGAGTCCGAGTGGATGGGGTCGGGAACGCGCGCCGCATCGCCGATGCGGCTCGATGTGGAGTCCGATTTTCTCCACGCCGACGTCGCCGATGCAGCACCCACGTCGACGATATATCGCCGGTGCATCGCCGATGCATCGCCGATACATCGCCGATGTATCGGCGATGCGGCGCGATCCTCCGACCCCATCTGCTCGCACCCCATTTTGGAGGCCTCTACTTGCGGAGTTTGGGATGAGAAGGCAAGAAGTTGTATGTGGCGTTTTGCTGTCTGCCTTCCTTGTCTTCACCATCATCCTCCCTTCTCCTTGCTCCGGAGGTCTTCAGCCAAAGGAGGAAAAGCCACCCGGACCCCCACAATTGGCGTTGGGCGTTCACTAAACAGGTCTGCCCGGTTCGATTCCTGCTCAAGGTGCGTTTGCCAAAGGGCGCTGTTCCTGGAGGTGCTTACTTCCTGTGAGAGTGGTTCCTCGGCACTCGATCCGGGGTCCCCGGAGGTTACTGCACATGGGCGCCCAGGGGCCCTTGAAGGCCCTCGGGGGGCCCTCCAAAGGGGCAGAGGCGATCAGGCTCACCTCTCGCGATATACGACGCCCTTGCGGCCGAGAACCCCGAGGGGCTACACGCACGTGCACGATGAGGGGCCACGATGTGGGGGGGGCCACGGCGGGGCACCCGCACGACGGGCCACCGACTGCGGGGGGTCCGGCGTCCCTCGCTGGGCATCGGAGGAATGATGCACAGCCTCTGCTGGCATTCGGTCTCCTCCTCCTCCTCCTCCTCCTCCTCCTCCTCCGCCTCCTCCTGGGGAGAAGGTCCCCCCGATCGGGCCAGAAGCCAGTTCCTCGACCCCGCCTCTTGGCGCCACCCCGTGAGGCGGCGGGGCGCTCTTGGCCGCTCGCCCTTCCGAAGCGGCGCCCAGCGCGCGCGCGGCGGGCAGGCCAGGGGCCTCCCTCAGGGCCTCCCCTCTGGGCGGCAGGCGATGACTTCTCCCCTGGATTCAGCGCTGTCGTGCAGTGCGGAGTGTGCTGCCAGCGCGGCCCTCTGTGGGGCCTCTGAGGCAAACGGCTGCGGAGCCGTTGCTGCAAACCCGTCTCCCCCGTTTGTGCCAAACTGTGGAAGCAACTATCTTGCCAGAAACAGAATTCATATTGCACCGCATAGAGCTTCCTTTCTAAAAGAGCATTAGGATCTACCCCCCCCCCCGGAGTTAACGGACCCTTTGTTTCGCATTGCACTTTGCATGCGAGTATGTCCCATCGTCCATCCTAAGTATGACCTCGTAGCATCCCAGCTAAAGCCGTATCCTCCCCCCCCTCATGCTCTTGAAAAAACAGTATGCGCGCACACCCGTTTATCCAAATTCATCAGGTTACAAAACCTTCTTTGCAAGAAACGATACGAAGTGCACACGCGCGCGCCGTCGCGAGCGCATGCCGAAATCCTTCAAACAAAAAACACAAGTTGCGTCGGGATGTTGTAATCGAGTGTCCCGCAGTTTTAATACTTACGAAAGAAATGTGCACAAAAAGGCCTGCGCAAGGGTTCCTGCGAATTCTTACGAAACAACCAGTTTTCAACGTGTTCGCAATATGCTACCAAACGGGCCTTTCGCGAGCGCATGTCGGAATCGCAAAAACGCCTTTGCGCGCGTGTTGTCGTAAGAATCCCTTGCAACAAATCGGGCGAAGTGTACACGCGCGCGTCGTCGCGCGCGCATGCCGAATTCCTTCTAAAACCGGCGGTTCCGTAAGGATTTCAAACCCGGGTGCCCCGAAGACATATTTATAGTATAACAACCAAAATATTGTGCGGCATCAGTTGTTAAAATTGCCGGCGCTCGCGCTCCTGCGGATTCTTAAGATGCTTGAGACTTTGCAACATGTTCATGCACTTCGGCCGAACGGACCTTTCGCGCCCGATGTCGAAGTCATTCGAAAGTCCTTGCGAGCGCGCTGGGGGAGCACAATCCGTGTCAAAGAAAATCATGCGGGCCATTCGCGCGTCGGCTGCGCGTGCATTCCGAATTCCATCCAAGACCTTCACCGACGCGAAGGCGCCGTCATCGTCGTCGGCGCGATCAGCATCTGAGCTGTTAGTGGCCTCGCCGCCGCCGTTGTCATCATCGTCACCAGCATCGCTACTACCATCATCGTGTCTACCGTTGTCGACGTTGCCATGCGACCGCCCTCGCCCAAGTCGCCGACTTGCACTGAAGTGCCCGTTTCGAAGTGCCCAGCTGTCAGCGCCATTGGGGCCGCGTCGGTCGCGCCAAACCAGCTGGCCGTTTCGCGCGCGAGCATGCGAGGGCAGCGCGGCCGCAGAGATGCACTAGCCAACACCAAGCATTCATCACAATCGCCAATCGCCGCCGCATGCGTTTTGCAAACCAAGTCGCGGGTGGGGTGGCGGGATGGTTGCGCGAGCAGTGGCGTTGACAACTCATTGCGAACAGCAATTATTTCTTCTTTCTAATACTAGGATCGACCCCCCCAGACTTGACGGTTCCTTTCTTCGCACTGCCATTTACAAATGACTCTGCTTCATCGTCCATCCTAATTGTGAGTTCATACAATCCCAGGCAGGCCAATATCGCCCCCCCGCCTCATCCTCTGCAGACAAATACTATATGCGCGCGCATTTGTTCATCCAAAATCACCAGCTTTCAAAAATCCCCCGCGACAAACTAGACAAAGTGCACACGCGCGCGTCGTCGCGCGCGCATGCCGAAATCTTCGACATTCGATAGGCCTCGCAAGGATTTCAAAATCGCGCGCCCCGAAAATACATAAAAAAACACGGTTTCACAAGACGGGCTTCCCAAACAAATGATTGTTTTCTTTATATATAAATGTATATATATATATATATATATATATATATATATGTATATATAACAAAAAACAACAAGCAACGAAACAAAAAACAAAGAAACAAAAACGTTCGGGCTCTTACGGTGGATATCTAAACAAACCATTGGTTGTTCAACATGTTGGTTGCATGCCACCCAACGGGCCCCTTGCGCGCGCATGTCGTCTAAATCGCTCGAGCGGCCTTGCGCGTGCGCTGCCGTAAGCACTCCCTTGCGAACAACGGGACGATGTGCGCCCGCGCGCGTCGTCGCACGCGCACGCGGCCTTCCTCAGAAGAATGTCGACGTCGTAGGGGCTGCCAAGTCGAGCGCCCCGATGGAGCATACGAAAACAGATGTTTTTGCAGCATCAGTTTGCAAAAATGCTTGCGCTCGTGCCCCTGCGAATTCTTGAGGGAACCATTTAGTTGTTCAACATGTTCGTAGAATTCACCCAAGCGGGCTTTTCGCACCGCATATCGAAATCATTCAAACGCCCTTGCGCGCGCGCTGGGGGGGGGCACGATCCGCGCCTAATAAAACCATGCCGGCCACTCGCGCATCGGCCGCGCGCCCATGTCGAACCCGCTGCTAAACCTTCATCAGCGACGCGAGGGCGCCGTCATCGTCGTCGGCGCGATCAGCATCGGCGCCGCGGGTTGCCTCGCCGCCGCCGTTGTCATCATCGTCATCAGAATCGCGACAACCATCGTCGCGCCCACCGCTGTCGACGCTGCCATGATACCGCCCCCGCCAAAGTCGCCGACTCGCACTGTGGTGTCCCGTGGGAGGTGCCCGGCGGCCAGCGCCACGGGGGGCCGCGTCGGGTCGAGCCGAGCCAGCTGGCCGCTGCGCGCGCGAGCACGAGCGGGCCAGCGCGGCCGCAGAGACGCACCAGCCAAGACCAAGCATTCATCACAGTCGCAGCCGCATGTGTCTTGCAAACTAAATTGCGGGTGGGCGGGTGGGGCGGCTGCGCGAGCCGCGGAGTTGACGCATTCAACTTCGGCAGTGCGAGTTCTCTTTCTGTAATGGGGTAGTAGGATCTACAACCCCCCCCCGAATTAATCGCCCGCCTTTCCGCGTTGCAATTTTTATGCGATTCTGCCCCATCGCCCACACGATAACTGAACTCACGCCACCCCAGCCAGGCCGGCCCCCGCCCCTTCATCCTCTGCAAAGAAAAAGACGCGCGCACATTCGTTTATCAAAACCCCATGCAAAAAAAAAACTGGACGAGGCGCACACGCGCGCGTCGGCACGCGCGCAAGCCGAAATCCTTCAAAAACGCTCGGCTTCGTGAGGATCGCAAAATCGACTGTCCCGAACATGCATGAAACACATGTCTTCGCAAGGAGGGTTTTCAAGAAAGAGCTTGCGCTCGGGCACGTGCGAACTCTTACGCAAACCATCGGTACCAAACTTGCCTCTAGCACGCACATGTCGAAATGGCTCGAACGCCCTTTGATTATTCCGCTTAAATGAATTAGGATATATCCCCCCGGGACTTAACACGCCCCCTTTTCGCATCGCAATGCACAGGTGTTTTTGCCCCATCGCCCATCCGAAATATGAACTCATATCACCCCAGACAGGCCGGCATCGGCCACCCCCTCATCCTTTGTAGAAAGTACGATGCGCGCACGCTTGTTGATCAAACAAACATCAGTTTTCAAGAACCCCTCGCGAAAACGGGACGAAGCGCGTGGAATGTGTCAGTTCATATGTAAGCATCAATCCTTCTCTCTGAGAAAGAACTAGGATCCACCACCCTCCCGAAGCCGGACTTACCATTACCCCTTGGCGATGAACAACATACATATAGTTATGCCCCATCGTCCATCCCAAAATTAAATTCATACCAACCCAGGCAGGCCGCATGTCGCATCCCCCCGTCATCCGCGGCAAGAAATTTTATGCGCGCACATTCATGTATCAAAAATGTTAAGTTACCGAAAACACTTTGCAACAATTGGAACGACATGCACACGTGCGTGTCGTCGCGAACATGCCGCAATCTGTCAAAAAGCCGCGGGTGTCGGCAGGAATTCGGAATCGAGAGTCACGAAAACATACAGAAACACATGGCTTCGCAACAAAGGTTTTCAAATTAGCTTGGCGAAGGACCCAACCACATGCACTTGCGAGTCCTCCCTGGGCCGGGAAGCACGTGAGGGGCGTGCCAAAGTGGGTGCGGCGGGCGTATGCGAACGCAGCCATTGGGGCCTTCGGTGGAGCTCCCTTTGGGTCCCCGAAACGCGTGAGGGGCGTGCCGACATCGGTGCGGCGGGCGCATGCGCACGCAGCCACTGGGGCTTTCAGTGGACCCCCCCTACGGGGCCACGAACCGTGTGCGGGGTATGCCGAAAACGGCGCGGCGGGCCCATGCCAACGTAGCCACGGGGGCATTCGGTGGAGCTCCTTGTGGGGCCACGAAACGCGTGAGTATGTGCCGAAATTGATGCGGCGGGCGCGTGCGAACGTAGCCACTGGGGCAGCTGGGGGAGCTCCCTCCGGGGCCACGAAACGTGTGAGAGGTGTGCCGACATGGGTGCGGCGGGCGCATGCGAACGCAGCCACTGGCGCCTTCAGTGGAGACCCCTGCGGGGCCACGAAACGCGCGAGGGGTGTGCCGAAAAAGGCGCGGCGGGCGCATGCGAACGCTGGCATGTGGACCTTCGGTGGAGCTCCATATGGGGCCACGAAGCGTGTGAGGATGTGCAGAAAAATGCGCGGCGGGCGCACGCGAACGTAGCCACTGGGGCCTTCGGTGGAGCTCCCTACGGGGCCACGAGACGCGTGAGGAAGCGCTGAAAAGGGTTCGGCGGGCGCGTGCGAACGTAGCCACTGGGGCCTTCAGTGGAGTTCCCTACGGGGCCACGAAACGTGTGCAGGGCGTTCCGAAAAGTGCGCGGCGGGCGCATGCGCACGCAGCCACTGGGGCCTTCAGTAGAGCTCCCTTTGGGTCCCCGAAACGCATGAGGGGTGTGCCGACATGGGTGCGGCGGGCGCATGCGAACGCAGCCATTGGCGCCTTCAGTGGAGACCGTTGCGGGGCCACGAAACGTGTGAGGGGCGTGTGCGGCGGGCGCATGCGGACGAAGCCAGTGGGGCCTTCAGTGAAACTCCATATGGGGCCTCGAAGCGTGTGCGGGGTGTCGCGAAATCGGTGCGGCGGGCGCATGCGCACGCAGCCACTGGGGCCTTCAGTGGAGGGGAGTGGCGAAATGGGGCGTGCCGAAATGGGTGTGGCGGGCGCATGCGAACGCAGCCATTGGGGCCTTCAGTGGAGCCCCCTACGGGGCCACGAAACGTGTGAGGGGTGTGCCGAAATCGGTGCGGCGCGCGCATGCGCACGCAGCCTCTGGGGCCTTCGATGGAGCTCCCTATGGGGTCACGAACCGTGTGAGGGGTGTGCCGAAATGAGTGCGGCGGGCGCATGCGAACGTTGGCATGTGGACCTTCGGTGGAGCTCCTAGAGGGCCACGAAACGTATGAGGGTTGTGCTGAAACGGGTGATGACGATGAAGATGGAGGAGGAGGAGGAGGGAGAGTAGGAAGGAAGGAGGAACGTGGGGACCGTCTCTTCAAAACGAGGACCCAACACCACAGGATGGTTGGGGAAAAAGGCTGCGCCCGCGCTCTTGCGCATTCGTAGGAAAACCATAGGTTGTCCAAAATGTTCATAAGATGCTACCAAACGGGCCTCCCGCGCGGGCATGTCAAAATCGCCCGAGCGCCCTTGAGCGCGTGATGTCGCAAGAATCCCTTGCAACAAATGGGACGAAGTGCAAACGCGCGCGTCGTCGCGCGCGCATACCGCAGACTGTCAAAAACCATGGGTTGCGTACGGATGTTAAGAGCGAGCGTCCCGAACACATATCCAAACACATTGTTTCGCAACATCAGTTTTCAACAAAAGTCATGCGCTCGCGGTCGTGTGGGTTCTTAAGAAAACAGTAGGTCCCCCAACATGTTCATCACATTCTGCCAAACGGGCTTCTCGCGCTGCATGTCGAACTCATTCGAACGCCTTTGCGCACGTGCTGGGGGGGGGGCACGATCCACATCAAATACTACCACGCGGGCCACTCGCGCGTGTCGGCCGCGCGCGCATGTCGAACTGTTCCAAAAACCTTCATCGCCGACGCGAGGACATCGTCATCGTCATCGGCGGGCGTGATCAACATCGGCGCCGTCATTGCCCTTGATGCCGTCATCGCCACCATCGTCAGTATCATCGCTACTCTCATAATCATGTCTACCGTTCTCGGCGTCGCCATGATACCGCGCCTGCCCAAGTCACCGATTCGCGTTGAAGTGCCCGCTGGGAAGTGCCCAGCGGTCAGCGCCACAGCGGCCGCGCCAGTCGCGCAAAACTAGTTGGCCGGTGTGCGCGCGAGCATGCGCGGGCCAGCAAAGATGCACCAGCCAACGCCAAGCACTCATCGCAATTGCCGACGCGTGCGTTTTGCAAATTAAGTTGCGGGTGGGTGGGTGGGATGTTTGCAAAGGCATGGAATTTGCCGGTTCACTTTAAAAGATCAACTGCATCACATAGAATTTAAGACAACGGTTGCATCACGCCGATTGCACCACGCACATTTGCTTCATCCCTCCTCCCTCCCCCCTGGCGCACGGGCTTCAAGCTGTAAGCGTTTGGTGTTGACAGAGGTGCGCTGGTCGACCAAGTGGGCGCGTGTCGACGCCATTCAGCCGCAATTCAGAGACACGCGCGCAAGTTTCCCCCTCGGCGAGATGTGCCTTTTCCTTGGTGCAAGCTGTACGCGCTTTGCCCTGGCAGGGGCGTGCCCACGGGGGCTTGTATTGCATCGCCACCCCGCCCATTCAGGATCGGCCTGCTGGCGGCGATTGTTCTTTCAGCTTCCTGGTACGCCTTGCCAGGTCAGCCTCACCCTCTCCCCTTCATCCGCCTGTTGGCGCGAGGCGGCCGCTCCAGTCGCGCAATCGGCGCTCCTCGTCGGCTTTAGTTGGGTTCTAGCCCGTTGCGCGCCCGCGCTCGCCATTGTAGTCTTCATACGCATCGCCACAATCGTCCACGTTGCGATCATGATTGCGATCATCGCCGTCGCTATTATCATGATCGCCGTTACCCCCCCAATTCCGCGTATATGTCCTCAGCATCATCATCGTCCGCATTTTCGATAGTATCGCCAACCTTGTTCTCATCTCCGTCGTCATCATCAGCCTCATTGCTGTTGTCAGTCATCACCGCCCTTACGAGCATCATGGTCATCGCCAGCTTATGTCTCGCGTTCATGCTCGTCCTCATCCGCATCATCACCCTCAACATCGACAGCACTCACCCAGATTCACTAACACGATAGCAACCATCCACGCCATCATCCCCGATAGCCCTCACCATTCATACCCTTATCATCGTCATCGGGGCAGGGCGAGGGGCAAATTGCGGCCAGGCTACGGGGAAGTCTTCGGGCTAAGTCATATCCGAAGCTGTATCGCCACCGTCGGAATCTCTCTGCGAACTGGAATTCTGGAGAACCTCAGCGCGCGCGAAGCGCCCGCCATGGTTCTAGTAAAGATGATGATAAGAAGACGATTAACGATGATACTAGGAAGGATTTGGCAGACAGACATGCATGCATGCAGGCAGACAGACAGACATGTATACCTACACACATACACATATACAGACATGCATACATACATACATGCACGCATGCATGTATGCATGCGTGTTTGTATACATACATATACAAACACATACATACGTACATAAGTACACGCATACACGCACGCATACGTACACATATACATATACATATACATACACATAGACATATAGATATACCTGTACCTATATCAAAATGCATACACATATAAATATACGTATGCATAAACATACACAAGCACATACACATGCATATACACATATACACACATGCATGCACGCATACATACATGCGCACACCCAGACATTCACAAGTACGTACATGCATACGTACATGCATGCATACATACATTAGATCCCGACCTGCCTACCTACCGACCTACTGACCTACCTACCTGAATTTCTTCATATATGCATACATGCATACATACATCTATAGAGACATCTGCGTGCACGCATATATACGAACATGCACACACACGCATGCATAAACACATGTATTCATAGGTCGATGTACAGTTAAATATATGGATGTACTGGTAGATTGATTGACAGGCAGATAGGTACGTGTACACATGTACACATATGGATGAATATGGAAAACAAATGGATTGAATTGTATATACATATAGAAGACGCCTACGGCGAAGCACCGCCGCCTATGTGGTCGGCAGTTGATTTAGAGCTAGGCCAGGCTATCGGACCATGTGTTCCCCGAGTTGGTTTGGAAAGCCTTCGGGGAGCACGTGGGCGAGAATGAATACAAAGAAGAGTTCGAATTGGGTTCACTTACCATTATTGGGGCCCTCCCTGCCTTTTTGAAAAGCGCCTCTGCGGCCAAAAGTTTTGGTCAGAGCTTGGATAAGTTATCGGAGCAGGTGTTCCTCGAGCCGCTATGAAAATGATACCCGAGAAAAACCCAATCATAGTCTTTTCGGGCTTTAGGGCTATGGGGCTATAAGGCTATAGGGCTAGAAGGTTATGGGGCTATAGGGCTACAGGCCCACAGGGCTATAGGTCTATTGGGCTATAGGGTTATGGGGCTGTAGGGCTATAGGGCTATAGGGCTATACGGCTATAAGGCTATAGGGCTATTAGGGCTATTAGGGCTATAGGGCTACAGGGCTATAGGGCTATAGGGCTATAAAGAGCTACTGGGCACCTGGGCACCCGGGCACCTGGGCGCCCAGGCACCCGGGCACACGGGCACTCGGGCGCCCGGGCACCCGGGCACCCGGGCACCCAGGCACCCGGGCACCCGGGCGTGCGGCGAAAATCGGCGGCAAACCTAACCTAACCATATGAATCCGCCAGGACCCCTACAGAGGCAAGCTCTGATTGGGGAATCTTGTAGGGAACGCTTGGAGCAGCATGACCAGTCTTGGAGCATTCTTGGTCCGTCTGACGCCGTCGGAGGCCGTCTTGGGAGCCTCTCTGAACCAACTTGGGGTCCTCTTGGGATGTTTCATGGCCGTCTTGGAGGCCATTTTGGGCATCTTGGAGGCCTCTTGGGCCGTCTTGGGGCCCTCTTGGGGCCGTCTCGGGGGTTCCTGGGCCGTTATGGAGCCAACTTGGAGGCTGCAAGGATCACCTTGAGGCGATATCGGGGGCATCCTAGGCCGTTCTGGGCCGTCCGAAGGCTGTAAAGAAGCAAATGCCACAATTCTTCCAAAACCAGAGGAAAAAACAATGATTTTGGCATCTTCGGGATTTCCTGGAAAACCTCTTGAAGGCCTCTTGGGTCGTCTTTGAAGCCTCTTGGGGGCCTCTTGGGCCGTCTTCCGTCATCTTGAAGCCATCTTGGGCCGTCTTGGAGGCTTCTCGGACAAACTTGGAGACATCTTGGACGCTCTTGGGCCGTCTTGGAGGCCATCTTGGGCCACGCTGGAGCTGGGAAAACGTTTGTGACAACCTCTGCTCTGGCTTAGCCTTCTGGGTGGTTGGCGGCATGCGCCGAAGCCCCAGGGGGAGTTCTCGCTGGAAAAGAACGAAAACCAAAAACGTAAGGTTAAGCACAGGGTTCCTTGGGGCGTCTTTGGGGCTCCTTAGGGGCCTCTTGGGGCCTCTTGGGGGCCTCTTGGGGTTTTGGGGAGGCTCCTGGGGGCCTCATGGGGCGAAAGACTCGGATCTTCGGTTCGTGTTCCCCCTCGTGGACCCTTCTTGGGGCTGTCTTTGGGCCCTCTTGGGGCGTGTTGTGGCCCTCCTGGGGCCCTTTTGGGCCGTCTTGGGGCGGGTATGGGAGCCTCTTGGGCCGTCTTGGAGCGTCGGGAGCGCGCAAAGCCGACGACCAAAAAAACATTGAAAAACGAATGTGAAACAATGATTTTTGGCCTCTCAAGGCCTTCTTAGGAAGGCTCCAGGGGCTCTCTTGGCGCGTCTCGGAGGCCTCTTGGGCCGTCTTGGGGCCATTTTGGGTGTATTGTTGCGATCTTGGGGCGTCTCGGGGCCCTCTTGGCCAGTCTTGGGGCCCACTTGGGCCCGAAAAAGTCACGCGAGAAGATGCGCCAGAGCCCAGGGGAACCGCGGGAAGCCCCAGGAGAAGTTAGAGTTTAAAACCGGGCCCCTGAAAGACTCTTCAGGAGTGAGGACTGAGGGGATTAGGCACAGGACCTTAGGGCACGCCCACTCCGAGTCCGGCAGCACATGGATAGACAGACGGATGGATCGATAGATGGGTAGATATCATAAATCTAAATGTTCATGCGTCTTGATGTATAGATGCATAAATGGATGGTGTGTCTATATAGTCGATATGTGGATAGATGTGTGCATACCCACGCGTATGTGTACACATGATACAGCTATATGCAGCTGGGTGTGTATATATATATATATATGTGTGTGTGTGTGTGTGTGCAGATGCGTTGAACACTTCACATATCACTTGGCATGTATATATGTATATGCATAACGACATCTCTATATACGAAACATTTGTGGGTAGGAAAATGACGGCCAGACGGATAGACGTATATTGATGTGACGATAAATCGAGAGGTGTACGGACCGACAGGTACAGAACTACATAGCTTTGTAGACATGTATAGTTGGACGCTTGTGTAGATGGAGGGGTAAATGGGTGGACAACTAGGTAGATGGATGGATTTGTATATAGGTGCAGTTTGGTAAAATGGCACGTGTACATACAAACATAGAGATGGAAATGTCGGTAACATATGCCCGTGTATATGAAACGTATGGAAACATTGCTTGCCTGGTAGTCGCAGGGACATTTATATAGGTGAGTATCAAAATGTACACACAAACATATTCATGCACATCTAGTTCGATCGAGTGGCTCGTCGATATATATATATATGTATATATATACATACAGTCATACATACATACATACATACATACACACATACACACATACATACATACATGCATGCATACATACATACATACATACATTACATGCATATACCTATATATCTATATAACCATATGTATATATACAGGAGTGGGCATACAAAGAGAGAGAAGGAGAGAGAGAGGGGGGGGAGAGAGAGAGAGAGGGGGGGAGAGAGAGAGAGAGAGAGAGAGCAAGAGAGAAGGGTGAGGACAGAGAGAGAGAGAGCAGCCACTCCCCCCCTGCCAATTCCCCCCCCCCGCGCGTGTGCGTGGAGGGTGCGAGGGTAGCAGCTGCTCCCCCCATTACCCACACTGTGTTGCGTGTGTGCGTGGGAGCGCAAGAGTAAGAGAGCAGTCGCTCCTCAAGTCCATCAGATACTAGCCACTTCCCCCTTCCCAGTTCGCTCTCGGTGCTGCTTGCGCGGGGAAAGGGCGAGAAAGAGAGAGGAAACAAACAATAACCTATTTGCTCTTCTGCATTGCGCGTGGAGGTGTGAGGGGCACCAGTGCTCCCTCCCAATTCCCATTCTGTGTTGTGTGTAAAGTGAGAGTGGGAGTGAGATAGAGACAGAGGGAGACAGGGACAGAGAGAAAAAAGACAGAGCAACCGCTAACCCCTCACGCTTCTCTGTGAAATAGACGGGACGAGGAGGAGCAGGCTGAGGAAATGAATGACGCAGAACACAACATTGTTACATGTCAAACGAATTACATCATGAGCGATCGTCGGGCGAGAGATCGGCACAGCGAGGGATGAGCAAAAGAGAGAGAGATGGAACATTACCCCGACGGAAAGACCCCACATGAAAATTTGTTCGGCGAATCCGGAAATGTCCTTCAATACCGTGCGGGCCCCATAGAGAAGGGGCTCCAGCCTGAGACTTCCTCGCAATTCATTCATAGACGAGCCTCCCGCCTGATACTTCCCCCATTTTCAGGCCTCGGGAGCGCAAAAGTGACGACAGAGGTTCGAGGATGACCCGCTCAGATTAAAAACATAAAGTGCTAGCCCCATAGGGAGGGTGCTCCCGACTGGGACTTCTTCGCAATGCACTCACAGACGAGCTTCCTGCCTGATACTTCCCCCATACCCAGGCCTCGGGAGCCCAAAAGTGACGCCAGTTACAGGTTCGAGGATGACCCGCTCAGATTAAAAACATCAGCTCGAGCCCCATAGGGATAGGGCTCCCGCCTGGGACTCCCTCGCAGTTCACTCACAGACGAGCCTCCCGCCTGATACTTCCCCCATATTCAGACCTCAGGAGCCCAAACTGGCGACAGGTACTGGGGAGCATGGCCCGCTCCGATTCAAAATACAAGTGGCACGTGTGCCATGGCTCTTGCACAAAAAGGCAGGGGGCGGGGCGGAGGGGTGTGCCGTGCCGAAATGCAGGGATCGGGGTGGAGGGGCGCGCTGGCTTGTGAGTGGGTGGGTGCGGGGGGGGCTAATAAAAGAGGTCGGGGCGGAGGGGCGCGTTGGCTGGTGGGTGGGGGGGGTGCGGAGGGGGCGCGCGGGGCGCGCGGGGAGGGAGTGGGGGCGTGCCGAAGTAACGGGGTCGCGGGGGGGGCGGAGGGGCGCGCTGGCTGGTGGGTGGGGAGATGCGGAGGGGGTGCACCGTGCCGAAATGAAAGGGGTCGGGGCGGATAAAAAAAGGTGTCGTGGCGGAGGGGTGCGGTGGGGTGGGTGGGGGGGTGCGGAGGCGGTGTGCCGTGCCAAAATGAAAGGGGTCGGGGCGGAGGGGTGTGCCGTGCCGACAAAAAGGTGTCGGGGCGGAGGGCGCGCTGGATGGTGGGTGGGGGGATGCGGAGGGGGTGTGCCGTGCTGAAATGAAGAAGTCGGGGTAGAGAGGTGTGCCGTGCCGAAATCAAGGTATCGGGGCGGAAGGCGCGTTGGCTGGTATGTGGGGGGATGTGGATGGGGCGTGCCGTGCCGAAATAAAAGGGTCGGGGCGGAGGGGCGCGCTGGCTGGTGGGTGGGGGGATGCGGAAGGGGTACGCCGTGCCGAAATTAAAGGGTCGGGGCGGAGGGGTGTGCCTTGCCGAAATAAAGTGGTCGGGGCGGAGGGGCGCGCTGGATGGTGGGTGGGAGGGATGCGGAGGGGTGTGCCGTGCCAACATAAATTGGTCGGGGCGGAGGGGTGTGCCGTGCCGAAATAAAAAGTGTCGGTGCGGAGGGGCGCGCTGGATGGTGGGTGGCGGGGATGCGGAGGGGGTGTGGAGGCGGTGTGCCGTGCCGAAGTAAAGTGGTCGGAGCTCTAGACGCCCTGTGCAAGAGAATAAAATGCTGGCACCATTTGGGGGGGTTCCGCCTGAGACTTCCTCGCAATTCATTCACATACGAGGATCCCGCGTGATACTTCCCCCGTAGTCAGGCTTCAGGAGCCCAATAGTGACAACTGTTCCACATTCGAGGGCGGCCCGTTCATATTCAAGACATAAAATCCGGGCACCAGAGGTAGGGGGTTCCCGCCTGAGATTTCGTTGCAATTTATTCACATGCGAGGATCCCGCTTGATACCTCCCCCATATTCAGACCTCAGGGGCCCAAATGTGACGACAGTTACAGATTCGATCATGGTCCGCTCGGACTAGAAGCATGAATTGCGGGCCCTATAGGGAGAGGGCTCCCGCTTGAGACTCCCTCGCAAACACTCATAGACGAGCCTCCCGCCCGATACTTCCCCAATCTTCAGCCTTCAGGGGCCCAAAAGTGACGACGAATAAAAATTCGAGGATGACCCGCTCAGATTCAAAACATAAGCAGCGGGCACCATAAGGGGGGGGGGGCTCCCGCCTGCGACTGCCTCGCAATTCGTTCACATACGAGGATCCCGCATGATATTTCCAACATGGTCAGGCTTCAGGAGCCCAATAGCGACGACAGTTGCAGATTCGAAGGGGACGACCCGCTCATATTCAAAACATAGAATGCTAGCCCCATAGGGAGAGGGTTTCCGCTTGAGACTCCCTCGCAATTCACTCATAGACGAGCTTCCCGCGCGATACTTCCCCCATATTCAAGCTTCAGGAGCCCAAAAGTGACGGCAGATACAGGTTCGAGGATCATTCGCTCTGGCTACAAAAATGAAGCGCTGGCCCCATACGGAGAGGGCTCCCACTTGAGATCTCTTCGAAATTCACTCACAGACGAGCCTCCCGCGTGATACTTCCCCCATAGTCAAGCTTCAGGAGCCCAACAGTGAGGAAAGTTACAGGTTCGAGGGTGACCCGCTTCGATCAAAAATACGAAGTGCGGGCCCCATAGGGAAAGGGCTCCCGCCTGAGACTTCCTCGCACTTCACTGACAGACAAGCATCCCGCCTGATACTCCCTCCATATTCAGACCTCAGGAGCCCAAAAGTCACGACAGCTACAGATTAGAATCATGAAGTGCGGGCCCCATGGGGAGAGGGCTCCCACTTGAAACTCCCTCGCAAGTCACTCACAAACGAGCCTCCCGCCTGATACTTCCCCCAGTTGCAAGCCTCAGGAGCCCAAAAGTGACGACAGTTACAGATT
Source organism: Prorocentrum cordatum (assembly GCA_963575745.1). NCBI lineage: Eukaryota > Dinophyceae > Prorocentrales > Prorocentraceae > Prorocentrum > Prorocentrum cordatum. Next base: position 100,095 of record CAUYUJ010000108.1, on the reverse strand, counting down.
CGAGGATGACCCGCTTGATTACAAACATGAAGTGCGAGCCCCATAGGGAGAGTGCACCCGTTTGAGATTTCCGCGCAATTCACTCACAAACGAGTTTCCCGCCTGATACTTCCCCCATATTCAAACCTCAGGAGCCCGACGGAGACGACAGTTACAGGTTCTAGGATGACCCGCTCGGATTAGAAACATGAAGTGCGGGCCCCATAGGGAGAGGGCTCCCGCTTGAGATTTCCTCGCAATTCACTCACAGGCAAGCCTCCCGCCTGATATTTCCCACATTTTTCAGACCCCAGGAGCCCAAAAGAGACGACAGTTACAGGTTCGAGGATGACCCGTTCGGATTAGAAACATGAAGTGTGGGCCCCATAGGGAGAGGGTTCCTGCCTGATATTTCTCCGCAATTCACTCACACACGAGCCTCCCGCCTGATACTTCCCCCATATTCAGGCCTCAAGTAAATGATGTTGAGTGATGAGCGAGAGTGTGTGTGATGTGCGACTGGGTATGATGATGATGGCGGTGGTGGTGATGCTGATGATGATGATCGATGGCCGATGGTGATGGTGGTCGATGGTGATTGAACGAATATGATGATGATGGTGGTGGTGGGGATGCTGACCGATGGTGATGATGACCGATGACGGGGTGAATGCGTGAGTGAGGCAGAGAGTGGGAGGGAGGTTTCTGCGCGGAGGGTGTCCAGAGAAAACAACAACCCCTCTTTGGATGTGGGGAAAGATAGAAAGAGAGAGAGGCGTTCGGATTATACCGCTACCGTCATCGTTACAATCGTCATCGCCATCGTTGTCATTATGGTTTTCACCAGCATCAGCGACATCATCGTCATAATCAACGTTAATTCCATCATCGTTAGCATCGCCAGCACGATGCGGCAGAACACGTCACAGGTTATCACTTTGCAGGAAAAGCGCAGGAACGTCGAGACAGGCAGCCGGCAGGCCCCGAGGGCGATCTCCGTGGGCGTCCCGGTCTGGGGCTCGCTTCTTCGCTTACGACTTTCTCGGCCTCGCCGGATTTGCACGGGGCCGCTCGCAACAGCGCGCGCGCGCAGGCCTTGCGGCCGCGGAGGTGCCCGCCCGGCCGCCTCGCCGCCTCGCCTCGCTCGCCCGCCGCCGCGACGGGCCGCGCCGGCCGGCAGCTCGCCGCCTTCTCTCTCGCGGGGGAGGGGGGTGGGGCTGGGATTCTGCTTTCGCGGAGGTGTGTGGACGAAAATGATGACAAGGTGGGAGGAGGGAGGAGGAAGGAGGAGGAGGAGGAGGGAGGAGGACGAGGAGGCTGAATGGCTGAGAGGTGCATGGGCAAGATGCCTCGCCGCGACGCGGCTGGCCAGAGTAACGGGCCGAAAACAATCGCCAGAGGCAGGGGCGGCGACGAGGAGCCCGGGGGTCCCAACATGCGCAGCCCAGCAACGGCCCTCCCAGGAGGGGAAGGCCGTGGCGCCCCGCCACCCCCGGGGACGGAGACCAGCGGGCAACCGAACGCAGCCGCCAAGGCTGCCCCCAGGAACCCCGCGGACCCGAACGGAGCAGCCCCCAGGCCACCCCCATGAAGACTCCAGCATTTCGAGCCGAGCGCAATTACGTACAGCTGCTCGCCCTCGGCGGCTGGCGCTAGCCGTCGGGCTCAGGAAGGACTCCAGCGCGAACTTCACTGTTCGGCCCTGCCCTTCTTATGAGTAAGATTAGTAGTATGATCAGTATTAGTGTGACGGTTCTTCGTGTCATCATATAGCATTGTTCGACTTCTTAGTATTACGATCAGTAGTATGATTATGTTTAGTAGATTTGGTATCAACAATAGTACTAACAATCATAATGTTGATGATATTCTTCTTATCAGTATGAATGTTATTATTCTTCGTAGTAGTAGTTGTAGTAGTAGCCATTATGTTCCGTAGTAGTAGTAGTTGTAGTAGTAGTAGTAGTAGTAGTAGTAGTAGCAGCAGCAGCAGCAGCAGCAGCAGTAGTAGTAGTAGTAGTAGTAGTAGTAGTCGTAGTAGTAGTAGTAGTAGTAGTAGTAGTAGTAGTAGTAGCAGTAGTAGTAGAAGAAGTAGTAGTAGTAGTAGTAATGGCAACCATAGTAGCACTTTTATTGTTGAAAGTAGCATTGCTTTTATTAGTAGTAGTAGTTTTCTTAATATTAGCCGTATTATTCCTGTACTTCTTCCCCTCGATCCTCGTCTGCCCGTCGAAGGCGGAGAGGAAGTCCTCCATGGAGAACCCGAAGCGCTCCGTCGCCTCCGCCAGCGCGGCCTCGTGCTCGTCGCACCCCTCGGGGAGCCATGCTCGAGCCATTGACGGCCTGCCGGGCCCGATCGGTGCGGCGGCCCTACGCGTCAGCGACGACGGTCGGCACCTCGACGCGGCCCACAGCACTTCCGGGCTCGGCAGCGGCAGCGCGCCCGGCGCTCCCAGGGGGACCCTGGGCCGGCCGGGCCGCTGCGGCAGCGCTGGCGGCCTCGGCGAGGCGCCCAGCGGCTTCGGCGGGCGGGCCGGGCCCATGCGCGCCAAGGCCTTCACCGGCACCAACGGCCCCCGCGGCCTCGGCGAGGCGCCCAGAGGCCTCCGCGGGGGGGGCCGCGCCCGTGCGCGCCAAGGCTTTCGCCGGCACCCATGGCTCCCGCGGCGCTCCCAGAGACGCCCCAAGCCAGCAGGGCGGCGGCGGCGGCGCCGGCGGGGGCCCCGGCACTCTGCCTGCTCACGTCCAGCTTGTCGTGCTCGGGGCGCCACACGGCACAGCGGCAGTCTGGAGCAGCGGCCTCCCTGGCATGCGCCATGCGCCGCCGCTTGGATGGCCTCGACTGTGGCCCTCCCGCTCCGCGTCGGCGCGTCCGCGGCGGCGGCCTGCACACCGAGCCCCCTGACGGAGTCGACGTCCTGCGTCGGCACCTCCACGAGCTTGTCGATCTTGTTATCCAAGCCCTCGTCCTCAGGGATGCAGGCTTCACCAGCGCCATCGTCATCACGTTGATCGGCCCTGGTATTGGCCCCAAGCGGCTGCAGGAACCTGGCCTCCTGGACCTCGGCGACCTTCTTCTGCTCGGCAGCGGCGCGCTGCCCAGCCTGCCCAGCGGTGCGCCAAGCCCGCCCCTCATCTTGAGCGTCACGACCTTCACCACGAGACTGTCCGCCAGTTCGGGGAAGGCGAGGATCGCGGCGAACACATTGGGCTCCTCCACATGGATGTTGGCCTCCGCGTCGCTGCCCCCACAATCCCCCGTGAACTGCGGCGTCTCCGGCCCGGCCTTGTCACGCGGCACGCTGGAGGCGAGGCTGACGCCGCTCGGTTCCAGCTGCTCCTCGAACGTGTCACCGATGAAGTGGCTCGCTGCTGCGAGGCTGCCCCTGACGACCTCCTCCATCAGCAGCGCGTCCAGCACGAACGAGCGGATCTCGAGGACGGCGCCCTGCGCGCGGAAGGCCGCTAATTATCGGCACCCCCGTGAACACGCCCATCTGGCCGCCAGGCTAAACTCTTCCATGGCTCGCAGACACGGGCCGTTCT
>CAUYUJ010000108.1:66570-91570 GCA_963575745.1 Prorocentrum cordatum | reverse complement strand
CTTCGGTTTACACTGGTCCTCCTCCTCTTTCTTCTTCTCCTCCTCGTCTTCCTCCCTGCATTTCCCTTCTCTACTGGCCTTCGGCCCATCCTGCCACTGGGTTGTGGGTGTGAAGCTTATTGGATGTTCGTTCGGATCTCGTGGGAGGCCTCTCAGGAGCCTCTTCGGGGCAGTCCCGGGGCCTCTTTCGGCCTCTTGGAGGCCTCTTAGGGGGCCTCTTGAGGCCTCCTGGGTGCCTCTTGGGGCCGGGGGCTCGGATTTTCTGTTCGTGTTCCTCTCTTGAGCCCCTTTGGGGGCCATCTTGGGGCCCTCTTAGGCCGTCTTGGGGCCCTCTTGGAGGCCTCTTGGGCCATTTCGGGATTGTCCTGGGGGCCTCTTGGGCCGTTTTGGAGCGTAGGAAAGCCGAAAAGGCCAGAACGCCAAAATCTCACGAAAACCTTGCGTCAGTCAGTGATGCGTTCCTCTTGGGGCCCTCTCGGAAGGCCTCCTGGAGACCTCTTAGGCGCCTCGGAGGCCTTCTGGGCCGTGCTGAGGCCATCGTGGGCGTCCTGGGCCGACCTTTGGGCGTCTCGGGGCCCTTTTCCGTCCTTGGAGGTCGCGCGGGGCCCTCGTGGCCCGCCTTGAGGCCCCCGTGGGCCCCAAGGAGGCACGCCGGGGAGGCACGCGGGAGCCCAGGGCCCAGGGGGCACGCGCCGAGCTTGGGGAGACTCGAGAAGTCGGGGCCTGGGCTCGGGGCGGGGCTGAGGCTCCAAGGGTCCTCCTCCTCCTCCTCCTCCTCCTCCTCCTCCTCCTCCTCCTCCTCCTCCTCCTCCTCCTCCTCCTCCTCCTCCTCCTCCTCCTCCTCCTCCTCCTCCTCCTCCTCCTCCTCCTCCTCCTCCTCCTCTCAAGTAAAGGGACCACTCCATGGCCAGAGGCACGGTGGCGGATGAACAACTTCCTCCCCGTCTCGCCCCGAGGCGTGTCGGCAGGACGGGCCACGCGTTTCGCCGGAGACCCCCCTCACACTCCATGGCACTGAAGTTTTAAGAGTACGGAGCAGCTTCACGGATGGAGGGCGGGCCGTTTTCAACATGCGGTCCAGGAATGGCGTTATGCCACGGCTGATGATTATCGGGCGGTTGTTTTCCAACAGGGCAGTCCCCGCAGTGAAAGATCTTGTACGGAACTATGACGAGGAAACTTGGAGGGAGGGGGCATTGCAGCATCATGATGCATCTTAGATTTGCAACGGTCCTCCTCCTCTTTTTCCTCCTGCCTGATCCTCATCCTTCTGCGTCGCCCTCCTCCTCATCCTCCTCCTCCACCTCCTCCTCCTCCCTGATCCTCATCCTCCTGCGTCGTTCTCCTCCTCATCATCATCCTCCTCCTTCTCCCCTCCCTGATCCTCCTCCCCTCCCTGATCCTCATCCTTCTGTGTAGTTCTCCTTCTCCTCCTTCTCCTCCTCCTCCTCCTCCTCCACCTCCTCGTCCTCCACCTCCTCGTCCTCTTCATGCTCTCTCCTCCTCCTCTCCTCCTCCTCCTCCTCCTCTCTCCTCCTCCTCCTCCTCCTCTCCTCCTCCTCCTCCTCCTCCTCCTCCTCCTCCTCCTCCTCCCCCTTCTCCTCCTCCTGCTCCTCCCCCTCGTGCCCCTCTTTAGTTTGCGACAATTCCAAGGATTCGTACGGTGAAAGTCCCAGGAGTCATGTTAGGGCACGATTAAAGACTACCAGGACGCACCGGTCACGTAGATCCGCGGTGCAGAAGACCTAGGGGCTGCGTTCTGGCACTAGGATTGTCAGGACATAGCAGTCACGTTGATCCGCGGCGCTAAAGTCCCAGGAATGGCGTTATGCCACGGATGATGATTCTCAGACGGTTGTTTTCCAACAGGGCAGTCCCCGCAGTGAATTGTACGGACCTATGACGAGGAAATTTGGAGGGAGGTGGTATTGCAACATCATTATGCATCTTGGGTTTACACTGGTCCTTCTCCTCCTCTTCTTCCTCCTCCTCCTCCTGCCTGATCCTCATCCTCCTGCGTCGTTCTCCTCCTCCTCCTCCTCCTCATCCTCGTTCTCCCCCCTCCCACATCATCATCCTCCATCCTCCTCAGCCCTCCCTATCATCTCTCCCTCCTACCCTTCACTCACAGATGCCTCCCTCCCTGCCTCGCTCTTCCCACTCTCCCCCCCCCCCGCAGGTGCGCCGGCGTTCTGCGCCACGATCCCCAAGGCCTGGAGCGCGGCCAGTGGAGAGCGGCGGGCGTCGAGCGAGGAGGAGGAGGAGCAGCAGCAGCAGCAGCAGCAGGAGAGGCAAGGAGCGAAGAAGAAAAGGAAAAGGAGGAGCAGGAGGAGCAGGAGGCGAAGGAGCGGAAGGAGGGGGGGGGGGGCGAGGAAGGAAAGAGAAGAGAGGATTTGGCAGGAACGGAGCAAGGAGGAGGAAGGGGGGGAGGAGGACCAGCAGCAGTCCACCTTTCCATCGGTTCAGGTTTCGCAAGGAGGGGGGAAGGAAAACAAGAATGAGGAGGTGCCTAGAGAAAGAGGAGGAGGAGGAGGAGGAGGAGGAGGAGGAGGAGGAGGAGGAGGAGGAGGAGGGAGAGGAGGAGGGGGAGGAACATCTGACGGGAGGAGGAGGAGGCGGAAGAAGAGGCCGAGGAGAAGGGAGAGGGCGGAGGGGAAGCACCCCTCCGGGCCTGCTGCTGCGTGCGCCTGGCCCGAGGGGACTTTGGGCTGGCAGACGATGGCAGCGCAGGCCGCCTGCGCGCCAGGCGCGGCCTCGGCGGGCGGGCGGCGTCGGCGTGGCAGGCGGGCGGCGCTTGCCGCTGCTGTGCGCAGCGGCGGCCCGTGCGCGACGCCCCGCCCGGCGAAGGGCACGCCCACGGTGGCGTGCCCGGCGTGGGGCGCCGCGGGGACGGCGCGCAGGGTGCAGCTTCAGAGACCTTGGCCGTGTCCTCGGTGCCGGCCAGCAGCCGCGTGAGGCGTCGGAGGCGGGACACGGCCCGGTGCACGCGTTCGTCGGCGGTGTCGGGGGCGGGAAAGAGGGGGTTGATGACTAGGGGGGAGCAATATATCACGGCGGGGGCCGTGATATTTCCCCAGATTTCGTGGCGCCTCTTCTTGTTTCATTACGTCCCTGGCCCCCTCCCTTGGGCCGAGCACATGCCGCCGGCCATGATTTCCAGCCCCCCCCTCTTGGACGCCCCCCTCTTGGCCGCTCCCGAGTGTCCTCGGTGCCGGCCAGCAGCCGCGTGAGGCGTTGGAGGCGGGACATGGCCCGGTGCACGCGTTCGTCGGGCGGTGGCGGCCGGGTTGAGCTCGTCGCGCAACGGGTCGCTGGCAACGTGGATGTAGCTTCCGATCGTCTCGAGCTCGGGTTGGACTTTGAGCTGTGCGCTGTGAAGCGTGAGGGCGACCACCTGAGCATGGAGCTCTGGTCCAACGCTCATGCCACCACCTTGACAGGGCGGTGCTTGACTCCAGAGGCGGTCAAACAGCACGGTCTCATGGAGAGACCTGCCTAGCTCTGCATCCGTGGGGGCCGTAGAGTTGCCGTCATCGACGTACGTCGTGCTTTGTGAACGCGGGACGTACCGATGCTGGCGGTTGGTCCAGATGCACATGAAGAGTATGATGTCGCCGATACAGCAGAAGCTCCCCTCGAGGCGGCCGTTGGTGCGCACCAGGTGGGGGGGGGGAAGTGGCTCCACCCATGCGGATGCACCTGCGGTGGCTGGCGTAGATTTCGCATCGCACCGCCATGATGTCAGGAGGGCAACCGGCGTGGAGGGCGAGGTTGGGGTGGACATCGATCACCAGGTAGGCGAAACATTTCGGTCGGTCGAGGGCGGCGCCGAGATAAAAGAGAGAGAGAGGGGGGGGAAAAAAGTGTGAAAGAGAGAGGGAGAGAGAGAGAGAGAGACAGACAGACAGACAGACAGACAGACAGACAGACAGACAGACAGACAGACAGACAGATAAAGAAATAAAGAAATTCTATACAAGTACGCCCGCCCACCCCAGGGCACCCCCCACCTCGATGACATGCTGGGCAAATCCTCTCACAGGGAACCCCAGGAGGGCCTCGAGACGGCCCAGGACGGCTCCGAGACACCTCACAAGAGCTGTCAGACCGCCCAGGACATTTTCCCGACGGCCACGAGACCCCCACGAGCGCCCAAGGCAGTGCCAAGAGGCCTCCAAGAGGCCCTCAACACCGCCCAAGAGACCTCCAAGGAAGCCCTCGAGAAGCCAAAATCATTGAAACACCGAAGGACAAATGTCTGGCCTCTGCCTTCTCGCACTTTCGCCTCCGATGCGCTTCCGAGGCTTGCGCATGATCCCCACGAGAGTTCCAAGGTGCCTCCAAGAGACGCCCCAAGAGGCCACCAAGACGCTCGAAGAGGCACCCACGAGGCCCCAAAGAGGCTCCAATAAAAGGCTCCGAAAAGCCCCAAGGATCCGCCCAAGAGTCCCCCACGGGCTCCCAGAAGCCCAAAGAGCGCCCAAAGGACGCCCAAGAAACCCCCGGGAGGCCCCCAACAGGCCCCACGAGACGCCCGCAACAGGCCCCAGGAAGGTATTGAAGACACCCTAGAGCCGCCCCCGAAGGAGGAGGGAGGAGGGAGGAGGGAGGGAAGAGGGAGGAGGGAGTAGGGAGGACTGCCACAGGACGGCCTCTCTCCTCATCCTTCCTTTCTCCCTGATCCATCTATCCTGCTCCTTTTTCGCCGTTGTGTCTCTTCTCCTCCTCCCTCCACCTTATCTCTCCTTCACTCGTTCCTCCGTCCGCCTCCCTCACCCGGCTTCCTGCCTCACGAAGTGGTAGGAGCCTTACCATGAGGAGAAAAACTACAAAATGTATGTTTCTTTGAGTCCGACCCCCCCCCCCAGAATGCGTTTGCGTCTCCCCCATCCCTCGCTGCCCGGTCCCATTGATCTCTCTCCTGTTTCCCGTTTCACGTCGTTCTCTTTCTTCTGCCCCATTTGGGTGCTGAAGACACCAGGAGGTTGGCACGCACAGACCTTGACGCATTCTCTCACCTCATCCCTCACTCACGCACAGGCCCTGGCGACGGGCGGCGACGAGGCGGCGACGGGGCGGTGACGGCGACAAAGTAGCAACCCAACCAGCCCGCAGGGTCAGTTCTTCAGACAAGAAGGAAGCCCAAAATTGCAAGCATCGTTTGCGGAATATGTTTATATGCATAAACATATATTTATATATGTAATGACATATGCATATAATACATACCTACAAATACATAATTACGTACGTACGTACGGATGCACGTGTATACGTACATTATATTGGCCTACCTTCATACCTTCATGTTTGCACACATACATACAAATATACAAACAACCAATCAAACAAACAAGCATGCGCGCAAATATACATATGTATACACAGACATACATATCTACATGCATACATGCATGCATGCATACATACATACATACATACACATGCATACATGTAGGTATGCATGCATGCCTACCGACCCACATACATACATACACGCATGTATACGTACATACATGCACAGATGCGCGTGCATGTAATTATAGACATACACACATGTACAACAATGTATACGTAAAGGCATGCATGCATGTACACCTGCATGCATGCGTACATACACGCAGGCATACAAATATACGTGCATGCAGTCGTGCATGCATGCATACACATGCATGCACACATGTACGCAGACATGCATGCATACAGCCACGCATACATGCATACATAGATGGACACATACATACGTATGTGCATACATACATACATACATGAATGCATACAAACGTACATACAAGTGATTATATAAATGTGCACAAACATGCACACTCATATACGTACATATATACCTACATACATACATACATACATACATACATGCATGCATGCATGCATACATACATACATACATACATACATACATACATACATACATACATACATACATATACACATACATACGTGCATATGTGCGTATATATCCACGTATATCATGAGCACCACACACACCGACCGGGGGTTCGACACCTCGCAACCATCTCTTGGCATTTTTTCATACCCCCTCCAAGGGGCCTCCAGGAGGCCTCAAGAAGACCCAAGAGCCCTCCCAGACAGCCTAAGATACCCCCAAGACGGCCTAAGAGGGGCCCAAGAGGACCCAAAGACGATCCAAGAGCGCTCCAAGAGCGCTCAGGATGGCCTCAGCACGGCCCAAGAGGCCTTCAAGACGCCCCAAGAGAGCTCCCAGCGCGTCAAGAGGCCCTCAGGATACCCAAAAAACAGATTTCCCTTTGGTCTTGGAAGGATTTGACCGCTGTCGCCTTCAATAGCTTCCGGCGACCCAAGACAACCCCAGACGCCTCCCCGAGACCCCCAAGAGAACGTCCTGACGGCCCTGGAGGGCCTCCAGAAGGCTCAAGATGGCCCCGAGACGGCTAAGAAGCCCCGATGACAGTCCAAGAGGGGCCTACAGAGGGGGGACTCCGAGCTGCATGCAGTTCGAGCCCTCCGCCACAAGGTGAGCCCCGAGGCCGCCAAGAGGCCCCCAAGATGCTCCTAAGAGGCCCCTACGAGGCGGCAAGAGGCTCCCAGGAGGTTCAAAAAAGAGGAGAAGAGGCCCTCAAGAAGTCTCGAGGGCTTCAACACTAATTCCAAGAGCCCTCCAAGAGGCATCCCAAGAGGCCCATACAGGTATCCAAGAAGCCTCTGACCCACAACCCAGGGATGGTCGCAAGATGGGCTGGGCGGCAACTTGAGCAAAAGAAGAACAAGTGTTGATTTCTTGTTTCCTCAGGTTTGCCCAAACCCGGTCCAAGAAAGCCGCCAGATCGCCCAACATGCCCCGACTTGCAAAGATGGCAAGATGGTTAACAAGATCGTGCCAGAGAGCCCGGCATGGCTCCAAGTTCCTCCTTCTCCCATTCCACATCTCTCTCCTTCATTCCTTCCTCCCACGCCCCGCTTCCCGACCAATTAAAAACAAAGCTCCCCCACTTGAACAAAAAGGAGTTCCCACAATTCCATACTTGTTTCAAGTTGGCCCTTCCCTCCATTCACTCGGCTGTCGCAAGCGTGTTCCACAATGCGCCTCCTTCTCCTCCCGCCCTCGCTCTTCGTTACACCTTCTCTGATTATCTTCACTTCTTGAGCTTCCTCCTTCTCCCGTTCCACATATCTCTCCTTCACTCGTTCCTCCCACGCCCCACTTCCCGACCAACTAAAAGGAAGAATACCAGCCAGCGTTGACTCCAAATAGATTAGACGGTTCAGCTCAAGGAATCAGAGGAATCAAGCATTCTTGGAATCCGTAACTCAGCAAGCAAGCAAGCGTGCAAGCAAGCGCGCAAGCAAGCAAGCAAGCAAGCGCGCAAGTGAGCAAGCACACAAGCAAGCAAGCATTGAAAACATAGGCGTTAGGGGGGAGGCATAGGCATCTGCATAGCCATAGCCATAGCCAAAGGAATTGGGGGATCATAGGGGTTAAGGGGGGGGGGGGCAACGGACCAATTAGTAGGGTTTGAGTTAGAACTCCTATTTGGAGAACAACCACAAAAAGACAAATTCATATGTGTTTCAAGTTGCCCCCCGTCTCTATTCATTCGGCTGGCGCGAGCGAGTCCCACAATGCGCATCCTCCTCCTCCCGCTCTCGCTCTTCGTTACCCCGTCTTCATTTCTCTCCTCTTCTTGGGCTTCCTCCTTCCCCCGTTCCACATATCTCTCCTCCTTCCTCCCTCGCCTCGCTTCCCGCCTGACTAAATGGAATGCGGCCCCCACTTGAAGAAAATAATACTTTCCAGCAATCATTGCTTTTTCAAATTGCCCCCGCTCTCCATTCACTCTGGCGCCTGGCGCGGGCGTAAGAGCCTCCTTCAGCAGCTCCAGAGGGTCACAGACAGCTCGTGAGCGTTCCAAGAGCGCCCAAGATGGTTGCCAGATTGCAGAGCGGAGGAACCGGAGGAGGGCGAGAAGATCGTCAAGGATTGATATTGGGTTATCGCGGCAAGCATTCTTCTGAATGTGTGTAGATTGTGAGTGCGCGCGAACCGCGCCCATACATACATACATACATACATACATACATACCTACAGGCATACATACATACATACATACATAGATATATACATACATACACACATGCATACATGCATGCATGCATACATGCAAACATGCATACATGCATACATACATAGATACATACATACATACATGTATGCATGCGTGCATACATACATGCATATATATATATATATATATGCATGCATACATACATAAATGCACATACATGCAATCATACCTACATTCAAACATACATACATAGTTACATACAAACATGCATAGATACATATGTACATGTATGCATATATACATGCATACATGCATGCATATATGTATATATATATGCATACATACATAATTATACATACATACCCAGACATACATGCATGCATGTATGCATACACACATACACACATAGATACATGCATGCATACATACGTACGTACGTACGCATGTAAGCACATACATACATACATACATACATACATACATACATACATATATATACATATATACATACAAATATACATACATACATACATACATACATACATACATACACACACACATGCATGCATACATGCATATCTGCATGCATGCATACATGCATGCATGCATACATCAAACGTACGTGCATACATACATACATATAAACATGCATAGTTGCGTGCATAGTTACATGCATGCATGCATACATGCATATAGCGGGATACAGGGTCGGCTGCTCCAGCCAGGTGCCTCGACTTTCCATGGGGGCCCCGTGCCTCTGAGGCCTCTCCCCAACGGCCCCAGAGGCGTGCCAGACGGCCCCGAGGCGGGCTAAGAGAGCCCACAGGGGCCCCCAAGACGATCGAAGAACGACTCAAATCGCTGACGGAGGCGCTCAACAAGCACCAGATGGCCTCCTGAAGGCCCAACAGGCCTCCAGGACGCCCCAGGATGCCTCCAAGAGCACTCCCGCAAGAGTCCCAAGAACAAAACACATCGCTGATGTTCTCTAACGGTTTGACCTTTTCTGGTTTCTCCATTCTCAGACGGCGCAAGAGGCATCCGAGATCGCCCCAGCCAGGACCGCCTCAGACGCCCCCCAGCGGGTGCGTGCCGATGCAGCCCCTGGGATTCCGAAGACGGCTCCCGAGGCACCTCCGAGGCGTCCCAGACGGCCCCCAGACGGGCCAAGAGAGCCCCATAGGGTCCCCGACACACTCCAAGAACGCTCCGAACCGCTGACAGAGGCGTACAAGACGACCCAAGATGCCTTCAAGAGCACTCCCACGAGGGCCCGCGCGGCCAAGGAGAGCGCCCAGCGGGCTCCTACAGCAGCGCGAGTTAAGTCACGCGAGAGAGCGCTCGCGTGACGATGACCACGATGATACTTCTGATGGTTATGGTGATGGGGGTAATGATGATCCTGGTGCTGATAACGATGGTGGTGATGACGCTGATTACGACGACGATGATGGTGATGCCAGTGATGGTGATGGAGATGATGATGGTGATGGTGATGGTGCTCATGAGGATTACGATGTTCTTAGTGGCGCCAGTGACGATAATGGTGACGATCAGGACTTTGACAGTGATGACAATTATGATTCCTCGTGCCCTTCGATGCAGCGGCCGCCGACGCTTGTGGACCCCCCCGCATGGGCTAGAGCTTGAGCGCGCACGAACCGCGTCCGATGGTTATGGTACACATATGCGTTTACACAAAAAGCAAGGTGTGCATGTATATATACGCAAAAACAAACCGAAACACAAAACATAACCCAGCGCCACCCCAATTAGATGAATGGCCTATATTGCATACGCGCATTGGTTGACATTGCTTGGCGTTGCTCGGCGTTGTTTGGCGTTGCTTGGGGCTGCTTCGAAATAAGGCCAAGCAACCTGGGGAACGCGCTAAGGAAGCAAGAAATGCAGTAATGTAACCAAAAACAAGCAACCCTGGGCAACACCACATCAAGGAAGCAAAACCAAGCAACCCCAGGGAAGGCCACAGTAAGGAAAGAAGACCAAGCAACCCCAAGGAACCAAGACCAAGGAACCAATGAAAAAAATCAAGGAGCCAAGGCAAGGCGTAAAGAAAGACCAAGAAACTCAGGCAAAGCCTTGTGACAATCAAGAGCAGAGAACCCCGAGGAACCCCATGGTAAGGAAACAAGACCAAGCAACCCAGGGGAACCCTGGCGTGACTACGTGCGGCACCCACCAGTTTCGCCACAAACACGGAAGAATGTTCTAGGTCAAGCCGAAATGGGGAAAACATGCAAACAGAACACGCAACTTTAGAAGGAAAGAGAGAGAGAGGGATAGAGACAAACAGAGAGAGAGAGGAGAGAGAGAGAGAGAGAGAACAAAAAAATAACGCGGATTCACAAATGCGGGGAGAGGGACGACCGGGCAGACGACGACACCCAGCGCTACCAGGCTCAAGCTCGGCGTGCCCACATGAGTCCGGCTCTCGGCCCGCGCGCCCTGCCGGGCGCATGGCCCCGCGCTTGCATAGGTGCGCGCCGGTGCGCTCCCCGCCGCGGGTCCTTCACGGCAGGCTCAAGACCCAGGGCCGCCGGGAGCCGGCCCGTCAGGTGCCCGCGCCCCGTGCCGCCGCCGCTGCGGCAGCACTCCAGGCCCCGTCGGGCCCCGCTCCTGCAACCGCGCGGGTTGTGTTGCCGGTCGCCCAAGGGCCTTCCGAGGCCCCTGGCTGCGCCGGAGGGCGCCGGGCAGTCTTGCACCGCTGTGCCCACGGGCAGCGGCAGCGCGCTCGGCTGCCTGCGTGCTGATGCAGACCCCCGCGGGGTCCAGGCCACTGCTTGTGGTGCTCCGCGCGAGCCTGGCCCCGCTGAGGCCTGGTCGACGTACTGGGCCGTGGTGGGCAGTTTGCGCAGTGCTGCCGCCAGACGGAACGTCGACATGATGACGGCGCTGAGCCGGGACAGGCGGTGCTCCTTCGGGCACCCAGATGGCGGCCCGCCCCGCGAGGTGCTGCAGGCCATGAGCGAAGCTCGTGCTCGAGGTGCGGACCTGCCCCGGCTGGCCGACACGGTGGTTGAGAGCCGGTTTCTGTGCAAAGCGGTACCGTCTACATTGATTACATACGCGTCGCATCTCCGTATGGTTGCATGGGCTTGCGAGCTCCTGGGTGAGCCCCCGCTGGGGTGCAGTGTGCAGCACACTCGCCGCGTCGCGGTGGTGTGTGCGCGCGCGTCAACGCAGCGTGGTTGGTTGAGCGCGTGGGCCCTGGCTCACCAGGTAGCTGGCGTGCCGTGGCAGGGTGACCAAGATGTCATTTTGAAAGGCATAAGGCTCGGCACCGCAAAGTGCCGGACGCCCGCACTGCCGAGGCAAAAGGTTGATCGCCGGTTTTTGCGGCGTTTGCTCCGCCATTCGATGGCGCACCAGCGACAGTGGTGGTGCATCATCGCCGTCTTGGCATACAATTTTCTTTTTGCGGATGCCCTCTGAGTTGTTCGCGCAGTGCCATCGTGATCTTGTACAGGTCGCTGGGGGGCTATTCATGTATGGCCCCATCCGGCGAAAGCAGCGCGTGGATCTGTGCACCTTTGATGCCTTTTGCTTGTGCGACACAGATGGGGGCATCTGCTTGCACACTTGGCTTCCTGTGTGGGACCATGCGATCGCAGCTGGGGGCCCTCCGTTCGGCGGGCATACGCCTGCGACGTGGACGGCCGAATTCCGACGCCACTTGCAAGCCATCGGGGTCGCCAGCCCCGAAGTGCGGTTTGGGCACGATGTCTGGCGCGGAGCTGCGAGCGACGTCTTTGCGGCCTCTGGAGTCGAAGCCATGCTTTCCCGTGGCGGTTGGCGTTCTGTCACGTCCGCGCGACCGTACGCGTCGGGCGACGAGGTTGCAGCTGGCTTGCTCGTGCAAGGGGTCATCGATGATTCGGGGCCCGAGAAATGAGCGCGGCCACGTGGGCGCGTTTGCCCGCTGCACCGTGGCCACCCCCCTTTTTCGGTTCCATTGGCACTGGGGTTGGGATGTGACCTCGTGCGCGCGACTTCGCCAATGGAGAAAAGAACGCGCAGGAGGAGGATTAGGAGCAGGAGCTAATGCGGATTCAGAAATGCGAAGCGCAGTTAGTCTCTCCGCCCCCTGCCTCCACACTTGCATGCATCCGTCTCACTTCCCCCTCTGCTCCCTTGTCTTCTCCGCAGCCTTTCTGTGTCACAGGAGGGGCCGCTTGTCCCGCCTTCCCACCCTCTTTCTCCCTCTGGCGCCGCTGCGCCATGAGGCCGGGGTGTGACCTCGTGTGCTTGGCCAATGGAGAAAAGAACGCGTAGGAGGAGGATTAGGAGCAGGAGCTAACAGTGCGGAGAGAGAGGGACAGAGATGCAGAGAGAGAAAGAGAAAGAGAAAGAGAAAGATATAGAGATAGCTATATGTGCAAAAAGAGAGAGAGAGAGAGAGAGAGAGAGAGAGAGAGAAAGAGAGAGAGAGAGAGAGAAAAATAAAAAATAACTAAAGAACATGCACGAAGAGAGAGAGAGAGAGAGAGAGAGAGAGAGAGAGAGATGCAGGAAGAGACGAAGTAGACTGGCAGCGGAGGTGGGGGGGGCGGGACACGAGGAAGTGCTGCCCGTCGGCCGTGGCGGCGCCCACCCCCGGAGGCGAGAGCGGGCGGGCGTTTCGCGCCCCGCACCCCGGCGGCCGCGTCCAGCGCCCAACCCCCCGCCGAGCCCGCGGCGGAGCCCGGCAGGACGCGTATTTGTCTCTGTCTTGTTCGGCCCCTCCGCCGTCCGCCCTTCCAGTCCTCCTCCTCCTCCTCCTCCTCCTTCTCCTCCTCCTCCTCCTCCTCCTCCTCCTCCTCCTCCTCATCATCATCATCCTCAGCCTCAGCCTCCTCCTCCTCCTCCTCCTCCTCCTCCTCCTCATCTTCAATAGCATCATCATCATCACCATCATCATCAGCAGCATCATCATCAGCATCACCATCATCATCATCACAATCATCATCGTCATCATCATCATCATCATATCATCATCATCATCATCAGCAGCATCAGCATCATCATCATCATCTGCGCCCTCCCCCTCCTCCTCCTCCTCCTCCTCCGCCTCCTCCTCCTCCTCAGCCTCCTCCTCCTCCTTTTTGTTTTTCTGGGGGGGCCAGACCTTACGCTTTCGCACGTGGCGTTCTTGAAGTGCGGCAAAGAAAGTAAAGTGCAAACGACTCGGCGCAAAGGGTACCTGGCAGGCGCCGCGGCTAAGGCCGTAAATAGAGAGAGTGAAAAGCATAGGTAGAATAGTAGCCGCCCGCCAGGTAAAGCAGCATGTACCTTAGTGGTGAAGCCCAGAGCAAGAGTAAACCCTGGAATACATTGAGAATGGCAATGTTCATTAGGTAATTGCTGCAATCAGTGCAAGAGTGCAGAGGGCGCCGCAGTGACTGTGCAGTTCTAGGGTTGCTGCCCAGGGTTTTGGTTGACTCCAAACCGTATGTGAGTGCCCTCCACCACAACCATCGTCCTCTAGTGACCACCGCAATCCGCCACCAACCCACCAGTCAGAGTAGGCAGGTCATACGTTGCAAGGCTGGCTCAGGCAATGATGGTTGGCCTTGTGGCTTGGAGCCTCTCATGGCCGGGAATAGCTACAAAAAAGTGGCGTTGATCTGCCAAAGTGCAGACGAGGCAACAGATAGAGGAAGCATTGCGCATTCCAACACTCCCGAAGAGTACTACTGTGAGTACGTGTAACATGGAGGGGATGGGGTGGTGCCGTTGCGAGGAAAAGTAGAGGAGTGGGTCACGTGAGCTGCCGAGTGCAGCATCAAAAGAAAGACACAGCATAGTGTGGCAGTTGCAGGGTTGCAGCGCAGTGTTTTTTGGATTTACCCCGAATCACCTCGGTATTAGGACCCTCGTGCTTTTTTTGTGCTGTTCTTCTCGGGTTTTGCACGAACCCTCCCTTATTGTCCAGCCTGTCCATTCGTGTGATAACGTGTCGCAAGGCTGGCCTGTTTAGGCTGGCCTATGAAGTATAAAAATCGTGCCCTATCTGTGGGCCAGGGTTTTATGGTTGACCCTTAACCTTGGAAATTACATTAGGAAGGAGCGAACTCCTCCTCGCCTCCCTCCTCCTCCTCCTCCTCCTCCTCCTCCTCCTCCTCCTCCTCTTCCTCCTCCTCCTCCTCCTCCTCCTCCTCCCACCCGCGCTTCTGCCTCTCGCGCCTCAATACGTCTTTGGAGCGCCCCCCCCGTCGCCGACCGGCCTCTACACCAGCCTCGTGCCCACTGGCCACCTCGCACCCGCGCCCCAAGAAAGTTGTTTGTTTCCCCTCTCCCTCGGGGACGTCCGAGGGGAGGCGGTGACGACGCGGGAGAGCTGGGCGCGCATGCCGCGTTCCAGAGAGAAGGCCTCGGCCTTCGAGGCTCGAGGCCTCACGACGTCTTCGCCGGCCCTCGGCGATCTGCTCCACCAGCTGCGCCTCGCCGAGAGCGCTCCGGGGGGGAGGGGGGGGGGAAGGGCGGAGCGCCCCGCACGGCCGCCGGAGACCACGGGGCGACGGCCCGGAAGCCACGGGGCGGGGGGTACTCGAAGGAGGAGGAGGAGGAGGAGGAGGAGGAGGAGGAGGAGGAGGAAGAGGAGGAGGAGGAGGAGGAGGAGGAGGAGGAGGAGGAGGAGGAGGAGGAGGAGGAGGAGGCGCGAGGGCCGACGCCGCTCGGCTGAACAAGGAATAGGGGAAACGCCCACCGTGCTGGCATGCAGGGGAGGCACTGTGCCACGAAGCATTTTCTCTTGGGTCTCGAGGGTTCTGCCTGTGGAAGGCGTGGCGCTCCCGCACCAGAAGCCGAGGGGCGTCCTGGGGTCTCAGGGATGGCTTTCTTGTGGGAGGTTCCTTGTGGGCTGGCCCCTCCTGTCCTCGAAGAAAGAACAAGTAGCATAAGCACAAGCTGTCGGAGCTCCGCGCGCGTTTCTCGAATCGGCGCTGAGCCCCGTGGCGGCGCCTCCGGCGCCGCCCCTGGCTCGCTCCGCGCGCCAGGGAGGGATATACAGCGCCGATCTAAGAGATCCGTGCGGAGCTCCGAAAGTGTCTGTCTATGCCGCTTGCTGCTCCTCGAGATGCGGTCAGGAACGCTCATTTAGCGTGTCGCTCCTCGGGTTCTGGCCCACCACGCCTCGGCGCGACACGCTTACCACGTCCCAGTCCCCAGGCGTCAACGTCTCGAGCCTTTCCCAGTTTCCCGCCCCGCGGAGCGGAGCGACACGCTATACGCTTGTTCGGCATAACGCGCCGCCAGGGCCGCCGCGACACGCTAAGCAAAAGTTCCCGACCGTATCATGGCCAGGGCCATGGAGTCTCCGCGGATGTCACGCCCCCCCTTTTGCTATTGTGGCATACTTTTCTGTTCCGCATGATTCGTCACATTATGAGTGATATCATGCTTATTACTCATATCACTATTGCAGGTCCTCGGTGCAGTACCGTTGGGCCACTCTGGCGCGCTCCGCGCGCCAGGGAGGGTGGCCGGGCACCAAACCGAGAAACCCACGCGGACCTCAGAAAGTTTGCTCTGAGGAGGGCCAGTCGAGCCCGCGGCGGCCCTCGTGCTGTCCGTGCTTCTCTCCCTGGGTCTCCGGGAGGCTCCTCGCCGCCACGGCTGGCTACACCTCGCCAAACTGGGCGAGGAGGGCGGGAGAGCCGCCGTTGTCTCAACGGGCCCTCCTCCGGTTTCCTCCCCGTGCGCCCTTCGGGGGGGCGGAGCGATGAGGGAAGAGGGAGGCGGGAGGAGGGTGTCCCGAACGTCCAACAGGGGGAGGGGAAGGAGGAGGAGGAGGAGGAAGAGGAGGAGGAGGAAGAGGAAGAGGAGGAGGACGAGGAGGAGGTCGAGGATAGTCAATGGCACCGCTGGCCAAAGCTTTGATTTACCCGCAGCAACACCAAGAGGACATGCGAATTGATCCGAGGTGCGTTGCGAGGAGCGGAGGAGGAGGAGGAGCAGGAGCTACAGCAACAGGAAGAGGAGGAACTCGTCTCGTGCAAAGGATGCTCAATGTTTGCAAGGAAGGATGCGCACCAGGCTTGCGACGGAGCTTGGTCGGGCAGTTGTGCCTTCAGTGTTTGCGCGCTGGTGGATCGTGCAGTGGAGGAGGAATTTCAGAAGGAGGAAGAGGTGACGATGGGGAGACCCGCCTCCGCGCTTCGTGAAAGATCTTAAAAGGGACAAAGTGAAAAAAACAAGACAAAACTGATATAGTTTTGGGGCAAGGTTCTACCTATAGGGGGCCCTGACCGGAGTCGGGGAAGCAGGAGGATGCGGAGAAGGTGTGGTATTGGGCACGAGGAGGAGGAGGAGGAGGAGGAGGAGGAGGAGGAGATGAAGGGGAAATCTGCTGGCACTGGCCGTGCTGCGGCGCACTCGTGATGGCGATGCCGTAGCGGCCACGTTGATGGCGGTCGTTATGCGGCGGTGCTGGTGCTGCTGCTGCTGCTGCTGCTGCTGCTGCTGGTGCTGCTGGTGGTGCTGGTGGTTGGCTGGTGGTGGTGGTTGGCTGGTTGTGGTGGTGGTGCTGTTGGTGGTGGTGGTGCTGTTGGTGGTGGTGGTGGTGGTGGTGGTGGTGCTTGGCTGGTGGTGGTGGTGCTTGGCTGGTGGTGGTGGTTGGCTGGTGGTGGCTGGCTGGGGATGGTGGACGCGGCGGCCGTGGATGGTGGCAGAGGCAGGCGGCGCCCTCCAGACGGGGCCACGCCTTCGGCGCCACCTCGCCTCCGGCGGGAGGGCGGACAGGAGGCCGGCGGGAGTGCAGCGGCGGCGGGTCTGCCAGCGAGGGCTGGCGGAAGGCCTCGCGGAAGCTCAGACGAGGCGTCAGCATTCTGGGATTCGGCGTTCTTGCGAAGAAGGGGGAACGCCACGAGCAGAAACTTTTGGCGCTCCGCGCGGGTTGCTTGGATCCGCGCTGGGCCCACCCGGCTGCGCCTCCAGCGCCGCCTCTGGCGCGCTCCGCGCGCCAGGGAGGGGGGGTCCAGCGCAGATCCAAGAAATCCGCGCGGAGCGCCGAAAGTCATGTGTATGCCGTTTTTTTCTATTCCCGGAGTCGGCCAGATGGCGGGTGGCGGGCAGCTGTGACGGTGGACGGCGCGATGATGCCGGGTGACGGCGATGATGGCATTGATGGGCCAAAAGGGTATCGACAGGGGCGCATTTGGTCGCGAAGACGCTAGCGGCGTGAATTGGCTGGTAGTAGAGGCGAAAGGGCGGATGCACACGGCGCGGGCGCACGCGCACCTCGTCAAGAAACGTCGTCTCACGCTCATCCTACACCCGACAGCGTGCGATCGCATTGGTGGGGTCGCGCGTGCTGCCTCGGCTTCATCGGTCAACACCTCCCTGACCCACGAGGACCCGGGCATGCCCAGATTGAGGGGGCAGGGGGATGAGCGCCTGCCACGCGAGGTGCTCACCAGTGCGCGAACGCGGGGACCACGCAGGGAGAAGCACGCGGTGCTCGAAGTGGGCCGGTTGCACATGATAGGTTCCTTGAGATCCGACGGCGCGAAAAAATGCAACATCGCAAAAGACCACGCCCAGAGCCCCAGACCCCCTCGTTCTGCGCCAGCTTTCGAGCCGGATCGATCTGGGAGGGTCCTGGGGCCCGAAACGGGGCGAAGACGTCCGGCTCGAAAAAATGCAGTCGCCAGGATTTCACGGTCTCCGCCACCGACGCCGTGATCCGGTTCCCGCACCGATTTTTTTTGTGACGCGTGCACGTGCCTCTCCAGGGCTGGACCCAAACGGTGTTTTAGCGATTTCGTGGGCCGTTTTCGTTTCGACTTCGTTTTGCGGCAGCGGGCGGGTTGAAGACGAAACGAGGGAAAACGAAAACAGAACGAAAACGAAAAACTCCGAAAATGCCGTTCAGGTGACGCGCGCACGTGCCTCTCTGCAGGGCTGGACCTGAACGTTGTTTTCCGTCTTGTCTTCGTTTTGTTGTTCGTTTTGCCGTGCCTGCTTTCCTGCACCTCCCCCCCAAAAGGCAGAACAGAACAGGGCCGAAGTCCAGCAAAGCTGCCCAGGTGTTCGGCTTGGCTGCGTCGGGCCCGGCGGGTTGCCTGGAGGCCGCGTGCGCTCCGCGGCCGGAGTTGTGGAGAGATGCGGTGGCTCGCGCCTCCTCCTCCCTCCTCCTCCTCCCTCCTCCTCCTCCTCCTCCTCCTCCTCCTCCTCCTCCTCCTCCTCCTGCAGATGTACATTGTCGTCCCCCACGCGACCCACCCGCGACCCACCCGCGACCCACCCCGCGACCCACCCCGCGACCCACCCCGGGAGCCGCCCCGCGCCCGCCCCCTCACGCTTGCCCGCATCTGCGGCGTTTGGGTCCGGTCCAGCCCTGCCTCTCTGCCCGGGTCTGGGGTCGTGTTTTTGCCTCGGGCCCGGCGGACGGAGGGGGAGGTTGCGTGCGATCGGCCTGGCTAGAGCTCGGGAGCACCGCACGGTGGATCGTGTGTTCCCTGCGGTTCTTCCTGCCCCTCCTCCTCCTCCTCCTCCTCCTCCTCCTCCTCCTCCTCCTCCTCCTCCTCCTCCTCCTCCTCCTCCTCCTCCTCCTCCTCCTCCCTCCTCCTCTCTCCTCCTTCTCCTCCTCCTCCCTCCACCTCCCTCCTCCTCCTCCTGCTCCTCCTCCTCCTCCTCCTCCTCCTCCTCCTCCTCCTCCTCCTCCTCCTCCTCCTCCTCCTCCTCCTCCTCCTCCTCCTCCGAGCTGCCACGGTTGCTCGAGCGATTCACATGGCAGCAGGCCACACTTTTTTCGCAGCAACCACAGCTGGGGGCTTCCTCGCTTTCTGCCTCTGCGCATGCGAGCCGTGGCTGGGCAGTACGAAAGTGCTCGGCTGGAACCCTCAGAGCGCCCGCGGGGATCGGCTCGAGGAGATTGTCTTGGCGTGCAGGTCGTTCGACTTTGTCCTGCTGGGGGGGACGCAGGCATGTGACCGCAAAGCGGAGGAACCCCTGCAGCGCCGAGTTCAAGGGCAGTTGGTCATCGAAAGCGAATTCAGTCCTGGATATTACACTAATAGTAGTACTGGTTGTGCAGTGATTTTTCATCGGGCCTATCGGCTTGGCGATCTGGTTCGGGTGTGGGCGAGTCCGACAGGGGCGGGAGGACGTGCATTAGCAGTAAGAGTGAAGCGCAGTTGCCAAGACTTCTGTCTAGTGGTGCTCTACTTCCCGCCCCAGCCGAGGTGGTCAGCTGAGGTCCCCCACTACCTGGAGACGACGCGTATTCTCGGCAAGTGGCTGGATGAGGTGCTGAACAGCCTGCCTGTGCGCTGCTGCCCCATCGTGTTCACGGACGCGAATGACGGCATCGGTCTCAGCCGTCAGTCCACGAAGTGGCAGTACGTCGACGATGGGGTGGTGGCAAAGGAGGCAGCGACACGAGAAGCACGACGGTACGGAGCAGGTGAAACCCTTCGGATATAGGCGGCAAAGCACCACTTGCTGGCGGCGAATGCGAGATATGGAGTCTGCCCCACGTACTTCGGCACGAAGGGCGGGAGCTCGATGATCGACTACGTGTTCTTCCCCTTCGGGATGGCGGACGCAATTCAGAAGTGTCACACTCTCAGAGGACTGGGGGCGCAACTACAGGCTTTTAGGGGCCCGCCGCCGCAGGATCATATTCCGATCATGCTGCAGGTCCACCTCCCACGTTTCTCGGAGCAGATCCAGCGGGCCCCGAAGCTGGAGTGGGACAGGGACAAAATCATGGACGCGCTGCGTGGCGAGGGCGACTTGAAGCGCGATTTCCTACGGCTGGTCGAGGACCGACTGTCTCAGGAGGACCCGCAGTGGACGGATATGCTTCGGTGCGGTGTACCCGACTCCTTCTTTGATTACATGAATCGGGTGCTCATTGAGGCGGGACAACAGATGTTTCGACCAGGACGGCCGCCTCAGCAGCGAGGAAATGCAGAACTCCGACGCGACCTTCTCCGTCGGCGGGCGGCACTTCGGGAGGCACTGGCTGGGGTGGCGACAGGCACGACGGCCCCCGTCGGCACGCACTGCTCACCCCCCCTGCCCGTCGGGCCATCGGGGGGCAGAGGGTACCGACCGACGGGGGCAACGCATCGGAGGATGACGGCGGCGGAGGATGGCTCAACGTCTACACCAGAGACGACGGCGAGGCTAGAGGAGATTCAGGAGCAGCTGCGGGCGGTGGCTCACCGCCTACATCATCATCGACGACAAGAACGAGCAGCGAGGAAGCGATACATGGAAGAAGAGATCGAGACAGCCTGGAGACCCCGCAAACTGGCGCTGGCCATGCGTCTTTCTCGAGAAGCAGGAAGGTGTCGGTTTGGACCGAAGAAGCGGGACGGACGCGCGGCACGGGTGGCTCAACCTACGCGGGAGGAGTGGCTTACGGCATGGCGTCAGGCAGGCAAGGAGGGTGGCATGTCGGCTACGGAGGCGGCAACTCCAGTGCTGATCGAGTCGACGGATGCGCTGCCTGACCTGACCGTTGAGATGGAACGGGCTCGAGCGGACATCAGGCGGGCCTCGCGGGCGGTACAACGTGCAGGACGACGTCGGGCAGTACCTGATCGTTCCCCTCCAGTGGAGCTGTGGCAGTTCTGATTCCACCCCGAGAAGCGATACGTACGGGGACGCTGGGGTGCGGGGGCTGATGCAGGCATTCCTGACATGGCGAGCTTTACGGAGGCGATGCTGGGGGGTTTTCGTATGATACGCCGAGCCTCACGGACCCCCAGCCACTGGCATCACAGCACGGCGGTCGGATTGCGGAAGAGTGGCGCGCCAGGCGTCAAGGGCAAGCGGGTGGTGCATGTCCTCGACCCCATCGGGAAGTGTTTCTACGCAGATATGCTGAAGGTGCCAGCGGACGTGGGTGACTACGGCTTCATCAAACATCGGCGACGGGAGGGAGCGATTATGGCGGCTCAGGTGGTGGCGTGGCGCCTGCGGCATTCGTACCACACGTTCTCGGCCAGTCTGAAGGACATGAGCAACGCGTTCGCGTCAGGTTCTCATGAGGAGCTGGATGCTACGGTAGACATGCACGTCGCCAATGAGCTGGACGTGCCGCTCGCGCAGCAAAGATATCATGAGTCATGCATCAGCCTGCCCACATCTGAAGGACCCCCCTTGTGGATCCAACCTGGTGAGGGAGGCACCATGGGGGACCCCTTCGTGGTCACGCTGTTCAAGGGGCACGTTTAGCAGGCCGGCTTTCTCCTGGAAGTATCGAGAGGCCCACAGTACGTCACGTGCGTTTATAGCAGAATGGAAGGAAATGCGTGCCAACTTGAGCCTCTTTAAATATGCTGATGGCATTTGGAATTTCATGGTTGCTGCTCGTTTCCAGAGGATCTCGGAGTTCCTGAAGTGGATGCGCATGTCGGATGAGACTCTGGAGGAGGAGTTGGAGGAGGTGGGATTCGGGGCCAACCGCAGCAAACAGGTTTCGCTGTTTCACGTCTCGGGAGTAGGAGGCATTCAGGTCAAACGTTGGCTTCGCCATCACGCCGTTCGCATTCTTGGAGGTGAATTGCATGAATCTACGCGGCACCTTGGGCCTTACGTCTCTCTCTCGGGGACTACTGGGCCAGAAGTTGTTCGTCGTAAAGAGGCGGCGTCGTCAGGGTTCTACTCCATGGGAGGTTTCTGGCCCCTCAAGTGCCCCTGGAGATGGACTCGTATTATTCTTATTGGGCTGGTCCAGAATGCGTTATTAAGTGGGCTGTAGGCGATGATGGTGACCCCCCAACATTATAAGGACCTGGACGCTCATCTTGCCCGATTGTGTCGGGTGCCCTTGCAGGGACGGGGTACTTCGCATGAGGGCGCACATACGACGACCTGGTCGAATGCCCAAGTGCTTCAGTATTGGAAATTGGCGCCGAGTGCAAGAGAGCTGCTCGTGCGGCGCCTGAGCTGGCACCAGCAGATGGCACGTTTTCCTGATAGTCACCAGCAGCTCCTGCGCGCACTGTTCGGTCGTTTGCCGACACTGGAGTTTGACCGTTACAGGCCTGCGGTCGCTGATCGACTGACAAAGCACGCGTCTCCGTGGGCTCGTCGTCTCCAGGAGGACTTTCGGGAGGCCTGGAAGATCTTGGGCGGGGAGGCCATGGTGATGGAAGAGCTCTCCGAGTTCCCCTGCAGGTTCGTGGACCCTGAGGTTGCCCTAGACTTCGTCAAGATAGATTTCTCAGTGATTCGGTCGGCCCAGGTCCGAGCGCAAGTTCCTCCGCCAGGCTACCAGCCCCCACGAGAGGTTCCTCCACCAGTCCCTGAGGTCCCACGTGAATGGCAGTGTGAGTGGGTGGTGGAGGACGGCAGTAGGTGCGAGATGGTCTTTCGTACGAAACGGGATCTACTTAACCATCTTCGTGCTAAACATCATGTCCGTAATGCTGGACACGTTATGTCACCTACTAACGTGTGTGTGGTTTGCCGTACGGTTCTCAGCTCTCGAGTGGTGGCTGGACGTCATCTTGCTCGCTCGCTGGTTCGGGGATTTTGTCGACCTGATGGGGCTCGGAAGTTCCACACTCCGGTTCCTCCTGATAGCCTCGCTTGCAGACTTTGTGGGGTCGAACACGCCGATCTGGATCATCTCTGTAGCCATCTGGTTCAGCATCTGCCACGCACGGTGCTTCCTCAGCGACCTCGCCCTCTGTCGGATCGTCGGCGTCAGCGGCAGTATGACCCTGGAGGGCACCCCGCCTTGGCTGGCGCTCCCGACGGCAGAGACGAATGGCGCTCCCCCACACAAGAAAGGGCGCAGCGACGACGACAGGGGCAACGGCGGCACCAAGAGCTTGAAGGAGACAGTGAAGACGATGGGGCGCCTCGTATGAGCGGATTCCCGCGAGATCCAAGAGTTGGCCGCCGTCGTGTTCAAAAAGTTCGAGGCGAAGAAGGGCGGCCTGTCCGAGCAGCAAGAGGCGACGGGCAAGGCGCACGACGCGCAGTCCACCGCCCTGCGCGAGAAGGCCAAAAACGGGGAGCAGGTCGACTACGAGAGCAGGGGCCGCCGCACGTGGCGGTCTTCGCAGCGTCGGTGAAGTGGTGGGGCACGCAGGGCAACCTTACCAAGCAGGAGCTGACCGATGGCTTTGCGAGCCTGTGGAAGGACGTGATCATGCGCTTCACTCCCCAGCAGGCGGCGGCCCTGGCACCATGCTTCCGTTGGAAGCCACGCAGGGGCAAGCCGAGCAAGGGCAAGGGCAAGAGCAGCAGCGACGACATGCAGGAGGACGCGAAGGGCACCGACAAGGGGATGATCACGCACGCAGTGGAGCTTTCTCACGCGAACGGCCCGAAGCTGTCAATGCTGCTGGCCGAAGCCATGGCAGACATGAAGGCGATCCACAAGCCAGGTGCAGCCCCTCCAGGCCCGCTGCACCGCCAGCTCTCGAGGATGATCAACGAGATCTGAGCGCTTCGCCGACGGCTGGCCCACGTCTATCTACATCGGGGAGTCAGGCCGATAACGGCGAAGAGGTTGGGTATCGTGGGCCTGGCCAGTGCATCTTTTCAGTGAGGAACCCGGGTTCCGAGTTGGTGACGCCCGCGGCCCAGATTTTTTTGGCGGGTCCGACGGGATTCGATTGGCGTCGGCGCGAGAGATTTAGGGCCTTACAGGCTGCAGGCCATCTCCCGCCGAGACCCCCTCCCCGTCCTCTTTCTATCCCGACGTTAACTATCCCTCGACAGGCGCCTCGTGGGCGCGGTAGGGGCTTCAGTGGGAAAGGTAGGTCTCAGCCCCCTCGGAGGCCCCCCATCGAGGCCGAATGCCTCTGGGCGGGGGGGTGCCTCCTCATGGGGCGGCGCGCCAGGCAGTGGTGCCTGATCGAGGGGGACGGGGGGGCCAGCAAGGTGGTTCTGGCCCTGGTGGCTCCACCGCGTTGGTTCCTTTACCCCTGGATGTGGGTGCCAGTGCCACGACGTGTGCACGGCTCTCACTTTTAAAAACGGCGGGATTAAGGCTTCGCCCTTCAGAATCCAAGCTTTGCTGAATTTTTTGTCGCGTCGAGGCTAAGCTGACGAGGGATTCCATGAGCTAGTCAGTCAGTCAGTCTCCTCCTCCTCCTCCTCCTCCCTCCTCCTCCTCCTCCTCCTCCTCCTCCTCCTCCTCCTCCTCCTCCTCCTCATCATCATCATCATCATCATCTTCCTTCTCCCCCTCCTCCTCCTCCTCCCTTCGCTCCTCCTCGCTCCTCCTCCTCTTTCTCCTCCTCTTTCTTCTCCTCTTTCTTCTCCTCCTCCGCCACCTCCGCCTCCTCCTCCTCCTCCTTCTCCTCCTCCTCGCTCCTCCCTCTTCGCTCCTCCCTCCTCGCTCCTCGCTGCTCGCTCCTCGCTCCTCGCTCCTCGCTCCTCCTCCTCCTCCTCCTCCACCTCCTCCTCCTCCTCGTCCATGCCTTTTCCTTAGAAATAACTTCTCCCTGTCGCACCCCGAGGCCAGTTTTTAGTGCGGGCCGGGCGTTTCGCCTGAGACTTCTTCATCATTTATGGCACCGAAGTTTAACACTGAACAGCAGCTCCACAGATGGAGGGCGGGTCGTTTTCAACATGTGGCTCTCGCCTTAGCGCCGCGCACATTCGTTTTCTTAATGCAAATTGAGGGCGACCCGTTTTCAAAATGTGGCTCTCACCTTTCCTCTGCGCACACGTGCTTTTTATTTGCAATAGTTTCACGGGTCGAGGGCGACCCGTTTTCAAAATGTGGCTCTCGCCTTAGCGTCGCGCACAACCGGTTTAACAATTCACAAGAGCTTCACGGATTGAGGGCGACCCGTTTTCAAAATGTGGCTCTCGCCTTGGCGCCGCGCGCATTCGTTTTAACAATGTGCAAGAGTTTCACGGCTTCCCATGATCAACGTACCAAACATAGCGTTTTGGAAGGATTCAGGACCATGAGGGTGCAACAGCTACGTTGATGCACGGCGCTGAAGTCCCAATA
>CAUYUJ010000108.1:59070-61570 GCA_963575745.1 Prorocentrum cordatum | reverse complement strand
TGCGGCTCTGAGTTCTCCCGGCGAGGCCCCAGGCTCCTGCCAGAGGATGTCACGAGAGCCTTCCCACGCCAGCAGGATGCGCCTTGCCAGTGTCCAGGCCGAGGTTTCGCCACTCTGGCCCCGCGCCCTCCTCGGCGCCAGCACGCGGCGGCGAAAAGCAGGCCGTCGGAACAGAGGATCGCCTTCGGGAGCCGCGCCTGCTCTGCGGCGGCCGCGAGCATGGCGTCGCACAAGGCCTTGCGCAAGTCGGCCACTGCGTACTGGACAGCCCCAAGGACCACGCGGACTGCGCGCGCCGGGCCACGCAGGCGGTCCCAAGGCAGCGAGTCCCAGAACTCCACGCAGCACCCCGAGCTGCACCGCCTCCTCTCTCCTCGCCTCCTGCCTCCTTCATTGCACTTCTGCGCCCCCCGCCGCCGTCCCGGGAGCAGGTCCAGGCAGCGGCCCAGCAGCAAATGCGGCGTCAAAAGCCGCTGCCCCGAAAGCGGCCTGGGCCTCCGCCTGCTTTTCCGCGCGGAGGTGGCCCCACCCAGCCAGCTGCTCGACTGGGCCGCGCAGTGAAGCGACGCAGCCGATGTGGTGCAAACGGGCGCACGCAGCCGATGTGGTGCAAACGGGCGCACTGCCCTCCTCGGCGCACGCGCGGCGCTCTGGCCGGGACCTAGGCAACTCGCACACATCGAGAGGGTGCGCGAGGAGGGGGCAGAGATGGTCCACGCTCCGCCTCCCTGGGTGGCTCCAGTGTCACCTTCGTCTGACGCGCGGGGGTCTGCGTCGACCTCATCGCCGCCGCCGCCGGTGCAGCGCCATAGGCCGCGTCGTGCCCCGTCCCAGCCGCCGCCGCCGCCGCTGCCGGCGGCGCGCCGCCAGGGTGTACGTCGACCTCCATGGTGTTGCACTGCTCGTCAAACAACAATGTAGGTGCGCAGGCCTGCAGCCTCCTCCGCGCGGCCGTCGTCGGCGATCGCGTGGTGACGGGGGGGGCAAGGGACGGGGAGAAGGGAAAGGCGGGTGATGAGAGAGGCGGCCGGGCAGAGGCTGCGCGCGCCTTGATCCTCCTCCTCCTCTTCCTCCTCCTCCTCCTACTCCTCCTCATCTGCCTCCTCCTCCTCCTCCATCCTCCTCCTCCTCCTCCTCCTTCTCCTCCTCCTGCTCCTTCTCCTCCTCCTCCTCCTCCTCCTCCTCCTCCTCCTCCTCCTCCTCCTCCTCCTCCTCCTCTCTGGTTGGGCGTGGGGCTCTCGGGTTCGAGGGCCGAGGTTATTCGGCTGTTCGAGGTTCGAGGCTCTGCGGGTTCGAGGCTTTTCGCAGTTGGAGGTCTTTCGGCGGTTCGAGGTTTTTCGACGGTTCGAGGGTTTAGGTGGCGACATCCGAGCCATACCCCCACCAAGCATCGATTCCGTTGAATTGATGTGGGGCGGGGGTTGGGTTCGGATTCCGTCACGTGTTCGACGAATTCCGAACCCTACCCCCGCCGCCCATCGAGTTGCCTGAATCGTGGATCAGCGAGGGTAGGGTTCGGATTTCGCCGCCGAAGGGTTTTCGGGTTCGAAGTTCGAGGTTTTTCCCCACATGGTTCGTGGGGTTATGGTTTTCTTCCCTGCCGCGGCGCACCCGCGTCTCCTCCTCCCCTCTTTCTCCTTCTTACACAGCGCAGCACAGCACAGCACAGCACAGCACAGCACAGCACAGCACAGCACAGCACAGCACAGCACAGCACAGCACATGCACAACAGCGTAGGGGGTGCGTAGGGGCTGGTCTCTCACCGCGGCCGCTATCCGTGACGGTCGTCCAGGGCACAGCAGGCATGGCATATTCTCGACAGCGTAGGGGGTGCGCAAGGGGTGGTCTCTAACCGCGGCCGCTATCCGTGACGGTCGTCCAGGGCACAGCAGGCATGGCATATTCTCGACAGCGTAGGGGGTGCGCAAGGGGTGGTCTCTTACCGCGGCCGCTATCCGTGACGGTCGTCCAGTGCACAGCAAACATGGCATATCTCGACACACAAGGGTGCCGGGGGTGGTCCTCAACCGCGGCCGCTATCCGTGACGGTCGTCCAGGGCACAGCAGGCATGGCATATTCTCGACACCCTAGGGGGTGCGCAAGGGGTGGTCTCTCACCGCGGCCGCTATCCGTGACAGTCGTCCAGGGCACAGCAGGCATGGCATATTCTCGACACCATAGGCGTTGCGCAGGGGGTGGTCTCTCACCGCGGCCGCTATCCGTGACGGTCGTCCAGGGCACAGCAGGCATGGCATATTCTCGACAGCGTAGGGGGTGCGCAAGGGGTGGTCTCTTACCGCGGCCGCTATCCGAGACGGTCGTCCAGGGCACAGCAGGCATGGCATATTCTCGACACCATAGGGGGTGCGCAGGGGGTGGTCTCTCACCGCGGCCGCTATCCGTGACGGTCGTCCAGGGCACAGCAGGCGCGGCATATTCTCGACACCACAAGGGGGTGCGCAGGGGGTGGTCTCTCACCACGGCCGCTATCCGTGACG